>CM060955.1:57782199-58382199 GCA_030765055.1 Mantis religiosa | reverse complement strand
AAGTTACAACTTGATGTGAGTATGTTTCTACGAAGGAAAATGAGGATGGTCATTATTTTAATACCTGAGTAGTTGATTTGTGGGGATTCAAAAACACCTGCGTTAGCTGTTTTTGAAACCCCCTGGTTAAAACTCGACGCGAAATCCGCCTGTCCAAATATCGAAGAGGTTGTGTGTTGGTTGTGTTAGAATCCCCATGTTAAAATATCGAAGGGTTGGTTGTGTAGTAACACGTGTGTCACGTGTTAATGAAATCCGAGCCTTGAAAGTCGAGTAGAAATCTGTGTTTAAAAAAAATATATATATTGGTGTGCTGGCGTTCGTGTGCCACCCCCCCTCCCCCTCCAGGAGCTTGACGACGACGACGACGACGACGACGACAACAACGACGCATCTCTCCCAAGCCTGCAAGGGCAATCGTGTCATTTTGTTGTATGTATGTGAAATGTAATTAACTGATGAATGTAATTACTGAAAAAAAAATGTGAATGGATTTCAGTATTCACACACACACACACACACACACACACACACACGCACACACGCACACACCGCTCTGCCCCCCCCGGCACTCCTGCAATAGGGGTGATGCATGTTATTTATATGTGAATGCTGTAAGACTGAATTGTCAATCGCCTTCACCTTTGTCGACATTTGCAAAAAGGAACGCGTCGAGTGTAGTTATTTAAATCACTAAGTATTGATTTTATTATCGGGAGCCGTAGGAATCAAACACTCTATGGATCCTCCCCTCCTACACGACACAATAAGGAATGCAAACCGATTCCGTGAGCAGATGAATCCGTAGCAGTGCGCCAATGTACTGCAGGGAGGGTGCGCGATCGATCACTTCCATCTGTCAGTTGTCATCTAACACTCAGCAAGATGAGCAGTGAAACAAGTAGAGTGGAGAGCGATATCAACTTCTGGGAACATCTGCAAGATTACGAGAGCATGCAGCAACACTGGATGGATCATCACGAGGAAATGTGTGATGGAAAGACTCATCAAACCGTCTGCAAGAATCCTGCACATCATGACAAAGTCACTTCATACGGCAAGTGTGGGATGCAGTGCAAGGTATATCTCAGGTAAGTGGAAAGAAAAAGCACTGGAAATTAGTGAGCTATAGTGTTTTGTGTACGGGTAAAAAAGATTTCTCTCATTGTGTAATTACAGAAGCTTGCAAGGTGAAGACATAACACCTCCAATCCGTGACGAGAAACAAGCCGGCCCGTCCAAAGAACTAGATAAAGAAAAGTGAGTAAAAAGAAAACGTCACACTTAATATAAAAGCGTGTAATAATTCGTATCCTCATAGCCGTGCATGTTCGCAGGTCCGACAAGAAAGCAGAGAAGAAGAGCTGTAAGCCAAGGGTGCTCAAGAAGAAGAGGATCTTCGACAAGGACAGCTTTATAATAATGATGTTCGAACCCATGACCCCCGCTCCTGAAGAGGTGACAAAGAGTGATGGCGAATAGTGTGTTCATGGTAGACGACATCCCCATCAACTCCGGGCACCGTGTGAACATAGGCTTATACCATGAACTCCCATCCCTCTATATCAGAGCTACAGATGAAACTTTTGTATACATCACAAAGAAAGACTGGCTAATAATAAAGCAAAATATGGATGCGTTGGAAACTTACTTGAAAGATGGTAAGCATCCAAAAGTGTCATACAGTGAGAATATAATATATGCGTACAATATATTACTATGCATGAATAAAGTGAATGAAGTAACGTTTGTGAATACGTGCTTAAACTTAAACAGCATAAATCTAAATAGCATTGCCATAAGAGGACTTAAGAGACTAATCCCATATATTGAAAGAAACTTATTTCAATTACATGACATATATAAATCAATGTGTTCATACGATGCAAAAAGTAGGAGTGACAGGGAAAAGGTTAAGGAAATGTATGTTAAAATCAATAAAAAGATAACATAAATTTGAGTTTCGTTTTCTTTTTTATTTCCACAAAATTACATCCTTATATGATAGATTGAACAACATGCGTTAGTGGTTTATAGGTGAACAATTTATCATGAATAATCAGGCAATATAATGATGTATGTGCAGGAAAGTTGGATGAGGCTTGAACTTCCAGTCTCACATTCACGGCCCCGGTCACGGTCTCCTCAGGCTGATGCGAGCAGTCGATGACAAAGAGCGGTGCATAATTCAGAAAGTCACTTCTCTTCAAAAGTGGGTAATTTTCTTTTCCATAATAGGATGATTGAAATTTCGAATACTGATCATACAGAGATGCAAATTTAGAGTTTCCAAAATCCAAGTTCATATCGTGATAAGGATAACACTCGCTGTTGAGGTAAAGCTTCAGATTGGTGATTTTGCAGTGATCAAAGAGTGAGCAATCCTTACTAAGCTTATTCAGTCTGTCGGTTTGTGCACCGACTATGACGAAGCGAGGTTTCTCAAGTTTCGTTGTAGTTGCAATGTTCCAGGTGAAGGCCTTAGTTTGCGGTACCGCAGGTTGAGTGTGAAGGTCCAAGGTTCGAAAGGCTACGTGCAGTGGCTTATCGGATTTGACGAGTTTAAGCTTTTCGACTCGCTCTCCATCTGAAAGTCGAAGAACGGGCATCCTCCATTCGAGTCTAGTTAGTTGAATAATAGCTGGTTCGTTGCCCGATATACAATTATTAGAATCTTTAGATCTAATGAGAACCAGTTCAAATTTGCTATTGAGAATGACTTCCTTGTGATCGTCTGCAAAGCCCAGCAGCATCGAAAGAGGAACTACAGCATTGAAGACACCATTCTTTGAATTCACGATGTCGACGTCAACTCCCGGATAGGTCCATCCGGCATTCTGCATTCGATCGGATTCCAGTGCATTCAGAGATGCATAGTTGCGCATCGTTGAAGAAATGCCCGGATTCCTGGTTCTGTCTATAGTAATGCCGTTCATATCTAGACGAATTTCGTCAAACAGAAATGCCATGGCATTGTTGGTCAGCTTTGAGGAGGAGGGTCCGCCACTTGTTTTGGTGAGAGAGCCCTCTATGTAGAGATAACTTCTACTAGGAAGAGTGTACAAATCTTCTGCTTGACACGGTATTCTAATTTCATCGTTCGCGTCAAGAGCCGATGTATTGTATGGCAGGAAGACGTGCTCCTCCTCTTTACTAATCTTATCATCAAAGTTCGGTACTCCTGTTACATCGAGGACATCCATTATAGCACTTTGAATCCCAAAGCCTCGAGGAACCTTCGATTAGACGACGTGATCGGACGCCCTGTCAATGAGCGAGTATAGCCCAATCTCGAAAGAGGCTTCTTAATATAGGAACGATGCTTAAAATTTATTCCCATTGCGACGTATGTGTAATCGTACGGTTATGGTTTCGTTCCTGAAGTCGAGCACGTCACCGTTTTGATCTACCACTCTAATGTCGAGATGATCAATGAGATTCGTATCGATGATTGGTAGATATATAGGGCTAGATGGTTCTTGCGAAATGTGGTAACCGGGAGGAACCGACGGGAAAAACTCGTACAGAGAATGACCGTGTTTACCGTCAATGAAGGATCCCGTGGCTAGGCTGCACTCGATGCGTATGATGCTAACTTTGAAGATGTTCACCAAATCATCAGACTCAGTCATCACGTTCGGTTGAATCAAACGCTGTGCTTTGAATCCGAGAAGAGAGCCAATTGATCTGTCTTGAGTAAAGTCGATAGTATATGGGCATTTTATCTCAGACTTCATGGTATTATTATTAGCACGTAAGATAAACCCGTCTTCGACGTCGAGGGCTCCCTTGAGAAAATGCGCGATATCATCTAATTCGTAAGTTCCAGGAGGAATCTCGATACTCTCGTTCTTGTCATTACGAGCGAAATGGAATAAGTTGTTGCTCTCATCCACATTAGGAATGGAATAAAAGGTTTCGAAATTCAATAGAGCTATTTCGTAAAGTCCATTCGGATCCAGATGAAGAGGCGGGTTGAGAAAGCTAGAGAAGCTGGCATTCGAACCGCTCACGGTGATTGTGTAACTCATTTTGATCAAACATTCAAGTCGGTAAATCCGTTTTATAAGAGAAACTGCAGGCACAGATGACCGCAAATCACAGATCCAAAATTCTGAAACCTCTTGGTGTTGTACATGAGTTTAACACCCTCGAGGTAGGACTCAATCTGTTTCGGTGGTCTTAGATTACCGAAGCTATCAAAGTAGAATGCAACATCTCCATCCTTGCGTATCGCAACCCAGTGTGTTCCCGGGTTACGCGAGATATCCAAATTTACGATAATCCTTTCTACATGTCGAGGACGTGAAGGTAAGTTGTCTATCATGTACACACCTCTAAAATGAGGAATGCGCAGTCGTCGTGCATAGGCATCGATCTCTGCAGCACTTAGGGCTTTTTCCGGGATAAATACAGGCCTCGCCCCGAGTTTTTTGCACGAAGATGCAATCCTTTGCCCTTGCGCTTCTTACGTCGAATGCCTTTACCCCTAGCTAAACCCTCCATGCTCTGATTGTGACGACTCAACTCTGCAAGCTGTCTTTCCGCGGAACGTTTCTTATTCACAGCCGTGGCGATCTGAGCAGCGCCACCGGCTAGGCTACCTGCAGCGCCCAAAGCCGCCAAAAGCGGGATCAGAGGTAAAAAACCGCCTCGAGGGCTCGGTATGATCCTCTTGCGTCGCTTACGCATTCCAGCGCCCATGGCAACTTTACCCTTCATGATGGCTGTTACAAGTCGGGCTGCAAGTCGCTCGCCGAAAGATGCGTCAGCAGACTTTACTCGACTCCAAGCCTTTTCAACGAGTTCCTTATCGGCCAAACGTCGCGAATCTGCGTCCTGATGAGTGGCGTAAGCGAGATCGTGAGCGAGGCAGGCTGAGTCCAAAGCGTTTCTGGGAGAATCCCCTCTCTGCAAACGCTTATGTAGTTTCGTTCCAGGTCCACAGAATCGGTATCCTGGTAAATGAGCCTCAAACGGAAGAGAATTAATTAGCGAATTAAGGATTCCGGATCCCTTCTTTACGCCTGCAGAGTTCATGGCTTACTATGAAATAAAAAAGCAAACGTTATGATTTATATGTTTAGTTGCGATATGGAAGTAGTGAAGCAAAAGTGCAAGTTGCCTATACAGGTGCTCGATTTCGACAACGACATACGCAAAGGACGACACGGCGCGCTCTTCCCGTGCAACGTCAGAGCACTCCTCTTGGGTAGTTCGAATGCTGGAAAGACGAACGTTCTACTGAACTTGCTCATCCATGAAAATGGTCTTAGGTTCGAGAATCTCTACATATATTCAAAATCGTTGCACCAACCGAAATACCAGTATTTGCTCAAGGTGCTAAAAACCATACCCGATATTGGAGTTTTCACGTTCGAGGATGGCGAGAAGGTGGTTCAACCATCCGAAGCCCGAGGAAACTCCATATTCGTATTCGATGATGTCATAAATGAGAAGCATGGAAAAATAGCGTCATATTACAGCATGGGTAGACATCGCAATGTCGACGCCGTATACTTAGCACAGTCATATGCGAAGGTGCCTAAACATTTAATTAGAGATAATGCAAATATGATCGTGCTCTTCAGACAGGATAACCTCAACTTAAAGCATATATATGATGATTACGTAAACACAGATATGACGTATGCGGAATTTAAGGACATGTGTAAACAAGTTTGGGAGAGTAATGACGGATCGAACTCGCGACCTTTCGTTGTCATAGTACCCGAGTTCCCTTTGAACGAAGGACGCTACCGTCACGGTTTCGACATCTTTATCAGAGTGAATAAATAACGCGCATCCTTCATTGTAGTCATGAGTATCGATAGGTTCGGATCTCGGAGAGTCATACCCTCCCGGGGCGTGATTAACCGGTATACCATAAGTAGAGATGGATCGGGAAACTATCAATTCAAGGGAAAGCGATTGCGCAACGTTCACGATCCTGAGGAAAGTGATGACGCATCAACTAAGAGCTATGTGGACGCGTGTACGAGCGATGTCGAGAGTCGAATGCAGATCTTCAGCGAACAGGCTTCATATCAACGCATGGGCCAGTTTGAAGCTATGCTTAGGAGTCACATACAAAAATCCCTCGACCTCCAATATGAACATCTAATGGAATACTTAACAAAATATGCATTTAAACGTGATTCGGATCACAATGTCATTCTGGATGCTATAAGGATGAAAGTTCTATTGGATCCCATTGACGATCGCGATGTTATCAATAAAAAGTATATAGATGCCAGAATGCCAATTCTAGAGTCTGATGCTAATCTATCATTTCGAATGAAACGATTAAAGGATATAGCCGATCCTGCACAGGATAACAATGCTGCAACCATGAAATATGTTAATCGGTTCTATATACAGAAACAGAATGAACTGCAAACCGGTTTAACTAGAACGATAACAACCGTTGCCGAAACTATATCTACAGCGGTGGAAAAGGCCGTGAAAGATATAACCGAGCGACAGACGGAACTGGATAAGAATCTAACCAGTGCAGTGAACGATATTGACAACATGAAAATACAGACGAGACATATCGTAAACGGCATGTTACAACAACTGAAAGGTCAGCTCATCATTTCACTGCATACACGACCCTTTAGAGGTCCCTCGTTAAGGTATACGTTATCCTCGGGTCTCGAATTCTACAAGTCTCCAGGAAATGGGAATGTAATTTCTTGTTCTATGCTTTCATCAATACATCCTCATACGGCGCATGACACAATGTTTGCAATAAACGATAAATTAGTTGAAAGGTATCCTGTCCCTATTCGAACTGGTGATTTACTCACTTTCACAGCACCAGTGGAACGTGCTAAGGATGGTCACATGTTAAGTATAGAAATTATAATTTCATATAAAATATCTGCAGTAGGTTAATTATACATTCAGTACAATATGGATGCCGAAGGTATAAGTCTCAAACAATCAATCGCTCGTCACAGTAGGGCAATACGAGAAAAGTTACGCTCCCTGAAAGGTCTCAAGTTCGAAACTCACCGCGTCATGTCCGAGGTTCTCCAGCCTGTAACCGAGCCCTTGAAGGTTATAGCCGACAGGGATCGTGACAAGTCAAAACCAGTCGTTAACGATGCAGAAGAGGATGGGGATGAGGAGGAGGATGATCTACTTGCAGAGTACCTGAAGAAGGTTCGAACCGCTAGCTCCAGCGACATGGATGCCACCTACGGCGTGCGGTATGAAGATGGAGAATATAAACTAGGGAATAAAACTATCGATTTCACCGATGACGGTATTCAGATAGGGCAAGAGAGCTACGATGCAAGTCCTGGATTGTACGAATTGCTCTTCAAGCGATCGCCGCTCAATTCATCATATACCGAAGAGGATCTGGACGCCTATTCGCAGATATTGCAGAATCCTCAGGTTTACGGGCAGGGATACGCTAGGAGCGGGCGTATAAGAGCAAGCCGCGGTTACAAGTATCGCAATATTATTCGAGATCTTGTTTCCAGTCGCACGGGCTCGGCTCTCTACTGGAAGGAGCACGTACCCGGCAGAAAACTGGATTACATCTATTGGACCGATCCCAACGTTCTAATAGACAGATTGAGATTACTCATTGCATCGAGGGATGCGGGTAACTTTAACCATTCAGCAGAGATTCAGGAAATAATCACAGAATTAAAAAACTCGAAAATCATAGCATGATTAAACGTGTCATAGCAAGCGAATTACACTCGCCGGCAAGAAGGCGCTTCTTACGCCGTAAAATAATAAGTAAAGGTCTTAATGATCTACTACAAATAGATCTTATTGAAATGATACCTTATGCAAAAGAAAATAGAAATTATAAGTATATTCTTATTGCTATTAATTTCTATTCTAAAATGGCTTATGCACGAGCATTGAAAGATAAAAGTGGCATTAGCGTGACAAGAGCTATGCACGGTATCCTATCAGAGTTGAATTCACCTCCTAAGAACGTTCAAAGTGATAATGGGAAGGAGTTTTACAATCGCCATTTCAGGCAATTAATGCTTAGGAATGGAATCAATCATTACAGTACTTTCAGTAGCATCAAGGCTGCAGCAGTGGAAAGGTTGATTAGAACAATTAAAATGAACATGCATAGAGAATTCCTGATTCAGGGTTCGCATCAGTGGTTACAAATGCTACCTAGAATCATCGATTCATACAACAATACCTACCATACGACGATTCGCATGAAGCCCCGTGACGTCAGCAACAACGATCTGCTCCTTAGTGTATATCGTTATGGCGGCCGTGAACGTCGAGAGAAAAGGAATGCAAGGAGTTTTCATGTCGGTGATCGTGTAAGGATTTCCAGGTACAAGGGACTACTTGAGAAAGGTTACACGGCCAATTGGAGTACGGAGATCTTTCGGATTGTTCGTGCAAGGAATACTAACCCAGGTGTCTATTTTCTGGAGGATGCAGAAGGAAATGAAATACAGGGCGGTTTTTATGGTCACGAACTACTAAAAACACGCCATCCTAATGTATACCTTGTTGAGAGAGTGATACGCCGACGTGGTAATCGTGCGTACGTTAAGTGGCTGGGTTTTCCTACAAAGGAATGGATCGATGTTAAGGATATTGTGTAAAAAGGAATGTGTGTTTTATTGATAAATAAATAAATAAATACACAAGATATTTTCCCAAAAATTTAGTGTTTTTATTTTATAATTCCTTTCCAGCTAAATCCTCTAAACATAATGGTTATATTTTTTAAATAGTTTCAGTATACGTGGCTACATAAACAGAAATTTTTCAGTAGAACATCACAACTAAATCCTCTAAAAACAATGCTTACACTGTGTTTTAAACAGCTTCAATACATGTGCATATAAATAAAAGTAAAGTGTTTTACATGTTAAATTCTTTTAATATTAGTGCAAATTAATGTTTAATCTTCAAAAGAATTTCAATATACCTACAAACATAATCAGAAATGCAGTCCCCCCAAAATTATATGTTTACCCCAACTAAATCCTCTATATATAATACATCGACAACAGGTTAAAACTCCTTACACCTAAGTTCAAAGTTCATAGTGAATAATGTATATATTTTCTTAAAACATACATATATAAGCAGAATTGTAACCCATCCCAAGAAACCATACTTTTATTCTAAATAAATCCTGTAGTGATAATGCATCCACAACAGGTTAAAACCCCCTAAATTAACTTCAATTTAATAGAGAATAATGCTCACATTCTTTATAAAATGAGCTTCAGTACACATGCATACATAAACACATTAGGTATTTTCACATGTTAAAACTCCTTACATCCAAGTTCAAATAGATGCTTACATTTTAAAGATGCGTACTAGCGAAAATGTAGTCCCCAGCACCGTAATTATAATATTATCCAATCAATATCCGGTAAAGTTAATGGTTAATGATGCTTACATTTTAAAAAGTTTCAATGTGCGTGCATACATAAACACAAATTGAGTGTCTTACACTTGAAAAATCCTTAAATCTAAGTTCAAATTAATGGTTACTTTTTTTAAAAAAAAAAAGAAATTAACGACGCTTCAATAGAATAGTAAACACCTGTCCAAATTATAGCTTTATCCCAATATGCATGTATACATAAAACAAATTAAGTATTATGCACGTTAAAGTCCTTAAACATAAGTTTAAAATTAATTGTTACCTCTTTTAAGGAATTGAGAGATGCAATAATCTCATATTATATATCATATTATATCCCCATACATAAGCGGGATTATAGTCCTCCAAAGGTATTTATACATACCATCAGCAACTCAAAGCAATGAATGAGCACCAAAACTTGACAACGTATTTCAAGACTTGCTTAAAATGACATCATGACTCATGTACATAAGTTTTATAAAGTGTAAAGATTTATCTCAAATCACAAAAAACAGTACTTCAATCACACTTGCACTGCTGCATGTACACATGTTGAAAAATTAAATATTTGTGTCAAATCATTAAAAAGCAAATTATTTCACATGTTTTTGCTAGCTTTAAAATACATTGTCAACTTTTTTACAAGATTTTTTCACATATTTTTTATACGATTACTTATCCAATGGTACAGAGTGATGACCCCAGGCCAAGGTTTCATGTGAATTTTTCTGTATAAATCACTTCGTGTCGAATCCTCTAAGAGCAACTTTATTACTCTCGATGGTTCGAACAACGTGCTTATAACTTCTAAAGCACGTCTGTTTAGCATGACGTACGGCTGTCATATCATTTACACAGGATAGATAATCCTCAAACGTTATGCATCGCATGTCATCACTCGTAACGCCTTTAGATTTCTTGACCGTTTTGCCATCGTATCGATATGAATACAATTTTGAACGTAAACCTACGTATTCTGTCATAACTTTACCCGATAATTCATCTTTAAATAGACCAGCAACTTTTTTATTCATCAACGGAATACCGTACACATTATCGATCGGGTAATTAGATGTATCGAAGAGATGTATATTAGATTTAATAAATTCATAAATGTCACTACTGGTTTCAAACAGAAGTGCATCGGTATCCGTATAATTCAACATAACATCTTTTAACTGTTTCTTCAAAATATTATAATAAAAATTATACATCAAGTGTTTTGAAAGATCTAGAATGGCCTGTCCTATATAAATCGGTTTCGTCATCTTAATTTCTTCCCTTACCAGTTCGAGTCCTATAAGGTTCTCGTCAAAAATTACGTATCGTATGAATGTCTGTCGTGATATTAACTTTCTTGCCTGTTTCCAATTGCTCGCTAGGTGAAAGGAATTGTAACGTCTGACGTTCTCAATAAATTTACCATATACGCAATTATTCATTTTCTTCCATAAATTTTGACCGAATTTTGTTTTATCTTCAATACGTTTAGCAGCATTTAAATCAATGTACGTCTTAAGCCAAAAGGATTGTTTGTAGGATACCGCTCGATGTATACGCTTCATTTTCAAACCGAGCTCTACACACTGCTGCAAGTTTCTGTAATGTAATATATATTTTTCCTTATGCTTCAACGTTGCAAGTAACTTTTTGTAATTATCACCCGGAGCTATCTCACTCTGCGGACATAATGGCAAGTCGTTATGCAACTCGTGAAGGTTCTCCGGATATTCCAGGTCTACTTCTAAAACATAACCTGTATCTGAATCATGTCTGATGCTCAAAAAATCTATAGAATTAATTTCGTTATCGTTTAACCATCTCAATTGAGCATACGGTAAAGCGTTCCCAGTCATAATGTGTGAATAAAGTCCGTTGCAATCCAAGTATGATAGGTATTTAATCGATTCCGCTTCATTGTAAGCAGATATGTATTTATTATTTGCTTTGGAATAACGTTTTGATACAGTGCAGATACCGCCTCTAATCGCAGATTCGAAAAATTCCAGCATATTTTGATCGGTAATCAGCGATATTTGCACACGGCTCGTTCGTAACATTGCGTCATATGATAGGCCAGGAGCTGTATAGTAATGACAAGGATCTAAGCCATACATATCGATACTTAAACTTCGGAATTTTTCATAGATGTCTGTTAATAAGATCGTATCCGTCTTGAGATAAAGATCAGAGCATTCACCGAGATTTTGTATACCAAATTCTCTCCATACCGCGCATGCGTGCATGTAATCATCATTGCTTATATTATCAAAACACTCTTGAGGAGGTAATTTGGAATCATTTAATTTTTCCTTGCAATCTAAATATGTATATGGGAAAATACCTTTCCGTTGCATTAACAAACGTTGCTTAGGATCAACGTACATCTTATTTGTGTACCGAAAATCTTGAGGTTCTAGCATATCAGAAAGATCGCTCAGTTTAGAATCCAGAAAGCGGTAGCTATCAAGAAATCTGAGGAATATTGATTTACCATTAGATGTGTATCTTTTACTAAATGACAGATAATTCTCCGATGTTTGCGAAATACATGTCATGGGTTCATTGTCATACGATAACTTTTTTACTATGAAATGCGAATCATACTTTGATAGGCAATGAAAAAATATCGGGATAAAGTTTGGCGTTTTTCTATTGAGGTTGCATGATTTATGAGCAGCCCCTATATATAATCCGGTCTGATGATCGTGGTCACGCACCCTAATCGAGTCAGAATCGAAATCCTTTTTGCATACGTGACACTGGACTGCATTTCTGAAATTTAATTCATCCTCATCACTCATATGCATCTCTGTCACATCACCGTATATCCTAAGCACATCCTCGGCAATCACAGTTAATTCTCTAAGAAACTCTTCAACTGCATGCGAACCTCTAAATATTTTGAATTTTGTTAGTGTCTCGTCATAACTGCAGACCAGGTGCAACGAAACGGATATCGCCTCGTGCACGTGCATATCACGTGTCCAACTATGCATCGCTTCGGGCTGACACGATGGCACTTTTATTAACATAGTCTCGATATCAGCGTATATCACAAAAGTGACTTTAACGCATTTTGAGTAAGCCTGAAACTCGATAACATCATTTATTCCTTCGCGAGGCATGCTAATAATTTGACATTTCATACATCTCAGTTTATGTTTCTTCAGAATAACTTCAGTCGAAAACCATGCATTACAAGATTCACACACAAATTTTTTACTTTTATGTTTGGATATCTGCTTACTTACTAGACGCGACATATCGGTTATGAGAGAATAATGCGAATTGATCATTAGAAGATTCACATGGTTTATCTTTTGCTCCCTCGTCTGATATAAGATGATAATGGATTCTCTCTCTAACCCGTATATGTTCACCGAGATATCATGATTTTGCTTTTCGAATAATTCAATGTCATGAAGGGCGACGGGGAAGTTTATTCCTTTAAAATTGAATTCGCGATATATATCATATTTGCTGTACGTGCTAGCTCTATGCCTGTTCTGGCGAGCTGGATATTTTGCTGCCAGCATACAATATGCAAAACATTTAAAGTCAGTATTCCGAATATTCACGACAGCTCTCTTTGATTTTATCCACGATGGCAGCGGCTTAAAGCAACCTGCGTTTAACGTATCGTACTGACATGCGTATAAAGTTAGCGAATCTATCCTGTAAAGCGCTTTCGAACTGGCTTTTGTTTCAAAATTTTCTAGATGGGTGATTATAGGCTGTTTCAGTTTAATTTCATACCATTCAGATTTGTTTGTCGATTGCAATATAGCATCCATCTTACTGTTAAAATTAATCGATTCAACTGTTTCATTATCGGGTGAAGTTATTATATATTGACATGTTAAAGTACCGGCTAATTTAATTCCTGATTTGTAAGTTCTTATGGCCTTCTGGATTTCACTGGTAACAAGGGGTTTGCACAAGTTCAAGAACGTTGATGGATCTAGCTCGTGTATAGAATTTTTTATGGTACCTGTGAAGATCCTGTGCTGGAACGCTGATTCTACAGTAATGCATTCCAATGTTTTGTCGTTGCGTTTCGCCTGCTTTGCACTACTTGCTTGAATATCTTGCATGCCCGGTCTCTTGCGACTCGTTACACCTCCTGAAATTATGGATTAAACATGTCAGAAAATACGAATAATTACACTTTTAAAATAATAAACATTTGAACACTCATGGCAATGCTATATTTTTAAGCTTTAAAATGATTACTTTATTAACATTGCTGAACTTTGAATTTGATTTACATAACATGTTTTCCTTAAAAGAAATAAGTTGCATGTTATTTGCAGTGGAATTAAATGATAACTGTATCTTTTGAATAACAAAGATTTAGAACATTCAGAGTACTGCATTCCCTAATATGGATTTTTTTTTTAAATTGCACCTCTGTCTTTTATTGAATTTTTTTTTTTTTTTTTTATTAAATTGCACCTCTGTATTTTATTGAAATTTTATCCTGACTTACGTAACATGTTTTCTGGAAAAGAAATAAGATTATACACGTAACATGTTTCCCTGAAAAAAAAAACGTTATACATAATGCATCATCACAATATACTCATTTGTATATGGCTACTGGCTGTTTAATTAGTTAATTGAATTCCTCAACTTCCCGTCGATTGGCTGCAGATATGCATTAATGACTTTTAAAACGTTAAATTTGCTTGCATTATTACTCTTATCGATTTGCCTTTTATATAGAATGACTAATTCGTTAGGTATTCCATTCACAAATATTAACAGATTAACGCTAATTACTTTAACTTACACTGAAATATTTGACATCAAGAGATTGACACTTCATAGCAGTAGTGCAGCACGATTTTAGTTTTTTTGTAAAGTCTTACCTTCACTGGTTACTCCCGACTGTTTAAAAAAGTTAATTTGTGCTTCTTGAATCCATTTTCCAGAGTTTCTTCACCGGAATACACGAAACTCCAACCACCCTGATTAACAGCATCCACTTGAGCTGCTGTCATCTTCTTAAATCTCTCGGGCAAAAAAACCTGGCATTCTTGCAGCTTAAGTACGACTCTATCACCGTATCTCGTCTTCACGATTTTGACATCGTGTATGGCTTGTGGCACGTCTCGGGGAATCTCTCGTAACTTCTTCGTCGGGAGATAGGAACCTCCTTCCGCAAGCTGATTTAAATCGTGAAGAATCGATTCCGGAATTATAAATTCACGCATATTATTCAACGCTTCGATTCATTACGTGGAAATTACTGTACATAGACATATGCATATTGCTTACCTTCATTCATGTTGATGCTGTCTGCCACGTTTCAGTTGTTGATGTGCTGTTTTATTCGCTCGGTTCATGTTTTGTTACCTCAGCACCCCCTCCCAAAATTTCCATTCTGGCTGTAACCTGTTTGCACACATCCTTAAGTTTATGCTTCTGCTTCTTTCGCTATAAACTATTAAACTTAGAGTAGAGTTTTAACCTGTCATCTTATGTATCTAGTAACCAAAAATTAAATAATATAAGATCTATAGCTATTAACTGTAAGTATATATATACTATTTAGAAAGTTTCCACCCCTTTTACGTTGCGCACGCACTCGTGTGGCGATTGGTCGTTTATACCCTTTATTACGATACTGCTACCTGCACCCTGATTGGCTAGCTTGGATGAAGTGGAATATGTCACACCCACTGTTCACCTTAGTGCATTCATGGTAATTACCTCATTGAACAATATTTCAAATTTGTATTGCAGCAAACTAATAATATCATAATGCCATCTATAATATGAGTATAACCTTTTATTGCATTTTAATTATTGCAAGCTGTATTTCGAGTTTGTATTGCTACTTAATGCAACTGTATTATTCCGAAGGACCGTTTGAGTGTGACCGTTAGATAATTTATGTTTTTATTCCTTCCAGTGATATTTTGCTTCAATTCGGTAAGCCTAACGCCTCGAACGGATTAGTCTCTCGTATCAGATTTATTCAGAAGCGTGTCTCTCGTAGTTATTCACCAAATCGATGTACAGACGTTTTAAGAGGCACTGGCATTATTATAGCAGACTTTGCATAGCTTTTCAACGTTTTGGCATGTTTCTACTCAGCTGATTTATATCATTACAATTATCCTTAATACATTATTTATTACGTTTGCATAGATATCTCGTTTACTTGTCTCCTTTACGCTCGAGTGAATTTTTAGAACCCAGCCGCGTTAATTGATTCCTACCCGCACGTGTACGTAATTTTTTCACCCCAAGTAAGTTATACGGATTCTCTCTTCCGTTGGGGTGGTTTTAGCTGCAGCGAACAACATTATTTCTCAATAAATCTTTACCTACCTTTCCTAACATTTCACTGCATGCGCATTATTTTTAACAGAGGGAATGGCTCGGTTTTACCACACATTTCCATGGAGTATGATTCATCGGGCTCCCAATAACTGAATACATTAACAGATAAATAATAAATAGGTAGCTAAATAAATACAAGTTTTCAGTTCGACGTTCCTACCTGCGCTGCCTTTTGAAAACGTCGACGATGGGACAGAGACGGCATAGTCTTACAACATTTGATGTATTATTAAAAGTTTGATACTGTCCAATTCGTATTTGCATTCTTAGTTACTTATATATGCTATATTCGACGCGTTAAGCCTAGCGGACTACTGTCATTATCTCTAAGTAAAATTGGTTTTAATGTTTTATTTTTGCGAATCCTATTTTAGAATCCTTTTTTAACTTCAATTCGTTAAGTCTAACGCCTCGAGCGATTACTGCATTTTATTAGATTTATTTAGAAACATTTTTCTCGTAGTTATACGCCTATTTGGTGTACAGACGTTTTAAGAAGCACTAGGATTGTTATAGCTGACTTTGCATGGCTTTTCGACGTTTTGGCATCTTTCTACTAAGCTGATTTATATCATTACAATTATTCTTATTACATTATTTATTTCATTGCATAGATATCTCGTTGGCTTGTCTCCTTTACGCTTGAGTGAATTTTTAGAATCCAGCTGCGTTAATTGATTCCTAGCGCAGGTGTGTGTAATATTTCACCCCAAGTAAGTTATATGGATTCGCTGTTCCGTTGGGGTGGCTACAGCTGTAGCAATAAACATTCATCCTCGCTAAATCTTTACTTGACTCTCTTAACATTTCACTGCATATGCATTTATATTTTGAACAGAGGGAAAGGATCGCTTTTTAGCACACATAGAGTGCCAGATTCCTCAGGAGCCCAATAACTGTAATGGATAACTCAATAAATACTTAAATAAACAAATAAATTAATTAATAATGTATACTTAGTTACGTGAATAAATACATTTTTTCCATTCGATTTGCATGCGTGCCGGGGGGGACGGAGCGGTGTGTGCGTGTGTGCGTGCGTGTGTGTGTGTGTGTGTGTGTGTGTGTGTGTGTGTGTGTGTGTGTGAATACTGAAATACATTCACATTTTTTTTCAGTAATTACATTCATCAGTTAATTACATTTCACATACATACAACAAAATGACACGATTGCCCTTGCAGGCTTGGGAGAGATGCGTCGTTGTCGTCGTCGTCGTCGTCAAGCTCCTGGAGGGGGAGGGGGGGTGGCACACGAACGCCAGCACACCAATATATATATATTTTTTTTAAACACAGATTTCTACTCGACTTTCAAGGCTCGGATTTCATTAACACGTGACACACGTGTTACTACACAACCAACCCTTCGATATTTTAACATGGGGATTCTAACACAACCAACACACAACCTCTTCGATATTTGGACAGGCGGATTTCGCGTCGAGTTTTAACCAGGGGGTTTCAAAAACAGCTAACGCAGGTGTTTTTGAATCCCCACAAATCAACTACTTACCTGCCATGTAACTGGCCAACATAAACAGTAATACTGAACCTATAGGTCAATAACGTTTCGCTATTTTACTCAATAGTAGGATTTTGTTAAGTTAATGAGTCATTTCAATTTTACAGCTCTACTCCATATCACTCTTGCTACCGCAAACCAGCGATTCCGTTTTAATTAAATCAACCTTAAAACACAAAAAGTACAATGTAAAGGTGATTTATCAAAACATATATAAATAAATGAGTTACGAACTAAATCCCAATGTGAGTTTTTATCAGGAGATTGGCTGGCTAAATATTGCCGTCATAAAATCGAAAACTACTGAACGTCACCGCTCTAACAAACGTAGCACGGATAGCTCAGTGGTGGAGCATTAGGCTTTTAACCTAAGGGTCCAGGGTTCGAATCCCTGTTCGGGCGTGTTCTTTTTATTAAATGAAACTCGTCTTAGGAGTTAGGTTGAGTAATCACAACTGAAAATGTCGGCATAAGAGGAAAGGTAATTAATGTCTACAGAGTGGGATAGAGTAACAGTGACTGGCTGAAAAATGCGATGCCTGAAGAGCGATAAAAAAGTAACACTTAAGTATGAAAAAAATAAGCCACAATATTGAATGTGTAAGAAATGACAGCTTTATTGAAATTATCTTAAGAGGTTGAGAAAATGCACGAGATTTGCACTGAACGCAGTAGATTGTGCTATATTTGGGAGTATAATTATACTGAAATAGGCAGAGATAATTCAACACCAGTGAAATGGGTACAAATTCAAGTGGAGATGAATGCTAGGAAGATTTTGAAGCAAAGATCAGGAGAATATATGTTGTAAGTAGGACAATTTTAATGATAAATTGTAAATGCGATTCTAAGGAAGTGAATAAAAGGTAAGAACACACGAAAAAGTTTTAAATATGAGTTCCGGTAAACAGCGAGCTAATTCAATATAGTATTTTCCAGTTATATGTATTGCACTGTGTAAAGTTAAAGGTGAGGAAACAGAATCAAGCAAGTACAAGCAGGAGTAATCAATTCTGTAAGTATCGTGTTATGCCAAGTTTCAAAGAGTAAATCATTGATTATTCAACTTATTTAAATGATATTTACTTCATTTCCAGCACGTTGAAACATCCGTTTTAACATACACTTACACACACACACACACACACACACACACACACACACACATGTGCACACATGACTTTGGTTTATTTTAAAGGCCAGTCTAGAATTATGGGTAGAGGAAAAGGTAATGGATGGAAATTCACAATATGAGCAAAATTCTACAAAGAAATCGCCGAAGTCTGTGTAATTGAGGGTGCTGAAGCTGTAACCAAACGGCCAAAGGTCATGTACATATCAGGAGCTGGTGCAGTACTGTCGCCTTCGGTAGCTGGGAGTGGTTGCCGAAATGTCCCGGTTGTCCTTGTGCTCCCTTGGCTAGTTGTTCAAGGCACTTCAAGATACACAAGCTCTCTTCATTTGAAGATGAGACAGTGAGTGTGATTATCACATGAAACGTGCCCTGCAGTTAATTGATTAAGTACACACACACACACACACACACACACACACACACACACACACACACACACACACACACTCACACACACACACACACACACACACACAAACACACCAAAGCATTATCTGAAACAAATGATAAAAATGAAAGCGAAACCTAGGTTGGTCTAAGCGACTACGTATGTCCGTAGGGTATTGCCGTTAAGAACATTCTAAAATACATTGTTATACAAGAACAGACAGATCTGGCAAAGCAACTATCACTTATACATCTATTGTGTCAGAAATAGAGGCCAATTCGTTAAATGTGAATGTACTGAAAATGTGTATATTAGTAGAAAAAAATGGTTGCAAACAAAATGTAGATCTCGTAAACCATAAACTGTATAGTGCATAAATATATAGTGACATTAAACTACTTCCTAGATATTCGGTGTTGCTATGTTGAATTTTGAAGTATTTTATACCTTTCAGAAGACTAACTTGACAAGTGTCTGTATTTCACATTCACCATAATAGCAAAAGGCTTAATATTTAGTTACTCCGCCATTTAAGCAATTTATATCACATGCAGTTTTTTCTATCAGTTTTGCACTTCCAGCGAAAAGAATAAAGAGACTAATTTCTGTAAACTTACATCCCAATGAAGCGAACTAGAAGGAACAATCATTTGTAGGAATACTTTGTAAAATAAGTAAAGCATAAAGAGTAGTTCATTACGGTGAAGATTACAGATGTCCTTTTAAATGGTATCAAATATATTATAGGAATGAATTATGTTTTTCAGTCAATCACTGTTGTAGCTTTCCACTGCACATTTGTAACATACCTTTATCGGGTGTCGCTTTCCGTTAGCTGTTGTTAAGTAGCCAATCTTCTCTAATGAACTTCAAGTTATAAAAACTTACGCCCGAACAGGGACTTGAACCCTGGACCCCTAGGTTAAAAGCCTAATGCTCTACCGACTGAGCTATCCGGGCTACGTCATTGCAGTGTTTCAGCCATGAGGATGAACATTTGTTGTCGGTATCATATTTCATGAACATTTAAACATAAAGTATTGAGTTGTATTTTCTAATTGCGAAAATTCTGATAATGCCCAATCATTTTACGTTGTATTTATCTGTTTTAAGGTCGATTTATTTAAAACTGTCAATTTGTAAGTATTTATTTCTTTATAATAGCCGATATGTAGTCCTAAGCGTGGTATAGAACATAGCCATAAAACTGAGGAGAAAATATGCATAACTGCAATAGAATCTCCTACATCTGAAACCGTTACTTCGAGTACCATTTTGAAGTGTCATAATTCTGGAGCTAGTTTTACTGTCTGTTTATACTGACCAGATACATGAAGGGAACCGAAGTAATGGCCACATGTTTCCTTTTCCGTACGTAAAAATGTACTCTTATCATTTACCTGAGCGTTGGTATATTATTGAGACAGGTAAGGTTAATATCAGGTCATGCGTATGAGAGTATAGCTTTTATTGTCAAAACCACAATTACCACCATTGAATAGATTCATTAACTATATACATAAATTTAAAAATACATTTCACATACGTGGCACATAAATTGGAATGTGAGAGTAACCAATTTACTCTTTGTATAACACTGAAGTTTTTCGAAAAACAATCTCACATAATATTATACATACACGCACTTGTGGAAATAAATAAATTGGTTTTCAACTGTTTATTGCTACGTGTTTGAGAAAATCCTTTGAAGTTCCACGCTCTGCAGGTGTACTTAGGTTTTGCACACAAGGTAAACAAAACGTTCGCCCCCGGGTGGGCCCGAACCACCAACCTTTCGATTAACAGCCGAACGCGCTAGCCGATTGCGCCACAGAGGCGACCACGTGAGTTCATACGACCGACCGCTCACTTTCGTATCATATTGGTATTCCTACACTTAAGTTCATTGCTTAGAACTTCTGTGTTAAGCAGCAAAAACCGCAAGTGGAAAACCTACTCCTTATAAATTTGTCCTTTAACTGTACCTATTTCCCTTTAGATATGAGGATTCATTACTGCTGTGAGAACAGAATTATCATAGTAGTTTAGTTTTCCATTAAAACTGTAACTGGGTTTTACATAGGGGTTCGAAGGTAGTGATAGTGCTCTCGATTACCCTTGTTGCGGTGACGTATGGGACAGAGTTACGTAAGTACGGGTATGATTTCCTGTGTTATGTCTGGAGTTGCGGGATGCCTCCTGCATTCCGGGATTGGCGTTGAAGCCACGAGTCATGTGCACATATCTGGCACTCATGCCTCTATGTGATCTCCGGCGCTGCTTCATTCGGTGCATAAGAGCTCTGTTTTCAGGCGTGGTCTTGAAAGAAGAATTAACTTTCTAACCACTGAAGATATAATTCCACTTTTTGTTTTTAAATTAATTAGAATTTAATTTTTAAATAATGAGTAATACATTTACAGAACACGTCGTAAATTAGACATACAATGAGCTTGATCAATGCAGTTGAATTGCATTTACGCAGAAACTGTGCATAAAGTTTATAATCTCTATAGATTTTTCTACACGCCGTTCCGACACAGAATACTGCCCTGTCTGTTCCCTTCGACGTTACCCAATCAAAAGACGGTATCTTTCCTAGCCGTTTATCCAAGATTATTGATTTTTCTCCCTTCGTTGCTGTAACCACCAAATACTTATTTTTCACTGGTCCACATCAACACATTACGTCGTAACATTTTTGTAACCACCAATACTAACACATTACTTCATATCGTATAATATCTCTCATATCATGATCACTGAATTCCATACTTTTATTTCTTATGCATGTTAACTTTTCCATATCGATCCCTGAACCACCATTAAACATATTTTAAGATTTTCATCTCTCGGAGCCTGAACTACAACAATTTTTACAAAATTGTCCAGTTAATTTGTTGATCTTTCCTATTGCTGCCTACTGATAAAATTTCTTAGAGATCTATGCATGGTTCAATATATGAAATTCATATGCAGTTTTCTCAACCACCAATGTTGACATATTGGAATTTATGTTTATATGTATATATGCACGTATAAAGAGACTTCCCTCTCGATTATGGGTAATTTTCATATTCACTTAGGCAATATGTTCTGCCTTAAAGATTAAGTTCCGTCTTACTGGTCATAGGCTCAGTGGTCTAGGGGTATGATTCCTGCTTTGTTTGCAGGAGGTCCCGGGTGCAAATCCCGGTTGATGCCTTTTGGACTTTCGTTACACAATTCGTAATTTATGACACCTACTCCGTGTATATTTATTAGAAAAATTTGATGAAATACATCTCTTTTTTACTTCTAAAACATGTACACTTAGAGTCTTATATTCACATGTCAGTCTTATTTATGTGAATGGTATATTAACTCTCGGAGACATAAAAAGGTTATATTTTAAAATAGAAAGATAAGAGATTGGCCTTATTTCACTGTGTGACGCCACGGGGCAATATAAACAGACAATAGAACTGAAACTGCAGAACAATGGCACTGGCGCATTTTATCTAATAAGGTTTGTTAGATTTTAGGATCTATTAATTAGGGTATGGCTATTTTCTCCTTAATTTTATGACTGTGTCCATAACACTCAGCTTCACACACCAGTCATTCTAAAGACATACATACATACTGACTGTTTTAAATACGTCGACATAAAACAGACAAAGAAAACCGGAAAGGTCATTTGACATAAGATATTACAGTAACTGCAGTTACAAACTAAATTTAATTATTCCGTATGCTGAAGTTTCTTCAGGAGTTTGGGTGAGCAAATTTTGAAGATATGAGAAAGAAAAAAGTGCACATCAACGTAGACAGAATATGTAACTAGCGTATCCCCGATAGCTCAGTAGGTAGACCATTAGGCTTTTTAACCTAAGGGTCCAGGTTTGAAATCCCTGTTCGGGCGAATCTTCTTATAAATTGTTAACAACTAACAAAAATATGATCTGAAAGCGCCAGCATATTAATATTCATACAGTGGGATATAATAGTAGTGAGTGGCTTAAAAACAACATTTACTGCTGTAATATTTTCGAGAGCAATTGAACTAGATCATTAGAGCTATAGCATTCAACATAATGCTATACTTATTATGTGTTACTTGTTTTACAATTCCTACAAATGGTTGTTCCTTCTACTTCGTTTAATCGAGATAAAGTGCAAATTAGTTCTCCTCCCTTTTCGTTGGAGATAAATATTATATACAGGAATCTGCATGTAATATGAAGTACAAGTGCCTTAAGTGGCTGGTGAATTAAAAATATTAGCATTTTAACTTTTTGCATGAATGCGGGAAACAAACATATCGAGTTAACACTTCTGAAATTATGAAGTATTTCAAAATTCAATATAGTTAACTTCATATATCTAGAAAGTACTTAATGTCACTACATATTAATCTAGCATACAGTTTCTAGTTTACTAGATTTGTATTTTGTCTGCAATAACTTTTTGTCTACTAATACACAAATTTTTAGAATATTTACATATAACTAATTGACCTCCATTTCTGACACGACTGATGTCTAAGTGATTCTTCGGCTCCTGCCAGAACTATTCCTGATTTATCAAATAAACTAACCTCTTATAAACCACTATTAAGTCCATTGGGATGCACTCTAGTGCACGGAATCATGCCGATATAAGGTGCAGAAATAAGGAAACACGAAATCGTCTCCCATGCTTCAAGTCTTGAGCGGTTGTACCAATTCATCAAGGGCCAACTGTACGAACTGGGAATAAACCAGTGGTGCACGCTAATGATTGGTTAGGTTCTAAACTGTGTTAAACGACACCGGCCAGTGTCTTGAAAGCAACAGATTTGGAATAACTTATTATAATAGCCAATATGGACTTAAGATATATTTCTGAAAACGAAGTATAAAACCGAAGTGATTGCTTGTGTTCTCCACATCATTTTTCCAGCTACTGCATGCATTTCTTTATAATATCATTTTGAAGAATGATACCGCCTGATATCTATAGTTGGCTACAAAAGATGAGAGGCACGTAGACACAGTAAAGTTATTATTTAAATTACTACAGCGGATTCAGAGTATCATCAAAAAACATATAAAGTAGTATTGAAGTACAGATGTAGAGAAAACCGCTATGGAAGTATACATAGAGAGTTATAAGATATAATTTGGAAAAGAATGTCAACAGGAGATGTGTAATCCGATATCTTCCACTAGCATCTACTTGCAGGATTAACTATGTTCACACGCAGTCGGGCTGTGCCTAGAGTAACGAGTAATCTTCGTCAAGTGAATATAATATTAGGAAAAAGCAGAGTTGCATTACTGAAGAAAAGCCTTGCGTGAGATGAAAAACTGGAACAATTTTCGAATTTACTGCACATAATAATTCGTAGTTAAGTTTTGGCTTTATAAATATAATATACGGAAAGATTCAAACTTACTCTTGCACCATAAGCTATTTGAGGAGAAGTAAATTTATTACATTTAATTATACACTAGTAGTTTGTAGATTCTCCTGTTTAACCACAACATATTCTATACATTCAGCTTTATTTCCAAGGGTAATAAAAGTGATGCCCCAAATAGGCGTCAACCATCAGACCTTCTGTTAACCAAACGCGCTAGCCGTTCTTGTATCGAAGTACTTGTTGAGAACTAAATACGTTACATTTAACTGCAACAGTAGTTGTTCGTACGTCTTCCTTCTTAAGCAAATCTTATTTTATGCATAATAAGCTTTACTTCCAAGGTAAATAAAACTGACGCCCTCGGGTGGGCTAGAGCCACCAACTTTTCGGTTAACAGCCGAACGCGCTAGCCGATTGCGCCACGGAGGCTACAAAAAGAGTTAGCTACCGACTTAAACATATACGAGTATCTCGTACCTTGCAATTCTGAACTTAAGTATGGTAAAGACTAACGTAAGGTAGGCACAATTTTTTATCCTTAGTTATTATTATTATTCTTTTCTTACTTTATCCCCTCGCATGTGTGACTGCAGGTGGTAGGTAAGGAAACACCTAAAATAAAAATACCTAAATTTCTAATACCGTTAACCTGTAACATTGGTTCTTGTTTGTATTTCTTCATTATATTACTATCTTATATAAAATCTACCTTATAATAAAAGTTTTAACAACACAATGGGCGTTCTTGCGCTATCATATATAGTATCTCCGCCCCTCATATTTAATTTATAACAATATTATGTTTCTTAATATTGGAATACTTAACGTTTAATTACATTACTATAAATTCATATTTACTTGCTTGTTGTAAGGCATGTTGGTTGGCTCAGTGGTCTATCGGTATGATTCATACTTTGGGTACAGGAAGTCACGGGTTCAAATCGCAGCTGAGCCCCTCTATTTTGTTGTCACATATTTCTAAATGAAAATGCCCATTTATTCTACAGCATAAGGCGAAAATCTGTAATTAAGTTTATTTTACCATAAAATATATACTATGAAAAGTTTGCAACAGTTAGCCACAAGTACTCTTTTGATCAAAGACTGCCAGCCTCACGTCCACTTACCCACGGCAGATGCGGGCGATCACCCAACCGATACGGGGAGGAGATGTGGTCAGCATCCTTACAAGGAATTATGCGTCATTTTTTACTCATGAGTTTTGACAAAAAGCTCCTTTAGGCAGTGTCTACTAAGAATACAATAATTCCGTCTTACCTTAGCATTTAGAAACTACACTGAACAACTCACACAACATTTTCTGAAGATAAGGGACTTCCTGCAATAGGTTTTTGTAACACCTGTTGCTAGTATTCCTCACCTTGGTAGCGTAGATGGTAGCATGTTTACCTCACGTTCAAGAGGTCCCGAGATCGTATCTCGGTCAGGGTGAGTTACCGGCATGAGTTTTTACCGGGGTTTTCCCTTATCCTGTAAGACGAATGTCGGGTAGTCTAAGCTACATGGACCCCGGACGCATTGAGCATCATTTCACCCATTTCATTCATCGTGCGATATGACTAACTGTTGGGGAAAATAAATTACAAAAAAAAAAAAAAAAAAAAAAAAAAAAAAAAAAAAAAAAAGTTGGTAGTATTTGTGTTGGCCATTTAGGAAATATGAATTATATCCGAAATCCACTGGAAGGTCGTGTATGTCAACAAGAAAATATCTATTTACTAAATTTATTTTGGATAACATACAAACTGAAGGTGTTGTTACCGTTAGTTAAAGGTAAAACGTAAATAAATATAGAAATTGCAACACAAAATTTTCCAAAAAGGGCTATACGATATTTGTGGCAAAATAGAAACCTGTAGTCCATATGGTTCATTCACTGGAGTATTAGACGTTCAATCCAAAATGCCAGGCTTGGAAATTGTGTTCGTGTTAACTGTCTAAACTTCTAATTAGTAAGTACAGACAACACTGACCAACATTTAAGAAACGAGAAATACAACGTTTGGCATTTCAGTGCCATTGTTGATCAAGTTATTGTTACTTACATCATTATCATTTCACTGCCTTCATTATTTCACAAGGAAACTACAACAAAGACGATGTTTATGGGTAAATCAAAAATGTGACGACGAGGATGGGATTCGAACCCACGAGTGCAGAGCACATTGGATTAGCAGTCCAACGCCTTAACCACTCGGCCACCTCGTCTGCTGTGCTCGAACTCTTTCAGTAACTACAATGTAGGTTAATTTTTTAATTACATTAATATACAACTGATGAAAGCGGTGTCTGACGGTCTGATTCAGACACATTTCGATAGAACAAGAATAAATACTCGGATCCAAAATTAAACCTAAGACATGTATTATACTGCGAGTCTGTAAGGATTACCTTTGTCATCGCATCTGTGGCGCATCCGACTAACGCATTCGGTGCTTAACCGAAAGTTTCTTAGTTAGAGCCCACCTGGGGGCAACAGTTTTGTCACTTGTTCACAAAACCTGGTTAACGTAGAGGGAATCCTTACAAACATCCAGAGATAGAAGTAGATCCACCAAATGCCGGGATATTTAAACCATTTTGTTAATGTGGATTTTAAAAGACTTTAAAGGAGAAATATCTTTTAGACTGGTCAAACTTTCCAACTTTTGTTCTTTGTGGTGTGCGATACGACAAATTAAATCTTCTGACAGCAATCAATTAATTATCTCTAAAAATACATAAATTAATAATAGATTTTGATACTTTATGAATAATGACTCGGGAACTCAGATTTGTATATGGAAGCCATGTTTCGAAACATAAACCCATTTATTCTGAGGTGAATATTATAAACCAACTAAATTATCTTAATTATATGGCAGTAAACATTATTTTACGAACAAATGTTTTAGGAAGGAGAAAGAGAGGGAAGTACGTCAATCACTAACGCTTCAGAATAAATCCTGTTAAATTTGCTCTTACAATACCCTTATCATGTAAATGTAGCAGTGAGTTCTACAATGCTGTTCCTGTTTTAGATAGCTATTCAATGCTGCCATTTAAAACCATAGTTTTTTATATTGTGAGTTACTGATGGCCTACTTCATAAGAAATCATTGTTTCGCTAAAACTTGGGTAGCAAATACCAATTTTTCTGCTGCTCATGCTTCTCATATTGATGCTAAATTAGGACTTTTCAAATGCGTTATTAAAAGTACAAACTAAGACGCCATGTCTTTTTTGTGACAGGACAAAGTTGTGGAAATATTTAATCGCGAGTATCATGTGCCAATGTTATATATTTTGATGCTGTATTTCAGTTTATATTACATCAGCTAATGGCCTAATATGTTTATTATCATTGAACTATTAAACATTTTAATTCCATTATTAAAATTACATTTCAAAAGTCTGCTCTCACCATTAACGTAAACACATGGCTTTATTTCCTGCGAAGTCATCCTGAATGAACTTTTTAAAGGTACACACGCTTAGGGAAGAGAAATCCATTCGTTTCCAATTTGTAGGTATGTTATGACACTTTGAAATTCCAAGCTGTCCACTGCTGTTCAGATTTACCTATAAGGTAAACAAAACTCGCGTCCCCGGTTGGCCTGGAACCACCAACCTTTCGGTTAAGACACCAACACGCTATCCGATTGCGCCCCGGAGGCTCATTTGTAAAGTAGCTGCTCAAAGTCTCACCTTGAAATGTCCTTGCAGTTTTATGCCTGATGTTCGTTTCGTTGCATATCTGCAGCGAAGAGCAGAAACCAAAACTTCAGGCACCTCCCCCTCGAGAATGCTGTTGTCCTTTAACTATTTTTCCCCTTTAGATATACTTCAGTACTCCGTAAGCATAGAATTAGGTTAGTGATCTAGTAGTCTTTTAAAATAACTACTGCCTCGTAATAAACTTTCTTAAAATGGATTCCTGAAAGTTATATTACATATTAACCTAAGGTGACAGGTTTGAAGTTGGAAAATAAACACATAAAACTAGTTTAGAAGAAGCACGTTAGAAGCTCAGTGGTCTAGGGGTATGATTCATGCTTAGTGCGCAGAAGGCCTTGGGTTCAAATCACGGCCGATCCCGTGATTCTTCTGTGATAATACCTACTTCGAGTACACACATGATTAGTAAAATTGGTAAATAGTTTTTCTTTCTTTATTAGAATCGTAGGCCGCATGACGTGATACCACTCCTACTGTCTCAATAATAAATTGCCACTCAACGTTATGACTATGTATCTACGGAGGAAAAAGAGGATGGTCATTATTTTAATACTTGTCATGTAACTGGCCTATATAAACACACAGTAATACTGAACCTCTAGGTCGAGATCGTTTCTCTATTTTACTCAAAAGTAGGGTTTTGTAAGCTAATGTTTCCGCTCAATTTTACAGCTACACTCCATATCACTCTTAGTACCGCAAACCAGCGATTCACTTTTAATTAAACCGACCTTGAAACACATAAAGTACAACGGAAAAGTGATTTGGAAAATCATAGGTATATAAATAAATGAGTTACGAACTAAATCAAATGTGGCTTTTTATTAGGAGATCGGCTGGCCAAATGTTGCAGTCATGAAATCGGAAAAAAAAACCTGTACAGTTCCGTTGAAGGAGGGGGGGGGGGGCTTAGAATAACGTAGCCCGGATAGCTCAGTGGTAGAGCATTAGGTTTTTAACCTAAGGGTCCAGGGTTCGAATCCCTGTTCGGGCGTGTACTTTTTTTTATTAAATGAAACTCGTTTTAGGAGTTAGGTTGAGTAACGACAACTGAAAATTTCGGCATAAGAGGTAAGGCAATTAATGCCTACACAGTGGGATACAGTAACAGTGACTGACTGAAAAATGCGATGCCTGAAGAGCGACAAAGAAGTTACACTTAAGTAAGCAACAAATAAGCCAAAATATTGAATGTGTAAGAAAAGTAGCTTTATTGAAATAAAGTATCTTAAGAGGTTGAGAAAATGCAGGTGATTTGCACTGAACGCAATAGATAGGCAGAGACAATTTAACACCAGTGAAATGGGTAAAAATTCAAGTGGAGATGAATGCTAGGAAGATTTTGAACCAAAGATCAAGAGAATATATGTTGTAAGTAGGACAATATTTAATAATAAATTGTAAATGTGATTCTAAGAAGTTAATAAAAGGTAAGAACACACGAAAAAGGTTTAAATAGGTGTTCCAGTAAACAGCGAGCTAATTCAATATAGTATTTTCCAGTTATATGTATTGCAGTGTGTTAATTTAAAGGTGAGAAAACAGAATTAAGCGAGTACAAGCAGGGGTATTAAATTCTGCAAGTATTATGCAAAGTCTCAAAGAGTAAATCGTTGATAATTCAACTTATTTAAATGATATTTACTTCATTTTCAGCACATTGAAACATCCGTTTTAACATACACTTACACACACACATACACACACACACACACACACACACACACACACACACACACACATGTGCACACATACACAATTTTGGTTTTATTTTAAAGGCCAGTCTACAATTCTGGATAGAGGAAAATTGAAATGGATGGAAATTTGCGATATGAGCAAGATTCTACGACATGAACGGTGTTTTGGTAATTGAGAGTGCTGAAACTGTAGTCGAACGGTCTGCGGCCGTGTGTACACCAGGAGCTGGTGCAGTACTCTCCCCTTCAGTAGCCGAGAGAGTTTGCCGAAATGTCCCGTTTGTCCTTGTACACCCTTAGCTAATTGTTCAAGGCACTTCAATATACCAAGTTCTCTTCATTTGAAGATCAGACAGTGACTGTGATTATCAAATGAAACATGCAATGCAGTTAATTGATTAGGTGCACGCACACACACACACACACATCAAAGCTTTATCTGAAACAAATGACAAAATTGAAAGCGAAACCTAGGTTGGTCTACGCGACTACGTATGTCTGTAGCATATTGCCCTTAAGAACATTCTAAAATATATTGTTATACAAGAACAAACAGTTCTGGCAATACAACTATCACTTAGACATCTGTCGTGTTAGAAATGGAGGCCAATTCATTATAAGTGAATGTTCTAATAATGTGTATATTAGTGGACAAAAAATTATTGCAAACAAAATGTAGATCTCGTAAACTAGAAACTGTATAGTGTATAAATATTTTGTGACATTAACTACTTCCTAGATATTTGGCGTTGCTATATTGAATTTTGAAGTATTTTAATTCTTTTCAGAATGCTAAAATGATAGGTGTCTGTATTTCAAATTCATGATAACAACAAAAGGTTTAATATTTAATAACTCCGCCATTTAAGCCATTTATATCACATGCAGTTTTCTCGTATCAGTTTTGCACCTCCAACGAAAAGAATAAAGAAGCAAATTTCTGTAAGCTTACATCCCAATGAAGCGAACCAGAAGGAACAATCATTTGTGGGAATACTTTTTAAAAGAAGTAAAGCATAAAGAGTAGCGCATTACTATAGAGGTTACAGATGTCCTTTCAAATGGTTTCAAAAATATGATGGCAGTGAATTATGTTCTTCAGCCAATCACTGCTGTAGCTCTCCACTGCGCATTTATGTCATGCCTCTTTGTTTTCTGTTAACTGTTGTTAGGTAGCCTATCTTCTCTAATGAATTTCAAGTTATAAAAACATACGCCCGAACAGGGATTCGAACCCTGACCCTTAGGATAAAAGCCTAATGTTCCACCGACTGAGCTATCCAGACTACATTGTTCTAATATTTTGGACACGATTGGTATCGTATGTCATATGTCATGAACATTTAACCACACCATCCTCTGCTGAAAGACCAGATTACATAATATTGAGTTAATTGTTCTGATTGGGATTACTCTGATTAAGCCCAACATTTGTTCCGGTGTATTTATCTGTTTTAAGGTCGATTAGTTTCAAACAGTCAATAAGTAAGTATGTATGTTTTTATAATAGCTGATATGGGGTCGCAAATCTGGCATAGAAAATAGCCATAAAATTGAGGGGAAAATATGCATAACCTTAATAGAATCTCCAACTTCTGAAACCATTTTTTCGAGTACCATTTTGAAGTGTCATAATTCTGGAGATAGTTTTACTGTCTCTTTATATTGACCAGATACGTGGAGGGGACCGAAGTAATGACCATCTGTTTCCTTTTTCGTACGCAAAAATGTACTCTTATCATTTACCTGAGCGTTGGTATATTATTGAGAGAGGTAAGGGTAACATCAGGTCATGCGTATAATATAGCTTTTATTGTCAAAACCACAATTACCACCATTGAATAGATTCTTTAACTATATGCATAAATTTAAAAATACATTTCACATACGTGGTGCATAAATTGGAATGTGAGAGCAACCAATTTACTCTTTGTATAACACTGAAGTTTTTCGACAAACTATCTCACTGAATAATATACATACACGCACTTGTGGAAAGAAATCAATTGGTTTTCAACTGTTTACTGCTACGTGTTTGAGAAAGTCCTGTGAAGTACCACGCTCTGCAAGGGTACTTAGGTTTTGCACACAAGGTAAGCAAAACTTTCGCCCCCGGGTGGGCTCGAACCACCAACCTCTCGGTTAACAGCCGAACGCGCGAGCCGATTGCGCCTCGAAGGCGACCACATGCGTTCATACGACCGATCGCTCACTTTTGTATCATATTGGTATTTCTGCACTTAATTTTGTTGCTTACCGCTTCTGTGTTAAGCAGCAAAAACCGTTATTGGAAAACCTACTCCTTATAAATTTGTTCTTTAACTGTACCTATTTCCCTTTAGATATCAGGATTACTGCTGTGAGTACAGAATTATCTCAGTGGTTCACTTTTCCATTAAAACTGTAACTGAGTTTTACATAGGGGTTCGAAGGTAGTGATGGTGCTCTCGATGCCCCTTGTTGGGGCGACATATGGAACAGAGTTACGGGTATGATGTTGCCATTTTAGCCAGTATCTTCTGCTTGTAATTTGTGACAGCAGCTTTTGCATTTGTTGGTTTCAACGTGAAGTTTTCGGGGAAGAAAAATTTCTTACTGCTGCACATTGGATACACAAGAAGGGGTTTAGTCAGGTACGTCTTCGTTACAGACGTGTCACTATGCGCTATTGATGTCATGGAAAATCTTAGAATTTTTCTCAAGGACGAATAGCAAAGACCAGCTAAATGATATTTGAATGGAATGGCAAATGATCAGTCTTTATGTGAGATGTGGAAATCCCATCCTGTAAGTAGTATTTAAAGTGCACAGATCAGTTTCCTAGGCAAATATGCCAAAAGAGAGAAGTCACAGAAGTGCACTTCTTAAATGATGGTGATCCATCGCTCAGCACAGATGGGACTGCAATATTTCGTCAGCCTTGTGTGAAACGGGTGAGTTTAATCATTCGTGTTTGTATTAATACTCTCTTATACTAGTTTCAAAATCTTCTAAAAATCAGCCCCTGTAGCAATATTATACCGAGCACAAATTAGTATGTTGAGGAGACCCAAAAGGAAAGAAAATGAATATTTTCTGTTTTCCAAAGTAACGCACAAATTTACCTATTGTGAAAACTTTCTTCATTACATGATACAACATTACATTGAGATTTGGTTTAAAACGTGTCTGAATCTTTAAGCAAGTCCGTCTAATGCTTTTCATCTTGTTTAGAATATTATTTATTTGAAACTTATAAGTATAACTTTGCAAACTCAGTCTAGTGGATTTCACGATTTTATTACGAGTGTTATCTTTTGACAGTTTCAATGTAATAGCAAGATGTTAAGGAGACACATATGTGCAAATTGGCCCAAAACTTAACGCAATCCCAAATTTAGCCTTATGTCTCGAAATTAATTTGAACATACTTCAATAATATAAAGTTTATTTTTATTTTTTCTTTCTAGCGGCACTATAGAAGACTTCGCATGACTATTTAAATAGCCCTACACCTGTATCGTAGCTACTATTACGTAATTTTTCCCTCAGATTTCTCAGATTCCACATTTTCTACATTTTCCTAACTTAAATGTTCCACATGATGCAGTTTACTATTAATATGTATGAAATTCTAAACATGCTTGTAATGGCAACTGCATATTAAGTGTACCCATTTACATTTGTTGTGTTTTTGTTTTTTGTATTGAAAGGGATTGTAATGCCTAATTCTTACTGAAAACGCTTAGAAAAATAAAAATTGTTAAATAGGTATGATTATTTTTCCCCTTCGTTAATATAGTAGACAAATATTTCACATAGGTACAGGTCATTAATAGGTTAAAATGGGTGCAGAAACATGTACATCAGGCATTAATTTTTAATTTTGTTTAATTTGTACTATTAGCACTTTAAGAGCCATTTTACTAAAATCGTGTATTTCTAAGTGTTTACTTAGCGAATTTTTAGTGCTTATTTAAGTGCTAATTTGCCCATTATAGCGCCCTTTTGCCTGCCTATTTCACACATTTTTAATGTCTATAAATGCGCTCCCTAGCGATAACAATTACTTCGGATATAGATATCATTACTAAAACTTTTGAAATATCTTTCTTTACCTTAGAGATATTTATTATATTATAATCCTAGGTACGCATGACGTGGTACCACTCGTACTGTCTCAATAATAAATACCCACTCAACGATATAATTATGTTTCTTCGGAGGAAAAATGAGGATGGTCATTATTTTAATACCTGCCATGCAACTGACCAATATAAGAACACAGTAGTACTGAACCTCTAGGTCAATAGCGCTTCGCTACTGTCGCGCCGATGCGCACAAAAGTTCGGTGCAGGGTGATAAGAGACGGATAGTGTTTCAACGGAGTTAAACAGCCTGCCTAAGCAGATAAAGATAGTGCGAAGATAAAAGGCTGACCGACACAGATAAGGTTAGGCGTCTTGAACATTCCTGTTTTATCTGGTGACGTGTGACAGAACATTCGATTTCTTGATTGTTACAGAACAATCTCGAATTATCAATGAAGTATATATAAGAGATTGTGATTTGCTTGCAGACAGCAGTAAACAGTTGTAAGGACAGTTGTCAACAGAGACGTCACGAGAGCTATAATTGAAACTGGTGTATTAGAAGTGAGCTCTTTGTTGTGGTCAAAGACTTCGGAGAACTGTAGTTGTGTATGTGACGTTATGCTGCTACTGTGAGTGTATTTCTACGCAAATAAAGAACGTTGTAAATTTTTGGTACTGAGCCTTTTAATTCTACGAACCCACAAAGTTAAAATTGGTGTCAGGAAGTGGAACATTCAACGATGGACGCGTCATTGGAAAAGATTTTGGAGATGATAGAAATGAGCGCCGAATTGACCTTGGAAAGCGGCAAATAAGCCTGCCTTCGGACCTAACAGGAATGAAGACGGCGAATGACAACCTCACTGGGAAAACAGAAGCGGCAAATAACAACCTAGCCGCAGAGCTGAAAGAATTAAAAACGTGTAACGACAATACCGAGATGTGGTTAAACAATTGGTTGTTTAAGTGTATACAACACCGACTATTTATCTGAGACAAAGGACAATGAAAGCAAAACCTAGGTTGGTCTACGGGACTACGTATGTCTGTACTTAGACGTGATAAAATATATTGTTACACAAGAACAAACAGATCGGGCTAAAGCCGAAGAATCACTTAGACTTCTGTCGTGTCAGAAATAGAGGCCAATTCATTATTAGTGAATGTTCTAAAAATCTGTATTTTAGTAGACAAAAAATTATTGAAGACAAAATGTATATCTCGTTAAATAGAAACTGTGTGCTGCATAAATATGTTGTGATATTAAGTACTTGCTAGATATTCGGCGTTGCTTTGTTGAAGCTTGAAGTATTTTATAGCTTTTAGAAGGCTAACTCGAGTAAGTGTCTGTTTTTCACATTCATGATAACAGCCAAAGCTTTAACTTTTATTTAATCCACAATTTAAGAAATTTATATCACATGCAGTTTCTTGTAACTGTTTTGTACCCCCAACGAAAAGAATAAGGAAGCAAATTCCTGTAAACGTTCATCCCAATGAAACGAACTAGAAGGAACAATCATGTGCAGGAATACTTTGTAAAAGAAGTAAATCATAAAGAGTAGAGCATTACGTTGAAGGTTACAGATGTCCTTTCAAAGTGTTTCAAAAATATGATGGCACTGAATGACGTTTTTCAATCACTGCTGTAGACTTCTGTTGCGCATTTATGTCATACTGTCATGCATTTCTTCTAATATCTCCTATAGTGAATTCCAAGTTATAAAAACTTACGCCCGAACAGGGATTCGAACCCTGGACCCTTAGGTTAAAAGCCTAATGCTCTACCGATTGAGCTATCCGGGCTACATTTCTCCAACTTTTTATCCACTATCATTTATATTTGCGTTCGGTATCATATGGCATGAACATTTGATCACACCGTCCTCTGTTGAAAACCCAGATTACGGAATATTGAGTTGAATTGCCTATTGAGTTGAATTGGGATTATCCGGATGCCCAAACATTTTCGGTGTGTTTATCTGCTTTGAGGTCGATTAATTTAAAACAGTCAGTAGGTAAGTACGTATTTCTTTGGAATAGTTGATTGTGGTTGTGAGGCTGGTTTATAACATAGCCATAAATATTTCACATACATGATATATAAATTGAAATGAGATAAGAGCAAGTTTACTCTTTGCATAACACTGAAATTATTCGAAAACAAAATTCACGCACTTGTGGTAATCAATCAATTGGTTTTCAACTGTTTACTATTACTTGCTTGAGAACTCAGGAAGTAGCAAGCTCTCCAAGGTTACTTCAGATTTGCACACAAGGTAAACCAAACTTACGTCCCCGGGTGGGCTCCAACCACCAACTTTTCGGTTAACAGCCGAACGCGCTAGCTGATTGTGTCACGGAGACGACAGCTACTGGCTTTGTATAACCTCTCAGTAACAAGTCTTATTAGGGTTTCTCGTCTTAAGTTTGTCGCTTAGCTCTTCTTTGTCAAAGAACAAAAACAGGAATTTGAAACCCTACTCCCTATAAATTTGTTCTTTAACTGTTTTTCCCTTCAGATATGAGTAAAGGCTGGATAGATATGCGCTTATATACCATAAAAGTTATTTGGACACAGATAATGAATAACGTCAGGTGCACAGCACGGCCATCAAATGTGCAAAAGTCGAAACGCAGTACTGTGAAACCTAGTGAAGCATTGCCTTTCAAGTTCATGGAGACGTAAGGTCAAGGTGTAGTATAACACGACTGTTTTATCTCCTCTGGCAGTGAGCCGGGTGCTATGTTTAGTCTAAGCTATTGTGCTGTTGTTTACATACGTGACCGATAACAGTACAGTCCATGTGCAGCACAGCTATGGAAAGATGCACACACTTCCGGGATATAGACATAAAACTTCAATACTAAGTAGGAATTTATTCATAATTGTCAATTGTTATTGAAATCCTGACAAATTCATAAAAGCAACATACTTATGCTCCAATATATCCTCTTTATTTTGCTTGCCCGACTTTGTAAGTTTTACTTTTTAAACTGGAATGACAAATTAATGTCACATATCTACCTCATTTCATTTATTATTAAATACTTTTTCAGTGACTCTGAAAAATTCAAATTTGGAGGCGAGGGCCACCTCGCCACCTTCACAACCTTCATTTCGGTTGCCAGGTTAACGTTCGCCACTTTCAATTCCGTGGTCAATTCGGTCATCTTCACGGCCAAGTTACTATTTGTCGCCTCTGTCTTCGTTGTTAATTCGGCCTTCATTTTTTCCATTTACTGTAAAATATTTTTCCAATGCAGCCTCCATCGTCGTATATCTCACTCCTGATATCAATTGTGACTTTGTATGTTCGTAAAATTAAAAGTCTAATTTGCAAAAATTCAAAATATTCTTTACTTCTGTAGAAATACACTTTGTACACCTCTTAGAGGAGCAGAATTACGTAACATACACAAATACATCACCAAGGTCGTCTACTACCAGGTGTAACTTTCTCTGTCAATACCACGGATACTACAGAATGTGGTCTGATTATATATGACCACAAACAAAACAGTTCCCTTTCAAGACACTGTTGCACGCGCACGTTTATCAAGTTCCGATTACGACTCTCTGAACTGGCGAGTCGCGGCTTCCTTTGTATACCTCTATTCATTGTTCTAGGAATTTGTGGAATGTGGCAGTGAAGGTTACACTTATATATTAAGCTAAGGTTAAATGTTTGAAAATAAACACAGAGAGGTAGTTTAGAACAGCTCCCTTAGAGGCTCAGTGGTCTAGGGGTATGATTCCTGCTTTGGGTGCAGGAGGTCCTGGGTTCAAATCCCGGCTGAGCCCATATAATTTTTTTCACTAACGATATTTATGTGAAAACACCTACTTCGAATACATACATTAGTAAAACCCTTAAATTATATTTTTTATTAATTAGAATATAAGGTCGCCTGATGTAGTACCACTCCAACTGTCTGAATAATAAATTACCGCTAATCGACATGATTATGTCTGTACGGAGGAAAAGGGAGGATGGTCATTATTTTAATACCTGTCATGTAACTCTTCAATACAAGCACAGAGTAATACTGACTCTCTAAGTCGATAGCGTTTCGCTATTTAACTCAAGAGTACGTGTATGTTAAGTTAATGAATTCCCTCAGTTTTACGGCTATACTCTATATCACTCTTACTACAGCAAACCAGCAGTTCTGTTTTAATCGAAAAAGTGGTTTGGCAAAACATATACGAAAAAATCAGTTACAAACTAAATCTCAATGTGGCTTTCAGAAGACTGAATGGCTAAATATTGCCATCATAAAATCGAAAACAACTATACGCCACCGTTGACGGAGGCAGCTGTTAAGAAAACGTAGCCTGGATAGATCAGTGGTGGAGCATTAGGCTTTTAACCTAAGGGTCCAGGGTTCGAATCCCTGTTCGGGCGTGTATTTTTGTTAAATTAATTAGGTTGCGCAACGACAACTGAAGATTTCGACAAAAGAGGTAAAGAATTGATACCTACACAGTGGGAAACTGTAACAGTGACTGGCTGAAAAGTGCGATACTTAAAGAGGGGAAAGAAAGTTACATGTAAGTAAATATTGAGACCAAAATATTGAATGTATAAGAAATAACAGCTCTATTGAAATTAAGTGTAACAAGAGATTGAGAATGTGCAGGAGATTTGCACTGAACGCAGTAGACTGTGTTATATTTGGGAGTGCAATGATACAGAAAAAGGGAGAGAATATTTAACAATAATAAGACAATTCCTAAGTGATAACACCTACTTAGGATACGGCCATCATTAGTAAAATTCTTTAAGCATCTTTCTTTACCTCTGAGATATTTATTAATTGGAATCTTAGTTCGCATGACGTGATACCTCTCGTACTGTCTCAATAATAAATTACTACTTGATGTGATGATGTTTCTACGGAGGAAAAATGAGGATGGTCATTATTTTAATACAACCACGTAACTGGCCAACATAAACACACAGTAATACTGAGACTCTATGTCAATAACGTTTCGCTATTTTACTCAAAAGTAGGATTTTTTTAAGTTAATGAATCCCCTCAATTTTACAGCTCTACTCCATATCACTCTTTCTATCGCAAACCAGCGATTCTGTTTTAATTAAATCGACCTTAAAACACAAAAAGTACAATGTAAAGGTGATTTATCAAAACATATATAAATAAATGAGTTACGAACTCAATCTCAATGTGACTTTTTATCAGGAGATTGGCTGGCTAAATATTGCCTTTATGAAATCGAAAAAAAACTGAACGTTACCGTTGATGGAGGCGGCTGTTCATACAAACGTAGCTTGGAAGATTTTTAACTAATGATCAGGAGAATACATAAGAATAAATATAAGAATTAATAAGAATTAGTTCTCTTCATTTGAAGATCAGACAGTGACTGTGATTATCTCATGAAACGAGCCCTGCAGTTAATGGATTAGGTACACACACACACACACACACACACACACACACACACACACACACACACACACACACACACACACCAAAGCTTTATCTGAAACAAATGACTAAAATGAGAGCGAAACCTAGGTTGGTCTACGCGACTACTTATGTCTGTAGTATATTTCCCTTAAGAACATGCTAAAATATATTGCTATACAAGAACAAACAGATCTGGAAAAACGACTATCACTTATACATCTATCATGTCAGAAATGGATACCATTTGGTTATAAGTGAATGCTCTAAAAATGTGTATATTAGTAGACAAAAAATTATTGCAAACAAAATGTAGATTTCGTAAACTAGAAACTGTATAGTGCACAAATATATTGTGACATTAACTACTTCCTAGATATTCGGCGCTGCTATGTATTTTGAAGTATTTGATACCTTTCAGAAGGCTAACTTGATAAGTGTCTGTATTTCACATTCATCATAATAGCAAAAGTTTTAATATTTAGTTACTCCGCCATTTAAGCAGTTTACATCACATGCAGTTTCTTGTATCAGTTTTGCACCTCCAACGAAAAGAATAAAGAAGCAAATTTCTGTAAGCCTCCATCCCATAATATTTTTGAAATCACTTGAAAGACATCTGTAATCTTCACCGTAATGTTCTACTCTTTACGCTTTACTTATTTTACAAAGTGTTCCTAAAGATGATTTTTCCTTCTAGTTCGAAGCGTAATGTTCTACTCTTTACGCTTTACTTATTTTACAAAGTATTCCTAAAAATGATTGTTCCTTCTAGTTCGCTTCGAACTAGAAGGAAAAATCATTTTTAGGAATACTTTGTAAAATAAGTAAAGCGTAAAGAGTAGAACATTACGGTGAAGATTACAGATGCCTTTCAAGTGGTTTCAAAAATATGATGGCAGTGAATTATGTTTTTCAGCCAATCACTGTTGCAGCATTCTACTGCACTTTTATAATATACCTTTATCGGGTGTCGCTTTCCGTTAGCTGTTGATAAGTAGCCAATCTTCTCTAATGAATTTCAAGTTATAAAAACTTACGCCCGAACAGGGATTCGAACCCTGGACCCTCAGGTTAAAAGCCTAATGCTCTACCTACTGAGCTATCCGGGCTACGTCAGTGCAGCCTTTCAACCATGGGATGCATATTTGTTGTTGGTATTCTATTTCATGAACATTTAAGCATAAAATATTGAGTTGTATTATCTTACAAGGGTTTATGCGTCATTTTTTACTCATTATGAGTTTTGACAAAAAGTTCCTTTAGGCAGTGTCTAATAAGAATACAATAATTCCGTCTTACCTTAGCATTTAGAAACTACACTGAACAACTCGCACAACATTTTCTGAAAATAAGAGACTTCCTGCAATAGGTTTTGGTAACACCTATTTTTAGTATTCCTCGCCTCGGTAGCGTAGATAGTAGCATGTCTACTTCACGTTCAAGAGGTCCCGAGATCGAATCTCGGTGAGGGTGAGTTAACTGGATACGGTTTATCCGGGGTTTTCCCTTATCCTGTAAGACGAATGTCGGGTAGCTCTCAGCTACATGGATCCCGGACGTATTGAGCATTGTTTCACTTATCGTGCGATATGAGTAACTGTTGGGGAAAAAAAATTGGTAGTATTTGGGTTGGCCATTTACGAATTATGAATTATGGCTGAAATGCACTGGAATGTCGTTTATATCAAAAAGAAAATATCTGTTTACTAAATTTATTTTGGATAACATAAACTGAAGGTAATGTTACCGTTAGTTAAAGGTAAAAGGTAATTAACTATGGAAATTGCAACACAAAATTTTCCAAAAAAAAAAAAAAAAAGGATATACATGTTTGTGGCAATATCGTAGAAACCTGTAGTCTATATGGTTCATTCACTAGGAGTTTTAGACGTTCAATCCAAAACTCCAGGCTTGGAAATTGTGTTTGTGTGATTGCTAAACTGATACTTAATAAGTACAGACAACACTGGCCACTATTTAAGAAACGAGAAATAAAACGTTTGGCATTCCAGTGCCATTGTTGATGAAATTATTGTTACTTACATCATTATCATTTCACTACCTTCATTATTTCACAAGGAAACTACAACAAAGATGCGAGCACCTAATTAAGTGATGATTATGGGAAGATCAAAAATGTGACGACGAGGATGGGATTCGAACCCACGCGTGCAGAGCACATTGGATTAGCAGTCCAACGCCTTAACCACTCGGCCACCTCGTCTGCTATGCTCGAATTTTTTCAGTAACTACAATGTAGGTTAATATTTTAATTACATTAAAATACAACTGATGACAGCGGTGTCTCACGGTCTGCTACAGACACATTTCGATAGAACAAGAATAAATACTCGGTTCCAAAATTAAACCTAAGACATGTATTATAGTGTGAGTCTGTAAGGATTACCTTTGCCATCGCATCTATGGCGCATCCAGGGACGTATTTAAGGGGGGTCCAGGTGGTCCGGAACCCCCCTCCCAAATTAATTATCCTTTCAAACTTTTAATAAATATTTGAAATAAAACTTAGTTTAAAATAAATCGAAAAGGTTATTTCAAGCTTATCGTCTTAACGTCTCTATTTACTGTCAAGCAAACATGAAGTTATTTAAGAGATAAATGAAAAGTTACGGCACAGCAGCTGTAGAACGCGTTAAAATACACAAATAATGTTGTTTAGAATTCCCAGGTATTTACTTAAAGGTATGTAATTTTTAACTTCTATGTTCCTATTCGCTTTTTCATTAAAGGAGAACTAATAATTCAAATGCATCAATCAGTGGTTCGGTTTTTAAATATCTGATTACTGTTTATATCACTTTATCCCAGGTATAAGAACGAAAAAATGGACAATGTGCAAGGCCTTTCTACAGACTTTATACAAAGAAACAAGACAAAAACAAACGTTTGTAAGAACAACTTGTAGAAGCTTGGGTGGAGAAAGTCGTGTGAATATAATATATTACATGTGTTTTTATTTTTTACTAACTTGATAAAAACACATCCCTGATTAATTTATTAAAATCAAATAATTCAACGTAGATTTTTGGACCCCCCCCCCCCCCACAGCGGAAACTGACTTCTAAGTACGTGCCTGGGCGCATCCGACTAACGCATTCGGTGCTTAACCAGAAGGTTATTAGAGCCCACCAGGGGTCAACAGTTTTGTCACTTGTACACAAAAACTGGTTAATGCGTCAGAGGGACTCACTTTCTCCTCGGGCAGCCAGCCAGGTGAAAAGATTATAGATATCAACGTTTCGGAACTGTACATCTCTCCCATCATCAGGATATTTATAAAACGTTATAACCACAAATGAAACACTGGATATAACACCAACATAAACAAAGACAAAACACTATCAAAATTCGCATTACTGAACAAAAGACTGTTTTCTGTAAATTAAATGCCAGGTCAGGAGATGGAGTGAGTATAGAAAATTGTGTCAAATAAACGTACCTACTTAACTTGATTATCAAGCTGTATTGATCTTTGCTTCTTAATTCGATGGATTTCCACTTTAAGGCCGGAGGAATTGAACTGAAATCCAGCATCACGATTAAGCGTGCTCCTTTCAGAAGAAATCGCCAAAGCCTCCTTAATTCTCCGCTCCCAGTAACTGTTGCACTTTGCCAAGATGGTCTTCTCCCGAAAATTGGTTCTATGGTCGTTATCAAAACAATGCTCTGCCAGCCCAGACTTCTCAGGTTGCATTAAACGAATGCTTCGTTCATGTTCGATTATTCTAGTAGCGATGGTCCCTCCGGTTTGTACTATATACGGTATCCCACATTCACAGGGAATACGGTACACTCCCGGAACTTGGAAGTCCAGTTTGTCTTTCACTGGCCTCAACAGATGTTTAATCTTCGGAGGTGGCGTGTGGATGGTCCTGATGTATTTGGCGAGAATTCTGCTGATTCTGCCGGATAGATTGCCGGTAAACGGGAAGCAGGCTGTATCGGTAGGCTTATCAGACGCTTGCTGTATTAAGGAGACATAAGAATTATTTCTGGAGAATAATTATAATATACTATTATAATGTTATTATAATTATAATAATTTCTGGAGAATTAAGGAGGCTTTGGCGATTTGCACTGAAAGGAACACGCTTAGTCGTGATGCTGGATTTCAGTTCAATTCCTCTTGGAAACCGATCTTAAAAATGGAAATCCATCGAATTAAGAAGCAAAGATCAATACAGCTTGATAATCGAGTTCAGAAGTTACGTTTCTTTGACACAATTTTCTATACTTACGCCATCTCCTAACCTGGCATTCAATTTACTGAAAACAGTCTTTTGTTCAGTAATGCGAATTTTGATAGTGTTTTGTCTTTGTTTATGTTGGTGTTATATCCAGTGTTTCATTTGTGGTTATAACATTTTATAAATATCCTGATGATGGGAGAGATGTACACTCCCGAAACGTTGATATCTAATCATCTTTTCACCTGGCTGGCTGCCCGAGAAGAAGGTGAGCGTATTCGTCTCCAGGAAAGCTTCAGGTCTTATTTTACGTCAGAGGGAGTCCTAGCAAACATCCAGAGAAAGAAGTAGAGTTCCCTTCCAGTATCCACCAAATGCCTGTATATTTAAATCATTTTGTGAATGTGGATTTTAAAACACTTTAAAGGAGAAATATATCTTAGACTGTTCAAACTCTCCAACTTTTGTTCTTTGTGGTGTGTGATACGAAAAATTAAACCTTCTGACAGCAATCAATTAATTATCTCTAAAACTACATAAAGGAATAATAGATTTTGAAACATGATGAATAATGACTCTGGAACTGAGATTTGAGTGGGGAAGCCATGTTTCGAAACATAAACCCAATTATTTTTAGGTGAATATTATAAACCAACTAAATTATCAAAATTATATGGCAGTTAAACATTATTTTACGAACATGTGCTTTAGGATGGAGAAAGAGAGGGAAGTACCTCAATCACTATCGCATTAGAATAAATGCTTGTAAAGTTGCTCTTAGAATACCTTTATCATATAAATGTAGCAGTGAGTTCTACAATGCTGTTTCTTTTCTTTTTTTTTTTTTTCTTTTTTTTTTTAGATAGCTATTCAATGTTTCCATTTAAAACCAAAGTCTTTTATATTGTGACTGACTCATGGCCAGCTTGATACGAAATCATTTTTTTGTTTCGCTAAAACTTGCGTAGCAATTACCATTTTTTATGCTGATCATGCTTGTCATATTCATGCAATATTAGGACTTTTCAAATGCGTTATTCAAAGCACAATATAAGACGCCATGTCCGTTTTGCGATAGGACAAAGGTGTGGAAATATATAACCACTTGTACTTCGTTCGCATGTTGTATATTTTGATCCTGTATTTCAGGTTATATTATATCAACTAATGAACCTATAGTGTCTATTATCATTGAATTCTTAAAATTCTTAATTTCATTTTTAAAATTTAAATTTCAAAATCCAAATTAAACATGTGGCTTTACTAATGCAATATTCCCTGTCCGATATATGCTTTCCAGCACCTCAAAGCAGAAAAAAAGTTATAATGTTGCTTGCAGATATCTATACTGCGAAGTGACTTCAAACTCTTCCTCAAAGAACTTTAAAGGTACACGCGCTTAGTGAAGAGAAATCAATTCGTTTCCAACTATAGGTCTGCTATGAACCTTTGAAATGCCAATCTGTTCAGGGGTATTTAGATTTAAGGTAAACAAAACATAAGACCCCGGGTGAGCTCGAACCACCATCCTTTCGGTTAATAACCGAACGCGCTATCCGATTGCGCCACGGGGGCTCGCTTTGCGGTAACGTAGCTGCTCCAAGTCTGAGCTTGAAGGATCCTTGCAGTTTTATGCCAGATGTTCGTTTCGTTGCACATCTGCAGCGAAGAGCAGAAACCAAAACTTCAGGCACCTCCCCCTCGAGAATGCTGTTATCCTTTTAACTATTTGCCCCTTTAGATATACTTCATTACTCCGTAAGCATAGAATTAGGTTAGTGATCTAGTATTTTTTAAACAACTGCTGCCTTGTAATAAACTCTCTTAAAAAGGTTTCCTGAAAGTTATATCAAATATTAACCTAAGGTGACAGGTTTGAAGTTGTAAAATAAACACACAGAACTAGTTTACAGCAAGCACGTCAGAAGCTCAGTGGTCCCGGCGTATGATTCCTGCTTTGTGCGCAAGAGGTCTCGGGTTCAAATCACGGCTGATTCCGTGTATTGTTATTAATTAATTTTTATTAACACAATTCTTCTGTGATAACACCTACTTCGAGTACCCACATCATTATTAAAATTCATGAATATTTTGTCTTTCTTTATTAGAATCGTCGGCCGCATGACGTGATACCACTCGTACTGTCTCAATAATAAATTACCACTCAATGTTTTGATTATGTTTCTACGGAGGAAAAAAAGAGGTATTTTAATGCCTGTAATGTAACAGGCCAATATAAACACATAGTAATACTGAAACTCTAGTTCGATAGCGTTTCGCTGTTTTACTCAAAAATAGGGGTTTTTTAAGTTAATGAATCCGCTCAATTTTACAGCTACACTCCATATCACTCTTAGTACCGCAAACCAGCGATTCTGTTTTAATTAAACCGACCTTAAAACACGTAGAGTACAACGGAAAAGTGATTTGGCATAATATAGGGATATAAATAAATGAGTTAGGAACTAAATCTCAATGAGGCTTTTTATCAGGAGATCGGCTGGCTAAATATTGCCGTCATGAAATCGAAAACAACTGAACGTTACCGTTGAAGGAGGGGGCGGCTCTAACAAACGTAGCCCGGATAGCTCAGTGGTAGAGCGTTAGGCTTTTAACCTAAGGGTCCAGGGTTCGAATCCCTGTTCGGGCGTGTTCTTTTTATTAAATGAAACTCGTCTTAGGAGTTAGGTTGAGTAATCACAACTGAAAATGTCGGCATAAGAGGTAAGGTAATTAATGCCTACAGAGTGGGATAGAGTAACAGTGACTGGCTGAAAAATGCGATGCCTGAAGAGCGATAAAAAAGTTACACTTAAGTATGAAAAAAATAAGCCAAAATATTGAATGTGTAAGAAATGACAGCTTTATTGAAATTATCTTAAAAGGTTGAGAAAATGCAGGAGATTTGCACTGAACGCAGTAGATTGTGCTATATTTGGGAGTATAATTATACTGAAATAGGCAGAGATAATTTAACACCAGTGAAATGGGTAAAAATTCAAGTGGAGCTGAATGCTAGGAAGATTTTGAACCAAAGATCAGGAGAATATATGTTTAAGTAGGACAATTTTAATAATAAATTGTAAATGTGATTCTAAGGAAGTGAATAAAAGGTAAGAACACACGAAAAAGGTTTAAATATGAGTTGCAGTAAACAGCGAGCTAATTCAATATAGTATTTTCCAGTTATATGTATTGCAGTGTGTTAAGTTAAAGGTGAGGAAACAGAATTAAGCGAGTACAAGTAGGGGTAATCAATTCTGTAAGTATCGTGTTATGCCAAGTTTCAAAGAGTAAATCATTGATTATTCAACTTATTTAAATGATATTTACTTCATTTCCAGCACGTTGAAACATCCGTTTTAACATACACTTACACACACACACACCTACACATATGTGCACACACAATTTTGGTTTTATTTTAAAGGCTAGTCTAGAATTCTGGATAGAGGAAAATGTAATGGATTGAAATTTACGATATGAGCAATATTCTTCAAAGGCATCGCTGATGTTTGGGTAATTGAGAGTGCTGAAGTTGTCAAACTTCTGCGGTCGTGTACACATCAGGAGCTGGTGCAGTACTGTCCCCTTCGGTGGCTGGGAGCGGTTCCCGAAATGTCCCGGTTCTCCTTGTGCTCCCTTGGCTTATTGTTCAAGGCACTTCAAGATACACAGGTTCTCTTCATTTGAAGATCAGACAGTGACTGTAATTATCACATGAAACGTGCCCTGCAGTTAATTGATTAGGTAAACACACACACAAACACACACACACACACACACACACACACACACACACACCAAGGATTTATCTGAAACAAATGACTAAAATGGAAGCGAAATCTAGGTTGGTCTACTCGACTACGTACGTCTGTAGCATATTGCCCTTAAGAACATTCTAAAATATATTGTTATACAAGAACAAACAGTTCTGGCAAAACAACTATCACTTATACATCTATCATGTCAGAAATGGATACCATTTGGTTATAAGTGAATGTTCTAAAAATGTGTATATTAGTAGACAAAAAATTATTGCAAACAAAATGTAGATCTCGTAAACTAGAAACTGTATAGTGCATAAATATTTTGTGACATTAAACTACTTCCTTATTATTCTGCATTGCTATGCTAAATTTTGAATTATTGCATAGCTTTCAGAAGGCTAACTTGATAAGTGTTGTATTTCACATTCCTCATAATAGCAAAAGGTTTAATATTTAGTAATTTATATCACATGCAGTTTCTTGTATCAGTTTTGCAAATCCAGCGAAAAGAATTAAGAAGCAAATTTCTGTAAACTTACATCCCAATGAAGCGAGCTAGACGGAACAGTCATTTGTAAGAATACTTTGTCAGAGAAGTAAAGCATAAAGAGTAGATCATTACTTGAAGGTTACAGATGCCCTTTCAAATGGTTTCAAAAATATGATGTAAGTGAATTATGTTTCTCAGTCAATCACTGCTGCAACATTCCACTGCGCGTTTATATTATACCTTTTTCGGGTGTCGTTTTCCGTTAGCTGTTGTTAGGTAGCCGATCTTCTCTATTGAATTTCAAGTTATAAAAGCTTACGCCCGAACAGGGATTCGAAACCTGGACCCCTAGGTTAAAAGCCTAATGCTCTAACGACTGAGCTATCCGGGCTAAGTCAGTGCCGTCTTTCAACCATGAGCATGCACATTTGTTGTTGGTATCATATTTCATGAACATTTAAGCATAAAATATTGAGTTGTATTTTCTAATTGCGAAAATTCTGATAATGCCCAATCATTCTCCGGTGTATTCATGTGTTTTAAGGTCGATTTACTTAAAACTGTCAATTTGTAAGTATGTATTTCTTTATAATAGCTGATATGTAGTCCTAAGCGTGGTATAGAACATAGCCATAAAACCGAGGGGAAAATATGCATAACTTCAATAGAATCTCCAACTTCTGAAACCGTTATTTCGAGTATCATGTTGAAGCGTTTTAATTCTGGAGCTAGTTGTACTGTCTGTTTATACTGAGCAGATACGTGGAGGGAACCGGAGTTATGACCACCTGTTTCCTTTTTCGTACGCAAAAATGTACTCTTATCATTTACCTGAGCGTTGGTATATTATTGAGACAGGCAAGGGTAATATCAGGTCGTACGTATGAGAGTATAGTTTTTATTGTCAAAACCACAATTATCACCAGTGAATAGTTTCATTAAATATATACACAAATTAAAAATACATTCCACATACGTGGTACATAAACTAAAATGGGAGAGGAACCAATACCCTTTGCATAACACTGAAATGATTTGAAAAACAAACTCAAAGAATATTATAGGTACAAGCACTTGTGGAAAGGAACCAAATTGGTTTTCAACTGTTTACTGCTAAGTATTTGAGGAAATCCTGTGAATTACCAAGCTCTGCAGGGGTACTTAAGTTTTGCACACAAGGTAAACAAAACATTTCGCCCCCGGGTGGGCTCGAACCACCAACCTTTCGGTTAACAGCCGAACGCGCTAGCCGATTGCGCCACAGAGGCGACCACGTGAGTTCATACGACCGACCGCTCACTTTCGTATCATATTGGTATTTCTACACTTAAGTTCGTTGCTTAGAACTTCTGTGTTAAGCAGCAAAAACCGTAAGTGGAAAACCTACTCATTATAAATTTGTCCTTTAACTCTACCTCTTTCCCTTTAGATATGAGGATTCATTACTGCTGTGAGTACAGAATTATCATAGTAGTTTAGTTTTCCATCAAAACTGTAACTGGGTTCTACATAGGGGTTCGAAGGTAGTGATAGTGCTCTCGATTACCCTTGTTGCGGCGACATATGGAGCAGAGGGATGTCTCCTGCATTCCGGGATTGGCGTTGAAGCCACGAGTCTTCTGCACATATCTGGCACTCATGTAGTTATGCCTCTTTGTGATCTCAGGCGCTACTTCATTCGGTGCATAAGAGCTCTGTTTTTAGGTGTGGTCTTGAAAGAGGAATTAACTTCCTAACTACTGAAGGTATAATTTCACTTTTCTATTTAAATTAATATAATTACATTTTTAAATAATTAGTAAAACATTTACAGAACACGTCGTAAATTATACATACAATGAGTTTGACCAATGCTGTTGAATTGCATTTACGCAGAAATTGAGCATAAAGTTTATAATCGCTATAGATTTTTCTACATGCCGTTCCGACACTGAATTGTACGTCTGTGCCCCTCGACGTTACACAATCAAAAGACGGTATCTTTCCTAGCCGTATATCCAAGATTAATGATTTCTCTCCCTTCGTTGCTGTAACCACCAAATACTTATTTTTCACTGGTCTACGTCAACACATTACGCCATAACATTTTTGTAACCACCAATACTGACACATTACATCATATCGTATACTATCGCTCATATCATGATCACTGAGTTCCATACTTTCATTTCTTATGCATATTAACGTTTCCATATCGATCCCTGAACCACCATTAAACATATCTTAATATTTTCATCTCTCGGAGCCTGAACTACAACAATTTTTACAAAATTGTCCAGTTGATTTGTTGATACCTCCTATTGCTGCCTACTGATAAAATTTCTCAATATATGAAATCCATATGTAGTTTTCTCAAACACTGAAATTTATGTTGACATATTGGAATTTATGTTTATATGTATATATGCACGTATAAAGAGACTTCCCTCTCGATTATGGGTAATTTTCATATTCACTTAGGCAATATGTTCTGCCTTAAAGATAAAGATCCGTCTTACTGGTCATAGGCTCAGTGGTCTAGGGTATGATTCCTGCTTTGTTTGCAGTAGGTCCCGGGTGCAAATCCCGATTGATGCCTTTTGGACCTTTGTTACACAATTCGTAATTTATGACACCTACTCCGTGTATATTTATTACAAAAATTTGATGAAATGAATCCCTTTTTTACTTCTTAAACATGTACACTTAGAGTCTTATATTCGCATGTCAATCCTATTTATGTGAATGGTATATTAACTCTCGGAGTCATAAAAGGGGTATATTTTAAAATATAAAGATAAGAGATTGTCCTCATTTCACTATGTGACGTCATGGTGCAATATAAACAGACAATAGAACTGAAACTGCAGAAAAATGGTATTGGCACATTTCATCTAAAATAATGTTTCTTAAGATTTAGAACCTATTAATTAGGGCATGGCTATTTTCTCCTTAATTTTATGACTGTGTCTATAGCACTCGGCGCCACACATCAGTCATTCTAAAGACATATATACCTACTGACTGTTTTAAATATATCAACATAAAACAGGCAAAGAAAACCTGAAAGGTCATTTGATATAAGATATTACAGTAACTGCAGTTACAAACTAAATTTAATTATTCCGTATGCTGAAGTTTCTTCAGGAGTTTGGGTGAGCAAATTTTGAAGATATGAGAAAGAAAAAAGTGCACATCAACGTAGACAGAAGATGTAACTAGCGTATCCCCGATAGCTCAGTAGGTAGATCATTAGGCTTTTTAACCTAAGGGTCCAGGTTTGAAATCCCTGTTCGGGCGTATCTTCTTATAAATTGTTAACAACTAACAAAAATATGATCTGAAAGGGCCAGCATATTAATATTCACACAGTGGGATATATAAGCAGTGAGTGGCTTAAAAACAACACTTACTGCTGTAATATTTTTGAGAGCAGTTGAACTAGATCAGTGGAGCCATAACATTCAACATAATGCTACACTTATTATGTGTTACTTGTTTTACAATTCCTACAAATGGTTGTTCCTTCTACTTCGTTTAATCGAGATAAGTGCAAATTAGTTCTTCTCCCTTTTCGTTGGAGATAAAAATTATATACAGGAATCTGCATGTAATATGAAGTACAAGTGCCTTAAGTGGCTGGTGAATTAAAAATATTAGCATTTTAACTTTTTGCATGAATGCGGAAAACAAACATATTGAGTTAACACTTCTGAAATTATGAAGTATTTCAAAATTCAATATAGTTAATTTCATATATCTAGAAAGTACTTAATGTCACAACATATTAATCTAGCATACAGTTTCTAGTTTACGAGATTTGCATTTTGTCTGCAATAACTTTTTGTCTACTAATACACAAATTTTTAGAATATTTACATATAACTAACTGACCTCCATTTCTGACACGACTGATGTCTCAGTGATTCTTCGGCTCCTGCCAGAACTATTCCTGATTTATCAAATAAGCTAACCTCTTATAAACCACTATTAAGTCCATTGGGATGCACTCTAGTGCACGGAATCGTGCCGATATAAGGTGCAGTAATAAGGAAACACGAAATCGTCTCCCATGCTTCAAGTCTTGAGCGGTTGTGCCAATTCATCAAGGGCCAACTGTACGAACTGGGAATAAACCAGTGGTGCACGCTAATGATTGGTTAGGTTCTAAACTGCGTTAAACGACACCGGCCAGTGTCTTGAGAGAAACAGATTTGGAATAACTTATTATAATAGCCAATATGGACTTAAGATATATTTCTGAAAACGAAGTATAAAACCGAAGTGATTGCTTGTGTTCTCCACATCATTTTTCCAGCTACAGCATGCATTTCTTTATAATATCATTTTGAAGAATGATACCGCCCTGATATCTATAGTTGGCTACAAAAGATGAGAGGCACGTAGACACAGTAAAGTTATTATTTAAATTACTACAGCGGATTCAGAGTATCATCAAAAAACATATAAAGTAGTATTGAAGTACAGATGTAGAGAAAACCGCTTATGGAAGTATACATAGAGAGTTATAAGATATAATTTGGAAAAGAATGTCAACAGGAAATTTGTAATCCGATATCTTCCACTAGCATCTACTTGCAGGATTAACTATGTTCACACGCAGTCTGACTGTGCCTAGAGTAACGAGTAATCTTCGTCAAGTGAATATAATATTAGGAAAAAGCACAGTTGCATTACTGAAGAAAAGCCTTGCGTGAGATGAAAAACTGGAACAATTTTCGAATTTGCCGCACATAATAATTTGTAGTTAAGTTTTGGCTTTATAAATATAATATACGAAAAGATTCAAACTTACTCTTGCACCATAAGGTACCTGAAGAGAAGTAAATTTATTACATTTAATTATACACTAGTTGTTTGTAGATTCTCCTGTTTAACCACAACATATTCTATACATTCAGCTTTATTTCCAAGGGTAATAAAAGTGATGCCCCAAATAGGCTTCAACCATCAGACCTTCTGTTAACCAAACGCGCTAGCCGTTTCATGTACGTTCTTGTATCGATTTACTTGATGAGAATTAAATTTGTTACATTTAACTGTAACAGTAGTTGCTCGTACGTCTTCCTTCTTAAGCAAATCTTATTTTATGCATAATTAGCTTTACTTCCAACGTAAATAAAACTGATGCCCCCGGGTGGGCTCGAACCACCAACCTTTCGGTTAACAGCCGAACGCGCTAGCCGATTGCGCCACGGAGGCCATAGAAAGAGTTAGCTACCGACCTAAATATGTACGAGTATCTCGTATTTTGCAATTCTGAACTTAGTTGTGGTAAAGACCAGCGTAAGATAAGCACAATCTTTTCGTCCTTTATTATTATTCTTTTCTTACTTTATCCCCTCGCATGTGTGACTGCAGATAGTAGGTAAGGAAATACCTAAAATAAAAATACTTCAGTTTCTAATACCGTCATCCTATAATATTGGTTCTAGTTCGTATTTATTCATTATATTACTACCTTATATAAAAACTAGCTTGTAATAAAAGTTGTAACAACATAATGGCGTTCTTGCACTATCATATGTAGTAGCCCCGCCCCTTATATTTAATGCATGACAATATGTTTCTTAATATTGGGAGACTTAACGTTTAATTATATTCCTATAAATTCATATTTACTTGATTGTTGCTAAGCAAGTTATTCGGCTCGGTGGTCTAGGTTTATGATTCCTGCTTTGGGTGCAGGAGGTCCCGGGTTCAAATCCCGACTGAGCCCTTATATTTTGTTGTCACCTATTTCTAAATGAAAATCCCCATTTGTTCTATAGTATATGGCAAAAATATGAAATTAAGTTTCTTTTACCATTAAATATGTTACGTGTTACGCCAGAGGTTCTACTCCCAATAGCGCTGGACCCGTAGGACCAAGGACACGGGCCTCCTTCTACCCGGGAGCCGAAGCTCCGGGGCTCTTTCCATAGGGCAATATCTGGAGTCTAAGAAGCTCCCGTCCCCCATCGACTAGAAAATAAAGACGGGTGGAAGTGGATACGACACTTACGCGCGTCAACCCCGCAGGGAAGACCACCGAAAACCTCGGTGGGACAGCCTGGTGATCTAGCTCACCTTGTACTAGCTCTGCAGGCTAGTATCCGGGACTTATTAGGCAACCCTCTACTCCCTCCGGGCGGCCGTAGCCTGCACGGAAGCACCCAATTTCCCGTGGGTGTCGGAAACATACTGCCCCCTCGAGTCCAACCCAATCCGAACAACTCCCAATCAGGGAGGGACTCGGAAGTTTTACCCGAGGTTCCTCTAGTAACGTCAGAGGTACCACGAGTGCTAGGGATCCGCAGCGCCCGAATCACGGAAGCTGAGGGGGACGGATCCTGTCCCATACGGGTGCTATTAAATATATACTATTAAAAGTTTGCAACAGTTAGCTACAAGTACACTTTTGATTAAAAGCATCACGGGTGATAAACTTTAATCCATAACGCTCTCCGTTTTTTTTTTTTGTTTTTTTGTGTGTGTAATTTACGTCCTGCAACATTTAGTCATATCGGACATGAATGAAAAGGGTGAAATGATGCTCAATGCGTCCGGGGACCATGGAGCTTAGATTTACCCGACACTCGTCTTTCAGAATAAGGGAAAACTCGGGACCTCTTGAACTTGAGGCAGACATGCTACCATCTACGCTACCGAGGCGTGAAAGCTTTAAATCTTAAAATATACATTTGTTTTAAAACATTAACAATGTTCTCAAAACTGCTGTAATATGTACGGCTGATCGAAATATATAATAATAACCCATGGTGCGATAGCCCTTAGAGGGCCAAGGGCTACCAACCCTACTGCCGGCCTCACGCCCACTTACGCACGGCAGAGGTGGGTGATCATCCGATACGGGGAGAAGATGTGGTCAGCATCTCGGCATCCCGCAGACGGATTGTTGGTTTCCGTGACCAGGGCCGCTTACCTAGCGTAAGCTGCTCACTTTCCTCACGATGCAGAGTGGGCACCGGTCCTATACCTGGGAAGTATACCCATTATCGAACCCGGGATGCATTCAGTGGCCAAGGAACAAGGCATGATGCCTTACCCCGCTACGCCACGGCGCAGGACGACTGGTCCAAATACTCAAACGTATTCGACAGCATACCGCGTTAGCTAAGACGTCCCAGGTCATAGCACAACTTCCTTGCACTTTCTACCAGACCTGAGGTGGCGATCTTCGTAACATGTCATTATCACAAGCCGTCAGTGGGTCCTGGCTTTTTTTTTTTTATTTTTTAATTTTACGTCCTCCAAAGTTAAGTGATATCGGACGGCGAATGAAGTGGCTGAAATAATGCTCCATAGAGCCTAGAGTTACCGAACCTTCGTATTTAAGGATAATGGAAACCCCCGAGAAAAACCTTATCCAGGTAACTCACCCTGACCAAGATTCGTGCTCCGCACTTCTTGAACGTGAGACAGACACGCTACCATCTACGATACCAAGGTAGGCACCGTTGAGCGTGTTAATAACTGTTCCATACTATCAAATGTCCTTTTGATTTTACAACCACAACCTTTTGTACCTCTAAACTACAAGTATCTTTATGTACGAGGCTTGTCCGTCAAATAAGGTTTCAAATTTTATTTAATATAGAAAACATGTTTATTGTCAATTAACTGATGAAATGATGAAACTTACAGCTATTTGTCAACGTAATCACCACTGTGATCGATGCACTTTTGTAAGCGTAGTGGCAGTTTTTGTATACCCTTGTCATAGCACTCTCCCGCCAAGTTGTGCAGGTAGTGTTCAACCTCGTTTTTCAAATCATCGTCGGTCTGGAAATGTGTTCCCTTCAGGTGTGACTTCAACTCAGGAAACAGATGATAATCACTAGGTGGTAAGTCTGTACTGAAGAGGGGATGGGTGAGGATGACCCATCCAAACTGAGCCAGGATTTCAGCCGTGATGTGCAGTTACAGTATGCAAATGTTCGGTCAAAATCTTGTCAATCGTATTCTTACCGACTTCAGGGATAAGTTCGCGCAGCTCGCTGTCACACGCCGATCTTTAAGCATTTCTTGCTCCACTTTTGCAATTGTTTTGGCTGAAACCGAAGGCCGACCAGAACGCTGTTCGTCATGGACGTCTGTACTTCCGTTTCTGAACTCTCTGACCCACTTTCGCACGTTTTTGATGGCCATACACTGTGGCCCATAGATTTTGCATAACGATCAATCAATTTCTGTGGGGGTAGTCCTCTTGGCACTCAAAAAAATGATCACTACACGCAACTCGCAATTGCTGCGGAAGTGAAAGGGAGCTCCATTGCAAATGGCTGCCCAGCCAAGACTACTAGTTGCAACGCGTTCTTTGTGGTGGGATTTGAAGGGGTGAAACCAGGCAACACTCCAGTGTTGCCGAATCTCGCGTAATAGCGTTGCTCAGGACTCCAGCGCCTTGCAGACCTTATTTCATGGACACGCCTCGTATATTAATATTATATATAATCATATTTTTAAAGAAGATATAAAGGAGAGTTATATATCAAGTATGCCAAATAGCTTAGCATGTGTAATAAATTCGTGGTTTCCGATCGATTCCGGAGTACGTAATGAGCGTTGTTAGGCTTTTGTGTACTTGATGGAAACGATAGCTTTAGAAACATTCTAAATTATTTCCGCGATTTAAAGCTATAGATTGCGTGTTCAAATTTATTGTTAGAGTTCTTAAGTATGCCTTAAACAAATGATTATCAGTTTATAGCAACATTTGTTCATTGCCCTGTCAATGAATTGAAACGGCTTTTCTTGATTTGGTATAAAAAGAATGTAGCTTTCTTACAAGGATTTATGCGCCATTTTTGACTCATTATGGGTCTTGACAAAAAGTTTCTTTAGGCAGCGTCTACTAAGAGTACAATAATTCCGTCTTACCTTAGCTTTCAAGAACTACACGGAATAACTCAACACAACATTTTCTGAAAATTCGGGACTCCTCTTCGTTAATATAGTAGATAAATATTTCACATAGGTACAGGTCATTAATAGGTTAAAATGGGTGCAGAAACATGTACACGAGGCATTAATATTTAATTTTGTATAATTTGTACTGTTAGCTATAGTGCATTTTAAGAACCATTTTACTAAAATTGTGTATTTCTAAGTGTTTACTTAGCGAATTTTTAGTGCTTATTTAAGTGCCTATTTTGCCCATTTTAGTGCACTTTTGCCTGCCTACTTCACTCACTTTTAGTGTCTATAAATCCGCTCCCTAGTGATAACAATTACTTCGGATATAGATATCATTACAAAAACTCTTGAAATATCTTTCTTTACCTTAGAGATATTTATTATATTATAATCCTAAGTACGCAAAACGTGGTACCACTCCTACTGCCTCTATAATAAATACCCACTCAACGACATAATTATGTTTCTACGGAGGGAAAATGAGGATGGTCATTATTTTAATACCTGCCATGCAACTGGCCAATATAAGCACACAGTAGTACTGAACCTCTAGGTCAATAGCGCTTCGCTACTGTCGCGGCGATGTGCACAGAAGTTCGGTGTAGAATAAGAGACGGATAGTGTATCACGGAGTTAACAAGCCTGCCTAATCAGATAAATATAGTGCGAAGATAAAAGGCTGACCGACACAGATAAGGTTAGGCGTCTTGAACATTCCTGTTTTATCTGGTGACGTGTGACAGAACATTCGATTTCTTGATTGCTACAGAATAATCTCGAATTATCAATGAGGTATATATAAGATTTTGTGACTCGCTAGCAGACAGAAGTAAACAGTTGTAAGGACAGTTGTCAACAAAGACGTAACGAGAGCTATAATTGAAACTGGTGTTTTGGAAGTGAGCTCTGTGTTGTGGTCAACGGCTTCGGAGAATTTTAGTTGTGTGTGTGACGTAATGCTGCTACTGTGAGTGTATTTCTACGCAAATAAAGAACGTTGTAAATTTCCGGTACTAGGCCTTTTAATTCTACGAACCCACAAAGTTACAATTGGTGTCAGGAAGTGGAAAATTCAACGATTGACGCGCCATTGGAAAATATTTTGGAAAAGATGGAAATGAGGGCCGAACTGACCTTGGAAAACGGCAAATAATAGCCTGGTCGCGGAACTAACAGAAATGAGGACGGCGAATAAGAACCTCACTGCGAAAACAGAAGCGGCCAATAACAACCTAGCCGCAGAGCTGAAAGAATTAAAAACGTCTAACGACATCACCGAGATGTTAATTAGTTGTTTAAGTGTATACAACACCGACTGTTTATCTGAGACAAATGACAATGAAAGCTAAACCTAGGTTAATCTACGGGACTATGTATGTCTGTACTTAGAAATGAAAAATATATTGTTTAATAAGAACAAACAGATCTAGCTAAACCCAAAGAATCACTTAGACTTCTGTCGTGTCAGAAATGGAGGCCAATTCATTATAAGTGAATGTTCTAAAAATTTGTATATTAGTAGACAAAAAATTATTGCAGACAAAATGTATATCTCGTTAACTAGAAACTGTATGCTGCATAAATATGTTGTTATATTAAGTACTTGCTAGATATTCGGCGTTGCCAAATTTTGAAGTATTTTATAACTTTCAGAAGGCTAACTCGAGTTAGTGTTTTCTTTTCACATACATGATGACAGCCAAAAGTTTAATGTTTAGTTACTCCGCCATTTATGTAATTTATATCACATGCAGTTTCTTGTATCTGTGTTGTACCTCCAACGAAAAGAATAACGAAGCAAATTCCTGTAAACTTTCATCCCAATGAAACGAACTAGAAGGAACAATCATGTGCAGGAATACCTTGTAATAGAAGTAAATCATAAAGAGTAGAGCATTACCTTGAAGGTTACAGATGTCCTATCAAAGTGTTTCAAAAATATGATGGCACTGGATGACGTTTTTCAATCACTGCTGTAGCCTTCTATTGCGCATTTATGTCATACTGTCATGCATGTCTTCTGGTATCTCCTATATTGAATTCCAAGTTATAAAAAGCTTACGCCCGAACAGGGATTCGAACCTTGGGCCCTTAGGTTAAAAGCCTAATGTTCTACCGACTGAGCTATCCGGGCTAAATTACTCCAATTGTTTATCCACTATCATTTATATTTGCGTTCGGTATCATGTCATGATCTTTTAACCACACAGTCCTCTGTTGAAAATCCAGATTACGGAATATTGAGTTGAATTGTCTAATTGGGATTATTCTGATTTTCAAACATTTTCGGTGTGTTTATCTGCTTTGAAGTCGATTAATTTAAAACAGTCAGTAGGTAAGTACGTATTTCTTTGGAATAGCTGATTGTGGTTGTGAGGCTGGTTTAGAACATAGCCATAAATATTTCACATACATAATACATAAATTGAAATGAGTTAAGAACCAGTTTACTCTTTGCATTACACTGAAGTTATTCGAAAACAAAATTCACGCACTTGTGGAAAGAAATCAATTGGTTTTCAACTGTTTACCACTACGTGTTTGAGAACTCTTGTAGTACCAAGCTCTCCATGATTACTTCAAATTTGTACACAAGGTAAACAGAACTTACGCCCGCGGGTGGGCTCGAACCACCAACCTTTCGGTTAAAAGCGGAACGAGCTAGCCGATTATGCCACGGAGGCGACAGCAAATGGCTTTGTATAAACGCTCACTATCAAGTCTTATTATCGTTGCTTAGTACTTCTTTGTCAAAGAGCAAAATCAGGAAGGTGAAACCCTACTCCCTATAAAGTTGTGCTTTAACTGTTTTCCCCTTCAGGTATGAGTAAAGGCTGGATAAATATCCGCTTATATACGATACAAGTTAGCTGGACACAGATAATGAATGACGTCAGGTGTACAGCACGGCCATCAAATGTGCAAAGGTCGAAACGCAGTACTGTGAAACCTAGTGAAGCATTGCCTTTCAAGTTCATGGAGACGTAAGGTCAATGTGTAGTATAACACGACTGTATTGTTTCCTCTGGCAGTGAGGCGGGTGTTATCTTTAGGCTAAGCCATTGTGCTGTTGTTTACATACGTGACCGATAACAGTACAGTCCATGTGCAGCATAGCTATGGAAAGATGCACACGCCTCCGGGATTTAGATATGAAACTTCAATACTAAGTAGGAATTTATTGATAATTGTCAATTGGCATTGAAATCCAGACAAATTCATTAAAGCAACATACTTATGCTTCAATATATCCTCTTTATTTAGCTTGCCCGACTTTGTAAGTTTAACTTTTTAAACTGGAATGACAAATCAATGTCATATATCTACCTCATTTCATTCATTATTAAATACTTTTTCAGTGACTGAAAAATTCAAATTTGGTGGGGAGGGCCACTTCGCCACCTTCACCACCTTCATTTCGGTTGCCGGGTTATCGCTCGCCGCTTTCAATTCCTTGGTCAATTCGGTCATCTTCGCGGCCAAGTTGCTATTTGTCGCCTCCGTCTTCGTTGTTAAATCGGCCTTCATTTTTTTTTCATTTACTGTAAAATATTTTTCATAAGCAGCCTCCATCGTCGTAATTCTCACTCCTGACATCAATTGTGACTTTGTGGGTTCGTAAAACTAATTTGCAAATATTTAAAATGTTCTTTATTTCTGTAGAAATACACTTTGTACTCCTCTTAGAGGAGCAGAATTACGTAACATACACAAATACAATCACCAAGGTCATCTATTACCAAGTGTAACTTTCTCTGTCAATACCACCAATACTACAGAGGGTAGTCTGATTATATATGACCACAAACAAAAAAGTTCACTTTCAAGATACTGCTGCATGCGCACGTTTATCAAGTTCCGATCACGACTCTGAACTGGCGAGTCACGGCTTCCTTTTTATACCTCTACTCGTTGTTCTAGAAATTTGTGCAATGTGACAGTGAAGGTTACACTTATATATTAACCTAAGCTTAAATGTTTGAAAATAAACACACAGAACAAGTTTAGACCAGCCCCATCAGAGGCTCAGTGGTATAGGGTTATGATTCCTGCTTTGGGTGCAGGAGGTCCCCGGTTCAAATCCCGGCTGAGCCCATACAATTTCTTTCACTAACAATGTTTATGTGAAGACACCTACTTCAAATACATACATTACTAAAACCATTAAATTATGTTTCTTTATTAATTAGAATATTAGGGCGCATGACGTGGTACCACTCTTATTGTCTCAATAATAAATTACCGCTAATCGAAATAATTATGTCTGTACGGAGGAAAAAAGAGGATGGTCAATATTTTAATACCTGTCATGTAACTCGTCAATACAAGCACACAGTAATACTGACTCTCTAAGTCGATAGCGTTTGTCTATTTAACTAAAAAAGTATGTGTATGTTAAGTTAATGAATTCCCTCAGTTTTACAGCTATACTCCACATCACTCTTACTCTTGCTGTCATAAAATCGAAAACATCTATACGCCACCGTTGATGGAGGGACGCGTTAAGAGAACGTAGCCCGGATAGCTCAGTGGTAGAGCATTAGGCTTTTAACCTAAGGGTCCAGGGTTCGAATCCCTGTTCGGGTGTGTATTGTTATTAAATGAATTAGGTTGTGTAACGGCAACTGAAGATTTCGACAAAAGAGGTAAAGAATTGATACCTACACAGTGGGAAACAGTAACAGTGACTGGCTGAAAAATGCGATACTTAAAGAAGGGGAAGAAAGTCACATGTAAGTAAATATTGATGCCAAAATATTGAATGTATAAGAAATAACAGCTCTATTGAAATTAAGTGTTACAAGAGATGGAGAAAATTCAGGAGATTTGCACTGAACGCAGTAGGTTGTGTTATATTTGGGAGTGCAATGATACAGAAAAAGGGAGAGAAAATTTAACACCAGTGAAATGGAGAAAAGAAATTCAAGTAGAGTTGAAAGATAGGAAGATTTTAAACTGATGATCACGAGAATATATGTGGAAGGTTGTACAATATTTGAAAATAAAATGTAAATATGATTCTGATAAGGTGAATAAAAAGTCAGAAAACACACACACACACACACACACACACACACACACACACACACACACACACACACACACACACACACACACACACAAAAAAAAACGTTTTAAGGAGTGTTCAAGTAAACAGTGAGCCAATTCAATATACTTTCCAGTTATATGTATCGCAGTGTGTTAAGTTAAGCGGGAGGAAACAGAAATAAGCTAACTCAAGCAGGAGTAATTAGTTCTGGGTTTTAGACCGGGCAGGAGAACATCGGACAACATCTTTATTATTAAAACAATTGTTACCAAATATCTGAGCAATAAAAGAGGAAGGGTATATATGATATTTATTGATATAGAAAACGCACTTGATTCTATTAATAGAGATGCATTGTGGATAAAATTAAGCAGTAAGATGATAAGTCAGACATTTATAGAAGTAATTAAGATGATATACCAGGAGAATGTGTTGTGTATAAAACTAACAGGCAACAAAGTAACTAAATCTATATCGAGTAAGGCAGGAGTAAGGCAAGAATGTAAACTTAGTCCAGTATTATTTAATCTTTATATCGATGAAATTTTAGAGGAGATATCAAGTTGTAGGTTACATTCACCAGTTATGAATAATAAAGAAATATCAGGGCTACTGTTTGCAGATGACCTAGTAGTTAGGTCCTTATCAAGTGGAGGGCTGAGAAGAGCAATCGAGGCAGCCAATTCTTATTGCAATAAAAGAGGTTTGAAAGTGAATGAAAACAAAACCAAGATTATGGTCTTCAAAAAAGGATACAGGTTGAGTTAAGCATGAGAAATGGGAGATTAATAGAAGAGAAATAGAGGTAGTAAGGAGATTTGATTATTTGGCTACAAGGTTGAGTTCAGATGGCAGCTGGAAAGAACAAAAAAAGATGTCTGTGGCGAAAGGTAAAATGGCCATGAGAGTGATAAGATCATGCTACAGTAAACTACCGGATATAAATGTCAAATGGTTGGAGAGCATCTATACGACAGTAGTAGAAAATAGAATGTTACATGGATCAGAGGTTAGGGGAATAGATGAGGCTTGGAGAGAGACTGATAGAGTGCATAGATCCTTTTGTAAATACATATTGGGATTACCAATAGCATCACCTAATGGGGCAGCACAATTAGAACTAGGCAGGCATTCTACTAAAATTAAAATCTTGTCAAGGGCAATGAAATATCTATACAGAATCACTAACTTGGAAGATGGCAATATAATTAAAGAATGTTTTCATATTCAAAAGAGAAGTAACTGGGATGGGTCTTGGGCACATAAAATGTATGACTTGTTGAAGCAGATAGGTATGGGTCATTCTTGGATAAATGCAGAGTATGGGTATAGAGGCTTCTGGAAAGAGGTTAAGCTAAGATTAGAAGATATTGACAGACAAGATATTTTTGCCAATATAAGTGACAAAAGCTAACTAAGATTATATAGTGAAATAAAAATAACCTGGGGGAGGGAAGGATATATAGATATATGTAGTAAGTTAGGGCGAGAAGGTTTTGCTTGGGCGAGAACAGGAGTGAGAAACTTGAAAGGTATAGGTCAAGAGAGGGAGCTAGATAAATGTCCATTGTGTGGAGAAGAGAATGCAGATTTCCATTGTATATTAAATTGTAGTCAAACAAAGATATGGAGAGAGCAGGCTTGGCTACGTAAATGGGACAGTTTGGGGGGTGAAGTAGTAATTAGAAAAATGTTGTCAGTAAAAGGGGAAAGGAAACGGAGAAATATAGGGAATTATTTAGGTAAAGTTAAAGAGAGATGGCTAAGAACAATTAGGAGAAAAATGTAGAGTGGGATAGGTGAAATGGCAAAATTTGTAAAAAGGGGTAGAGGGCCTCCAATACACAAAAACCTAGGGTTAGGTGCATGGGTACCGAATGACTATTCAATGGTAGGCAACATGAAATGATTTTCAGGATTTAGGAATATATGGCATATTTCAGTATGGATTTTATAATTGTAAACTTGATTTTGTATTTCCATTTGTTGATGTTAAAGGAGAGATGACAAATAAATTACTATCAATTACTATCAATTAGTTCTGTATATATGATATAAGGTTTTAAAAATATAAATTGTTGATTCATTAACTTATATAAACGATATTTACTTCATTTAAAACATACGCTAAAAAAAACACGAACGCACACGACTTGGGGTTTATTTTAAAGGCCAGTCTAGAATTTTGTATAGAGGAAAAGGTAATGCATGAAAATGTACGATATGAGCAAGATTCCACAAAGACTTCGTCTGAGTTAGGTGTCTGGGTAATTGAAAGTGCTGAAGCTGTATTCGAACGTTCTGCAGCCGTATACGCATCAAGGTCTGGTGTAGTACTGTCCCCTCTGATAGCCGGGAGTGTCTGCCGAAATGTCCCGTTTGTCCTTGTGCTCCTTTGGCCAGTTGTTCAAAGTACTTCATGGTGCACAAGTTCTCTTCATTTGAAGATCAGACAGTGACTGCGACTATCACATGAAACGGGCCCCGCAGTTTATTGGTTAGGTATATACAAACGCCGACGCTTTATCTGAGACAAACGACAAAAATCAAAGCGAAACCTAGGTTGGTCTACGCGACTAAGTACCTCTGTAACATAAGAACATGTTAAAGTATATTGTTGCACAATAACAAAAAGATCTGGCAAAAGCCGGTCGGATCAGAAATGGAGTCCAATTCATTGTAAGTGTATGTTCTAAATATTTGTGTATTAGCAGACCACAAATTGTTGCGGACAAAATGTGTATATCTCGTAAACTAGAAGCTGTATGTTCCATATATATTTTGTAACATTAAGTACTATTTAGATATTCGGCGTTGCTGTATTGAATTTTGAAGTATTTAATACCTTTAAGAAAGCTTACTCGATAAGTGTAGGTTTTTAACGTTCATGATAACAGACAAAGCTTTAACATTTAGTTACTCCGCCATTTAAGCAATTTATATCACATGCAGTTTCTTGTACCCGTTTTGTACCTTCAACGTAAAGAAAAAAGAAGCAAATTTCTGTAAACGTTCATCCCATTGAAACGAACTAGAAGAAATATCATGTGTAAGAATACTTTGTAAAAGGAGTAAGACATAAAGAAGAGAGCATTACGCTGAAAGTTACAGATGTCCTTCCAAATTGTTTAAAAAATATGTAGTGAATGATGTTTCGACAGTTAAATGAACCCTGAGATGTTGCCTCCGTGGCGCAATCGCCTAGCACGTTCAGCTGTTAACCGATAGGTTGGTGGTTCGAACTCACCCAGGGGCGTAAGTTTCATTTACGTTGTTGGAAGCTTAAAGTACCCTGCAGATCTTGGTCCTTCAAAGGATTTTCTCAATCACGTAAGAGTAAACAGCTGAAAACCAATTGATTTGTTTCCACTGGTGTGTGTATTTACAATATTCTATGAGTTTGGTTTTCAAATAACTTCAGTGTTATGCAAAGAGTAAAATGGTTCCTCTCCTATCCAATTTAGGTATGTGAAATGTATCTTTAAGATTACGCTTATAATTAATGAAACTACTCTCTGGTGGTAGCTGTGGTTTGGTCTAGAGCTACTCTCTGATACGCAGGACTAGATATCCCCCTTACCTGTCTCAACAATATACGTAATTATACTTATAATATACTCAGGTAAATGATATGACTATATTTTTACGTGTGAAAAAAGAGATGGTCATTACTTCAGTCTCATCCACGTTTCTGATTAATATAAACAGACTAACCTCCTGGTTTATGGCGCTTCAACATGTTACTCGAAGAAAGGATTTGATTGGATGGAGATTCCATTGAGGTTTGCGTATTTTCCCCTTTATGACTACGATCCCCACCAGTTTCACGCATATCAGCGACTCTAAGGAATCACGACTTACCTACCTATTGACTGTTTTAATTAAATTGACCTTAAAGCACACAAAGTACACCGGAGAAGTCATTGGGCGTAACATCATCAAAAACGAATGCATACTTGTACTGTAAATGGAATACTGGAGAAGAGTAGCCCGGATATCTCAGCTGGTAGAGCATTAGGCTTTTAACCTAAGGGTCCAGGGTTCCAATCCCTGTTCGGGCGTAAAATTTTATAACCAGAAATTCATTATAGGGGATAGGCTACCTAAAAATAGCTAACAGAAAACCACAACCGAATGTGCAGTGGAAAGGTACAGGAGTGATTGTCTGAAAAAACACCATTCACTGCCATCATATTATTGAGACCAGTTTGAAAGGACATCTTCAACGTAATGCTTTATTCTTTATGCTTTACTTCGTTTACAAATTATTCCTACAAAGGATTTTCCCCCCTATTTCGTTTCATTGGGATAAACGTTTACAGAAATTTGCTTCTGTTTTCATTTCGTTGGAGGTACAAAACGGATACAAGAAACTGCATGTAATTAAATTATTAAATGACGTAGTAACTAAATGTTACATCTTTGGCTGTTATCATTAATGTGGAAAACAGACACTTATCGATTTAGCCTTCTGAATGGCATAAAATATTTCAAAATTCAATACAGCAACTTCGAGTATTTAGGAAGTACTTAATATCACCAAATAATTTTTTAGCATACAGTTTGTTGTTTACGAGATATACATATTGACTGCAATCTATTTTCGTCTACTAATATACACATATTTAGAACATTCAGTTATAACTAATTGGTCTCCATTTCTGACACGACAGATATCTATGTGATACCTACTTCGGCTCTTGCCACATCCATTTATGACTTATCAAATAAGCTAGCCTCCTATCAGCTGCTATTAAGACCAATGGGCTGCACTCTAGTGCACGGAATCCTGCCGATATAATATGCAGTATTAAGGAAACACGAAATCCTCTCCCAAGCTCCCAGTCTTTAGCGGTTATACCAATCTACTAAGGGCCCACTGTAGGAACTGAGAATAAACTTTTGATCCACGCTAATCCTTGCTTAGGTTCTAAATTGTGTTAAACGACACCGGCAAGTGTCTTTAAATTAATTGTTATAGAAGAACTTATTCCTATATCCAACAGGCTCTTGAAATATATTTCTGAGAACAAAATACAAAAACAATGTGATTGCTTGGGTACTGCACACAAGTTTTTCCAACATACAGCATGCATTTCTTTATAATATCGTTTTGAAGAATGATCTCGCGCTGACAACATTAGTTGGCTAATTAGAAAAGATGAGAGGGACGTAGATATAGTGAAGTTCTTACAGTAATAATTATAAAGTATTATTGAAGTACAGATGAATAGAAAGATAGTATACAAGAGCAAAGTCAAGGAGAGCATATTTACCTCCAGAATTTAACATCAGAAGATTGTGGGCCAACTTCTGCAACGAAAAAAAAAAAAAATAAGAAACCTACCACTCAGCTCATTTTTAAAATATAAATACATATTCCACAATTTCTTCAATCTTTCATCAGCACACCACTCACTGACACATACTCAACCTGCAAAGTGGAACTGATAAAGATTAAGACAGAGGTAGAAGTGCAAGATAAAAACGAAATAAAAATCATGTGCAGACTACACAAGCTGCACAGCTGAATCATTGAATTGCAGCAGAATCAAGTATTTCCAAAATCTTTTGTTAGCGATTCTATGCAAAGATGTGTAAATCTGTGCACAATTATTCCATCTAAAACCCAGAAAAGACGAAATTACCTTGCATACATGGTTGCAGATTGAATCTGCAAAAGGCTGCAAACAGGTTGCCTCAGGTTTGCAATACATCTCGTTGGAACCGGCAGAAACAATGTCCAGCAACGCCCCCTCTAGCATTCGTTTATTTTCAGACCCTTGTTCTAGTCAGAACAAGAATAGGGTGATGATGTTCACCCTTATTGCTTTCCTGGATAAAAAAATCCCACATTTCGTGTATATACATACCCAATACGTGGGCACAGTTATGTGCCTCCGGATAGAGTTTTCGGCACGATCGAAAGGAGATGAGAAAGAAAAGAGAATATCTTGATCCTTGATTAGTACAATTGGATATTATAAAATCAAGGCTCTGTGAAAGTGTAGTTCAAACACCTGAAAATTAAGGACTTCAAAGAAAGAGCAAAACAAACTTGGTTAGAGCGACTGGACGGAAACCTGGAGATCCGTGGTTCAAATCCCGGCTTTGGCATTGAATGTTTCATGTTGACTCTATCTACTTAGGTCAATGTTTCCTTTCAAAATGAATACTCAGCGAATCATAACATATTACAAGCAATCAAAGGAAGTCCATAAGGTATGTGTAGATATTCAAATTACATGTTCTGTATTGCCCTTTGACACAGAAGCACTAAGCAGCGAACATAACGCGAGAAACTCCAATAAGGTTCGAAAGTAATGGGTCGGTTGGCTGAGCTCATACGTAGTCGCCTCCGTGGCGCAATCGACTAGCGCATTCGGCTGTTAGCCGAAAGGTTGGTGATTCGAGCCCACCCGGGGCCATAAATTGATTTCTTTCCGTTAGTGCACATTCACTAGTGGATGTTATGTAACCGCGCAGCACGTCCTGCTGCGAATTCCTACTTCGATCTCAAAATGTTCCCAAAATCAATAGATTGAGCAAAGCAAAGAAAAAGATGTACAAAATTTAGCTTTTTGAACCTCAAGAAACTGCAGAAGAATTTCATAAAGTTGTGCTAGAAGATATTAATATTTTAAATCCTAGTATTAATTTTGTTCGAAATTTCTTTGCATGTACTGAATATGTTTTTTATATAAATGAAGAAAGTATAATAAGGTTTTTGTGAATATAGTGGTACTTAGTTTCTAAGTTTATACCCAATAAAATAATCCTTATAAACATTTAAATGTTGGTTGTATAGAGGGTTATGTATATGCAAATGCGAAAATAAAAGTTAAGTAACAAATATATAAATAAAAATTAATAGAAAAAATAAATGACAAAAAACAACAATACTTCACCTGTTAAGTTCCCAATCACGTAGGAAAGGTAATCAGCATCTATCACTTTTTTGAAGGAAAAAAACTCTGTATTTTTAAAACTCAAAATTGCACTAGCTAACTGCGCAATTTGTTTCTTTTCACGTTCAACGAGGCTGTTTCAGGAACGAGAATTTAAAGATTAATATAGCTGTTGTGCTAAGCAATTAGTATTGCCAATATATAGAAGAAGCCGCTTTTCTCAGAAATGTATTTTGTGCATGTATCGAGTTTTGAAAAAACGTTCCTCAAATGGTCGCGGCTAGCAAGTCACTATGCTGTTGAATTTTATTCTTTAAATTTAGTAGGTTCGGTTAACAGCCGAACGCGCTAGCCGATTGCGCCACGGAGGCACAGCTGTTGGGCAAAGTAGCTGCTCAAACTCTCACCTTGTAAGTTCCTTGGTGTTTTATACCTGATGTTCGCTTCTTAGCAGTTCTGCAGCGAAAAGCAGTAACCAAAACTCCAGGCGCCTCCCCCTAATGAATGCTGTTCTCCTTTAACTATTTTTTCCCTTCAGATATCCTCAGTAATCCGTAAGCATATACTTATATTAGCTATCTAGTACTTTTAAAAACAACTACTGCCTGGTAATAAAATCTCTTAAGGCTCTCTGTGGTCAATGTATATGAAGCCTACAAACATTTTCCCAAAAGTTATTCTTAAATATTAACCCAAGGTGACATGTTTGAAGTTTGAAAATAAACACAGAGAACTCATTTAGATCAAGCACATCAGATGCTCAGTGGTCTAGGGGTATGATTCCTGCTTTGGGTGCAGGAGGTCCAGGGTTCAAATCACGGTTGAGCCCACGAATTGCTTTTTAACTAAGACAATTCTTATGTAATAACACCCACTTCGGATACAGGCATCATCAGTAAAGTTTTTGAAATAGCTTTCTTTACCTCTCAGATAGGTATTAATTAGAACCGTAGCTCGCATGTCGTGGTACCACTCAACAACTTGAATATGTTTCTAGGGAGGCAAAAAGAGGATGCTTATTATTTTAATACCTGCCATGTAACTGGCCAATATAAACACACAGTAATACTGAACCTCTAGGTCGAGATCGTTTCTCTATTTTACTCAAAATTAGGATTATGTTAAGTTAGTGAATGTTCTCAATCTTACAGCTATACTCCATATCACTCTTACTACCGCAAACCAGCGATTCTGGTTTAATTAAATCGAAATTAAAAGCATAAAGTATTACGGAAAAGTTATTAGCCCAAACATATATGAATAAATAAGTTACAAACTGAATGGCTAAATACTGCTGTCATGAAATCGGAAACAACTGAACGCTCCGAAGTCTAGGGGGGGGGCGCTTATGTAAACGAAGCTCGGATAGCTCAGTGGTAGATCATTAGGGTTTAACCTAAGGGTCCAGGATTCCAATCCCTGTTCGGGCGTGTATTTTTACTAAATGAAACTCGTCTTCGGGGTTGGGTTGCGTAACAACTAACTGAATACTTCGGCTAGAAAAAAATTACATTTCAGTGAGCAACAAAGAGACCAACTATTGTATGCACAGGAATGGACAGCTGAATTGAAATTAAGTGTCATAAGAGGTTGAGAAAATGCAGGTGATTTGCGTTAAACGCAGAGGACTGTGTCATAATTCTTATTATATTTTGAAATGCAATGATACGGAAAAAGGCAGAATTTTAATACTAGTGAAATGGAAAAAAATTCAAGTAGAGCTGATTCTCAAGGACATTTAAAACTGATGTTCAGAAGTATATATGGGGAAGGCAGGAAAATTTTTCAAAAGAAAATAGATTGTAAGAAAGTGAATAAAGGTTAAGAAAACACGAAAAATCTAAAGAAGTTTACCAGTAAACAGCTAACGAATATAATAGACTATCCAATTATATCTATTGTAGTGTATTAAGTAAAAGGTGTAGAAACGGAAATAAGCAAGTCCAAGTGAAAGTAATAAATTCTGTATATATGATATAAAGTTTCATAAACATAAATCCTTGATTTATTAATTCATATAAATGATATTTACTTCATTTCTCGCACTTTCAGACATCCGTTACAACAGACACACACACGCGCACGCGCGTGCGGACATATAGGTACTGCATGTGAATGAAAGATATGAGCAAGATTTTACTAATACATCAGCGGTGCCTGGGTAGGTGAGAGTGTTGAAGCTGTAGTCAAACGGTGAATATAAGTGAATGTTCTAAAAATTTGTATATTAGTAGCCAAAAAGTGATTGCAGACAAAATGTATATCTCGTAAACTATAAACTGTATGCTGCATAAATATTTTGTGGCATTAAGTGCTTCCTAGATATTCGGCGTTGCTGTAGTATGCTATAACTTTTAGAAGGCTAACTCTATAAGTCCGTTTTTCACATTCATGAAAACAGCCAGCTTTACATTTAGTTACTCCACCATTTAAGCAATTATTATCACACGCAGTTTCCTGTATGAGTTTTGTGCCTCCAACGAAAACAAAAAATAAGCAAACTTATGAAAACGTTCACCCCAGTGTTCATCGAGGTCTTCTTTCAAATGTTTTCAAAAATATGATGGTAGTGAATGATGTTTTGCGGCCTGACACTGCTGCAGCGTTCCACTGCGCATTTATATCATACCTCCTTTTGGTGTCTTTTTCTGTCAGCTGTTGGTAGGTAGCCTATATTCTATAATCAATTTCAAGTTAAAAAATTAACGCCCGGACAGGGATTTGAACCCTGGACCCTTAGGTTAAAAGCCTAATGCTCTACCGACTGAGCTATCCGGGTTAGGTCGGTGCAGTGTTTCAACCATGAGCATGTGCATTTGTTGTCGGTATCATATGTCATGAACATTTAACCATACAATCCTCTGTTGAAAAACCAGATTACGGAATATTGGGAGGTATTTTATAATTGGGAAAATTCTGATAATGCCCAATCATTTTCCGGTGTATTTATCTGTTTTAAGGTCGACTAACTTAAAACTGTCAACAGGTAAATAAGTATGCATATCTTTTGAATAGCCGATATGTTGTCCTAAGTGCAGTATAGAACATATCCATAAAACTGAGGGGAAAATGCGCATAATTCAATAGAATCTCCAACTTATCAAACCGTTATTTCGTGTATCATGTTGAAACGTTATAAACCTGGAGTCGAGTTTTACTGTCTGTTTATACTCACCAGATGCGTGAATGGGGCTGAAGTAATGACCATCTGTTTCTTTCCTTTTTCGTACGTAAAGGTATCCTCTTATCGTAAACCTGAGCGTTGGTATATTATTGAGACCGGTGAGGGTAATATCAGGTCAAGCGTATGAGAGTATAGCTTTTATTGAGCAAACCACATTTACCACGAGAGAGTAGCTTCATTATCTTTATACATCAATTTAAAAATACATTTCAAGTACTTGATACAGAAATTAGAATGAGTGAGGAGACAGTTTATTCTCTGCATAACGCAGACGTTATTTGAAAACCAAATTCATATAATATCGCAAAAAACGCACTTGTGGAAATAAATCAATCGGTTGTCAGCTGTTTACAACTACATGTTTGAGATCCCTTGAAGTAACAAGCTCTCCATGGTTACTTGAGGTTTGCACACCAGATAATCAAAATTTACGCACCCAGGTGGGCTTGAACCACCAACCTTTCGGTTAACACCCGAACGCGCTAGCCGATTGCGCCACGGAGGCGACTACGCAGGGGTCATTCAGCCCAATTGCTCACTTTCGAATCTTATTGTTGCTTTTCGATTTAAGTTTGTTGCTTAGCGCTTCAAAATACTAGATCAAGTTAAATATTTTAATTATTTAGGAAGTGATATTTCCTGTGACTGTGACAGAGATTTAAAACGAAAGACCTAAAAATTTCAAAACATATTCGGTACTAAAAACGAACATTCAAAAACAAAACAAGAGCAGATACCATATTAAAGTTTTATAAAACTATGGCAGTGCCTATTCTATCTTATGGAGCCGACACCCGGACTTGGAACAGAACTGATAAAAGAATAGTTGAGCGTGTATGTCAACGAGATTAGGACTGTTTAGTGACTTTATTTTGGATAAAATATAAACTGAAGTTAACGTTACTGTTAGTTAAAGGTAAAATACAATTAAGTATAGAAATTGCGACATAAAATTTTCCAAAAAGGGTTATACAACGTTTGTGACAAAATGTTAGAAACCTATAGTCCATATGGTTCATTCACTATAGTATTTGACATTCAATCCAAAATTCCAGGCTTGGAAAATGTGTTCAAGTGACTTTTCCTTTTAATTTACGTCCAACAATGTTAAGTCATATCGGACTATGGGGACATTGGTGAAATGATGCTCAAATGAGTCCGGGTTCCTCAGAGCATAGTCACCCGACATTCCTCTATCAGAATAAGGAAAAAACCCGGAAAAAATCCAGGTAACTCAGCCGAGATTCGAAATCGGGAGCTCCTGAACGTGGTTCAAGTGATTGGTTTTTTTGCTCCCATGTCAAAATTTACATGTAATAGGTACAGATAACACTGACCAACATTTAAGAAACGAGAAATGAAACGTTGGTCATTCCTACGCCTTTGTTGATGAATGGTTACTTACATCATTATCACTTCAATGCCTTCAATATTGCAAAGGAAATAACAACAAATATATTTAAACCATCATTGTGTATGAGATTATTAAAAATTGATGTTTATGTGAGGATTAAAAACGTGCCAAAGAGGAAGGGATTCGAACCCACGCGTGCAGAGTACATTGGATTAGAAGTCCAACGCCTTAACCACTCGGCCACCTCGTCTGCTGAACTCCATCATTTTTCAGTAACCAAAGTGTAAGTTAATTTTGTTATTACAATAATATACAACTCAGGATAGTGGTGTCTGACGATATGCTATAGGCACAATTCGAAAGAACGGGAGTAAATACGCGGTTCCAAAGTTAAATCGAAGAGATACATCATACTGAGAGTCCGTAAGGATTACCTTTGTCGTGGCATCTGTGGTGGAACCGACAGACGCATTCGGCGCTTAACCGAAAGGTTCGTAGTTAGAGCCCACCTGGAGGCAACAGCTTTGTCACTCTGTAAACAGGAACTGTTTAATGCTTCAGAGGGAATCTTTACAAACATCTAGAGATCGAAGTAGAGGACACAAATTGAGTTCCCTTCTAGTATCCACCAAATGCGTGTATGTATAAAACATTTTGTGAATGTAGATTTCAAAATACTTTAAAGGAGAAATGTCTGTTAGGTACTTCAAACTCTCCAACCTTTGCTACTGACTGCAATGAATAAATTAATTCTGAAAATCCGTAAATGATTATTAGATTTCGAAACCTGAAGGATAACGATCATGAAACTGGAATTTGAATGGGGAAGCAATGTTTCGAGATATAAACCCAGTTGTTACTCTGAAGTAGATATTATAAACAAACTAAATTATCTAAATTATGAAACACTTAACATTACTCTACTAACACATGCTTTCGCACATAGGAAGGAGAAACAGAGGGAAGTACGTCAATCACTAACGCTTCCGAATAAATCCTGGTTAAGTTTCTCTTAGAATATCCTTTTATGTAAGTGTAGCGGTGAGTTCTACAATGTCTATCTTTGTTTAGACAGATATTCAATGTTATGATTTAAAACCATTTTTTATATATTGTGACTCATGGCCAGCTTCATGAGTACTAATCTCTGCTTTGTTTCGCTGAAACTTGAGTAGCAATTTACCATTAATTTCACAATTAGTTGCTCATGCTGCTCACATTCATGCAATATTGGGACTTTTCAAATGCGTTATTCAAAGTACAAACTAAGACGTCATGTTTTTTGCAATAGAACAAATGTGTGGAAACATATAATCACTTGTACCTTATGCCTATATTATATATGTTTATGCTGTATTTTATCTATATATTAGGTAAACTAATGAACCTATATTTTCTACTAATATTTAATTCTTTTAAATATTCATTCTGTTTTTAAAAATTACTTTTCAAAATGCTGCTATCACCATTAACTTAAACACATGGTTTCACTAAGGCAATTTCTCCTGTCCGGTATAAGCTTTCTCACACCATAAGCCAGAAAAAAGCTATAATCTTCCACGCAGACGTCTATACGAAGTAATGCCTAAAGAACTTTTTAAAGGTACACATGCTTAGGGAAGAGAAATCAATTCGTTTCCAATTATTCAACTATAGGTCTGTTATGACCCCTTGAAATGCCAAACTGTCCAGAAGTATTTAGATTTACTTATAAAGTAAACAAAACTTACGCCCCCGGGTGGGCTCGAACCACCAACCTTTCGGTTAACAGCCGAACGCTCTAGCCAATTGCGCCACCGAGGCGAGCTGTTCCGTGAAGTAGCTGCTCAAACTCTCTCCTTGAAAGCTCCCTGGTGTTTTATACCTGATGTTCGCTTTTTAGCAGTTCTGAAGCGAAAAGCAGTAACCAAAACTTCAGGAGCCTCCCCCTCATGAATGCTGTTCCCCTTTAACTATGTTTTCCCTTCAGATATCCTCAGTACACCGCAAGTATATACTTGTATTAGCTATCTAGTACTTTTAAAAACAACGACTGCTCGTAATAAAGACTCTTAAGGCTCTCTGTGGTCAATGTATGAAGTCTACAAACAGTTTCCTAAAAGTTATACTTAAATATTAATCCAAGGTGACTCGAGTCACCAAACAGCTGAGGATGAGATCGAATGATCTTGAAAACGTTTCAATTATACAACAACAAGGAAGTGAAGACTGAGTGTAAACATAGTGACTCATAAAATTCAAACTTAAATATGAAGAATACTTCACTGTTAATAATGCTTCTGCTTTTAATATTTACCAAGGTGACATGTTTGAAGTTTGAAAATACACACACAGAACTCAGGTAAAACAACCATATCAGAGGCTCAGTGGTCTAGGGGTATGATTCCTGCTTCGGGTGCAGGAGGTCCCGGGTTCAAATCCCGGCTGAGCCCAGGAACTTATTTCTCTTCTTTTTTTTACTAAGACAATTTTTATGTAATAACACCTACTTCGGATACAGACATCATTAGTAAAATTCTTGAAATATCTTTCTTTACCTCTGAGATATGTACTAATTAGAATCTTGGCTCACATGACGTAGTGCCACTCAACAACTTGAATATATTTCTAGGGAGGCAAAATGAGGATGGTCATTATTTAAATACCTTTCATGTAAGTGGCCAATATAAACACACAGTAATACTGAACCTCTAGGTCGAGACCGTTTCTCTATTTTACTCAAAAGTAGAATTTTGTTAAGTTAGTGAATCCCCTCAATCTTACAGCTATACTCCATATCAATCTTACTACCGCAAACTAGCGATTCTGTTTTAATTGAATCGAAATTACAACGTATAAAGTAGTACGGAAAAGTTATTTGCCAAAACATATATGGATACATAAATCCTTGATTTATTAGTTCATGTAAATGATATTTACTTCATTTCCAGCACCTTCAAACATCCGTTATAACACAAACACAAACACACACACACACACACACACACACACACACACACAGACACACACGGAGGAAAGGTAATGTATGGAAATGAACGATATGAGCAAGATTTTACTAAGACATCACCAGTGTCTGGGTAGGTGAGAGTTTTCAAGCTGTAGTCAAACTGTCAATATAAGTGAATGTTCTAAAAATTTATATATTAGTAGCCAAAAATGATTGCAGACAAAATGTATATCTCGTAAACTAGAAACTGTGTGCTGCATAAATATTTTGTGGTATTAAGTTCTTCTTAGATATTCGGCGTTGCTGTAGTATGCCATAACTTTCAGAAGGCTAACTCTGTAAGTGTTTTTTCACATTTATAAAAACAGCCAGCTTTACATTTAGTTACTCCACCATTTAAGCAATTAATATCACACGCAGTTTCCTGTATCAGTTTTGTGCCTCCAACGAAAACAAAAAAGAAGCAAAATTATGAAAACGTTCACCCCAATGTTCATCCAGATGTTCTTTCAAATGTTTTCAAAAATATGATGGTAGTGAATGATGTTTTTCGGCCAGACACTGCTGCAGCGTTCCACTGCGCATTTATATCATACCTCCTTTCGGTGTCTTTTTCTGTCAGCTGTTGTTAGGTAGCCTATATTCTATAATCAATTTCAAGTTATAAAAACTAACGCCCGAACAGGGATTCGAGCCCTGGACCCTTAGGTTAAAAGCTTAATGCTCTACCGACTGAGCTATCCGGGCTACGTAGGTGTAGTCTTTCAACCGTGAATATGTGCATTTGTTGTCGGTATCATATGTCATGAACATTTAACCATACAATCCTCTGTTGGAAAACCAGATTACGGAATATTGATTGTATTTTCTAATTGGGAAATTTCTGATTGTGCCCAATCATTTTACAGTGTATTTGTCTGTTTTAAGGACGATTCATTTAAAACTGTCAATAGGTAAGTATGTATTTCTTCAGAATAGCTGATATGTGGTCCTAAGTGTAGCATAGAACATAGCCATAAAACTGAGGGGAAAATGCACATAACTTCAATAGAATCTCCAACTTATCAAACCGTTATTTCGTGTATCATGTTGAAACGTTATAAACCTCGAGTAAACTTTTACTGTCTGTTTATACTCACCAGATGCGTGGATGGGACTTAAGTAATGACCATCTGTTTCTTTCTTTCTTCATATGTAAAACTATCCTCTTCTGATTTACCTGAACCTTGGTGTGTTATTGAGATAGGTAAGGGTGATATCAGGTAATGCATATGAGAGTATAGCTTTTACTGTCCAAACCACAGTTACCACCAGAGTGTAGTTTCATTAACTATATACATAAATTTAAAAATACATTTCACCTACATGAAACAGAAATTAGAATGAGAGAGGAGACAGTTTACTCTTTGCGTAACGCTGAAGTTTTTTGAAAAGCAAATTCATGGAAATACACGCACTTGTGGAAATAATCAATTGGTTGTCAACTGTTTACTACTACATGTTTGAGATCCCTTGAAGTAACAAGCTTTCCATGGTTACTTGAGGTTTGCACACCAGATAATCAAAATTTAGGCCCCCGGGTGGGCTCGAACCACCAACTTTTCGGTTAACAGCCGAACGCGCTAGCCGATTGCGCCACAGGGCCGACTACGCATTGTTTCATTCAGCTCAATTGCTCCCTTCCGAATCATATTGGTGCTTCTGAGTTTAAATTTGTTGCTTAGCGCTTCAAAATACTAGATGAAGTTAAATATTTTAATTATTTAGGAAGTGATATTTCCTGTGACTGTGACAGAGATTTAAAATAAAACATCTATAAATTTCAAAACATATGTGGCACTATAAAACGAACATTGAAAAACAAAGCAAGAAGAGATACCATATTAAAGTTTTATAAAACTATAGCAGCGCCTATTCTATCTTATGGAGCCCAGACCTGGACCTTGAACAGATCTGATAAATGAATAGTTAAGCGTGTACGTCAAGGACTGTTTAGTGACTTTATTTTGGATAAAATGTAAACTGAAGTTAACGCTACCGTTAGTTGAAGGTAAAATACAATTAAGTTTGGAAATTGCGACACAACGTTTTCCAAAAAGGGTTATACAACGTTTATGACAAAATGTTAGAAACCTATAGTCCATATGGTTCATTCACTATAGTATTTGACGTTCAATCCAAAAATCCAGGCTTGGAAAATGTCTTCAAGTAACTTTTTTTTAATTTACGTCCTCCAATCTTAGGTCATAACGGACGATGGATGAAATTGGTTAAATGATGCTCAAATGAGTCCGGGGTCGTCAGAGCTTAGAGTCACCCGACATTCGTCTATCAGAATAAGGAAAAACCCCGGAAAAAGCTAATCCAGGTAACACACCCTAGCCGAGATTCGAAATCGGGACCTCCTGTACGTGGTTCAAGTGATCGGTTTTTACTCCCATGTCTAAATTTATATGGAATAAGTACAGATAACACTGACCAACATTTAAGAAACGAGAAATGAAACGTTCGTCATTCATTCGGCTTTGTTGATGACATGGTTACTTACATCATTATCACTTCAATGCCTTCATTATTGCAAAGAAAATTACAACGGAAATGTTTAAAACATCATTGGATCAGTGTTTTAAAAATTGATGTTTATGTGAGGACTAAAAACGTGACGACGAGGATGGGATTCGAACCCACGCGTGCAGAGCACATTGGATTAGCAGTCCAACGCCTTAACCACTCGGCCACCTCGTCGTCTACCCTTCGGCTATTCCAGTAACTAAAGCGTAAGTTAATTTTGTAATTACATTAACATACAACTCAGGACAGCGGTGTCTGACGGTATGCTATAGGCACAATTTGAAAGAACGAGAGTAAATGCGCGGTTCCAAAATTAAATCGAATAGATACATCATACTGTGAGGCCGTAAGGATTACCTTTGTCGTGGCATCTGTGGTGGAACCCACTAACGCATTCGGCGCTTAACCGAAAGGTTCGTAGCTAGAGCCCACCTGGAGGCAACAGTTCTGTAAACAAGAACTGGTTAATACGTCCGAGGAAATCTTTACAAACATCTAGAGATCGAAGTAGAGGACACAAATTGAGTTCCCTTATAATATCTACCAAATGCGTGTATTAATAAAACATTTTTTGGATGCGGATTTCAAAAGAGTTTAAAGGAGAAATGCCTCTTAGGTAGTTCAAACTCTCCCAGTTTAACTCTTTGTGGTGTCTGACACGACAAATTAAACTTCTTACTGCAATCAATACTATTTCTGAAAATGCGTAAGTGATTATTAGATTTCGAAACCTGAAGAATAACGATCATTAAACTGGAATTTGAATGGGGAAGCAATGTTTCGAGATATAAACCCAGTTGTTACTCTGAAGTGGATATTATAAACCAACTAAATTATCTAAATTATGAAACATTAAACATTATTCTACGAACACTTGCTTTCTCACATAGGAAGGAGAAAGAGAGAGAAGTACGTCAATCATTAACGCTTCAGAATAAATCCTGGTAAAGTCGCTCTTAGAATACCCTTTCCATGTAAATGTAGCAGTGAACAATGCTGTTTCTTTCTTTAGACAGCTATTCAATGTTATGATTTAAACCAAAGTTTTTTATATATTGTGATTCATGGCCGCTTCATGAATACTAACCTCTGTTTTGTTTCGCTGAAACTTGAGTAGCAATTTACCATTGATTTCACAATCAGTTGGTCATACTGCTCATATTAATGCAATATTGGGACTTTTCAAATGCGTCATTCAAAGTACAAAGTCTTTTTGAGATAGCAAAAATGTTTGGAAGTATATAATCACTTGTATTTTGCGCCCATGTTATATGTGTTTATGCTGTATTTCATGTTTATATTAGGTCAACTAATGAACCTATACTGTCTATTAATATTGAATTCCTATAAATATTAATTCGATTATTAAAAATTGCTTTTCAAAATGCTGCTATGTCCATTAACTTAAACACATGGTTTTACTAACACAATTTCCTCTGTCCGCTATAAGCTTTCAAACATCACAAAGCATAAAAAAGTTATAATTTTCCACGCAGATATCTATACCGCGAAGTTACTTCAAAGTTATGTTTAAAGAACTTTTTAAAAGTACACATGCTTAGGGAAGAGAAATCAACTCGTTTCCGTTTATTTAAGTATAGGTCTGTTATGACCCTTTGAAATACCAAGCTTTACAGTAGCATTTCGATTTACTTATAAGGTAAACAAAACTCACGACCCCGGGTGGGCTCGAACCACCAACCTTTCGGTTAACAGCCGAACGCGCTAGCCGTTTGCGCCACGGAGGCGAGCTGTTCTGTAAAGTAGCTGCTTAAACTCTCACCTTGTAAGCTCCTTGGTGTTTTATACCTGATGTTCCTTTCTTAGCAGTTCTGCAGCGAAAAGCAGTAACCAAAACTTCAGGCGTCTCCCCCTCATGAATGCTGTTCTCCTTTAACTATTCTTTCCCTTCAGATATCCTCAGTACTCCGTAAGCATGTGCTTATATTGGCTATCTAGTACTTCTAAAAACAACTACTGCCTCGTACTAAAATCTCTTAAGGCTCTCTGTGGTCAATGTATGAAGTCTACAAACAGTTTCCTAAAAGTTATACTTAAATATTAATCCAAGGTGACATATTTAAGTTTGAATTTTATGAGTCACTCTGTTTACACTCAGTCTTCACTGTCATCACTCGAGTCACCAAACAGCTGAGGATGAGATCGAATGATCTTGAAAACGTTTCAATTATACAACAACAAGTAAGTGAAGACTGAGTGTAAACATAGTGACTCATAAAATTCAAACTTATATATGAAGAATGCTTCACTGTTAATAATGCTTCTGCTTTTAATATTTACCAAGGTGGCGTGTTTAAAGTTTGAAGATATACACACAGAACTCAGTTAGAACAACCATATCAGAGGCTCAGTGGTCTAGGGGTATGATTCCTGCTTAGGGTGCAGGAGGTCCCGGGTTCAAATCCCGGCTGAGCCCAGGAACTTATTTCTCTTCTTTTTTTACTAAGACAATTCTTATGTAATAACACCTACTTCGGATACAGACATCATTAGTAAAATTCTTGAAATATCTTTCTTTACCTCTGAGATATGTACTAATTAGAATCGTGGCTCACATGACGTAGTACCACTCAACAACTTGAATATATTTCTAGGGAGGCAAAAAGAGGATGGACATTATGTTAATATCTGCCATGTAACTGGCCAATATAAACACACAGTAATACTGAACCTCTAGGTCTAGCCCGTTTCTCTATTTCACTCAAAAGTAGTTGTTTGTTTAGTTAATGAATCCCCTCAATCTTTCAGCTATACCCCATGTCAATCTTACTACCGTAAACCATCGATTCTGTTTTAATTAAACCGAAATTGAAACGCATAAAGTATTCCGGAAGATTTATTTGCCAAAACATATATGAATACACGAAATTCTTAATTTATTAATTCATATAAATGATATTTACTTCCTTTCCAGCACCTTCAAACATTCGTTATAAAACACACATACACACACCCAAACACACACACACACACACACACACACACACACACATACACACACATGGAGCAAAAGGTAATGTATGGAAATGAACGATATGAGCAAGATTTTACTAAGACATCACGAGTGTCCGGGTAGGTGAGAGTGTTGAAGCTGTAGTCAAACGGTCAATATAATTGAATATTCCAAAAATTTATATATTAGTAGCCAAAAAATGATTACAGACAAAATGTATATATCGTAAACTATAAACTGTATGCTGCATAAATATTTTGTGGCATTAAGTGCTTCCTAGATATTCGGCGTTGCTGTAGTATGCTATAACTTTCAGAAGGCTAACTCTATAAGTCTGTTTTTCACATTCATGAAAACAGCCAGCTTTACATTTAGTTACTCCACCATTTAAGCAATTAATATCACACGCAGTTTCCTGTATCAGTTTTGTGCCTCCAGCAAAAATAAAAAAAGCAAACTTATGAAAGCGTTCACCCCAATGTTCATCCAGGTGTTCTTTCAAATGTTTTCAAAAATATGATGGTTGTGAATGATGTTTTCCGGCCAGTCACTGCTGCAGCGTTCCACTGCGCATTTATGTCATACCTCTTTTACGGTGTCGTTTTCTGTCAGCTGTTGTTAAGTAGACCATATTCTATAATCAATTTCAAGTTATAAAAACTAACGCCCGAACAGGGATTCGAACCCTGGACCCTTAAGTTAAAAGCCTAATGCTCTACCGACTGAGCTATCCGGGCTACGTAGGTGTAGTGTTTCAACCATGAACATATGCATTTGTTGTCGGTATCATGTCATCAACATTTAACCATACAATCCTCTGTTGGAAAACAAGATTACGGAATATTGAGTTGTATGTTCTAATTGGGAAAATTCTGATAGTGTCCAATCGTTTTCCGTTGTATTTATCTCTTTTAAGGTCGATTCATTTTAATCTGTCATTAGGTACGTATGTATTTCTTTAGAATAGTAGATATGTGGTACTAAGTGTAGTATGGAACATAGCCATTACACTGAGGGAAAAATGCGCATAACTTCAATAGAATCTTCAACTTATCAAAACGTTATTTCGAGTATCATGTTGAAACGTTATAAACCTCGAATAAAGTTTTACTGTCTGTTTATGCTGACTAGATACGTTTCTTTCTTTCTTTCTTTTTCGTACGTAAAAGTATCCTCTTATCGTAAACCTGAGCGTTGGTATATTATTGAGACAGGTAAGGGTGATATCAGGTCATCTGTATGAGAGTATAGCTTTTATTGTCCAAACCACATTTACCACGAGAAAGTAGTTTCATTATCTATATACATAAATTTAAAAATACATTTCAAATACTTGATACAGCAATTGGAATGAGAGAGGAGACAGCTTACCCTTTGCATAACACTGAAGTTATTAGAACACCAAATTCACAAAATATTGTAAATAAACGCATTTGTGGAAATAATCAATTGGTTGTCAAATGTTTACTACTAAGTGTTAGAGATCCCTTGAAGTAACAAGCTCTCCGTGGTTACTTGTTGTATGCACACCAGATAATCAAAATTTACGCCCCCGGGTGGGCTTGAACCACCAACCTTTCGGTTAACAGCCGAACGCGCTAGCCAATTGCGCCACGGAGGCGACTATACATGGTTTTATTCAGTCCAATTGCTCACTTTCGAATCTTAATGGTGCTTCTTGGTTTAAGTTTGTTGCTTAGCCCTTCAAAATACTAGAACAAGTTAAATATTTAAATTACTTAGGAAGTGATATTTCCAATGAATGTGACAAAGATTTAAAACAAAACATCTATAAATTTCAAAATATATGCGGCACTATGAAACGAACATTGAAAAACAAAGCAAGAAGAGATACCATATTAAAGTTTTATAAAACTATGGCAGTGCCTGTTATATCTTACGGAGTCGAGAATTGGACTTTGAACAGAACTGATAAAAGAATAATTGAAACGGCTGAAATTAAATTTTTGGGATACGTAGCTGGCTGTAGTCTTAAATATCACATTAAAGGTGAAACAATAAGAGAACAACTTAGAATATTTACTTTAAATGGTGAACGACACATGCGAAATCCAGCAAACTATGGAGGAATAAGTTTATTTTCAAGACTTGGGAAAGTCTTCACAGGAGCGCTAGCAAAAAGATTACAAAATTGGGCAGAGATAGAAGGAAAATTCTCATTATTTCAACTAGGGTTTAGAAAAGGTAAAAGAACGGCAGACAACATTTTCATAATTAGAACACTAGTAGACAAGTATCTCAGCATGAAAAGAGGGGGGCTATATTTATTGTTCCTAGACTTAGAAAAAGCCTTCGATACAAGTTCTAGGGAAACACTTTGGATGAAGTTGAGGAAAAAAGGAGTAAGCGAGAACTTTATAAGAGTAATCCAAAATATTCATAAAGAAAATGAATTTAGTATAAAATATAATCGGGAAATGATAACAGAAAAGATCCCAAACATTTTAGGACTTAGACAAAGTTGCAGGTTAAGTCTAGTGCCATTTAATGTATTTATTGATGATATTCTAGAAGTAATAAGTAAAAATGTTGTGCATTTACCAATTTTAAATAATAGAGAGATACCAGGTCTGCTCTTTGCAGATTATTTAGTAGCAGGTTCCATGACAAGTATAGGCTTAAAACAATCCTTGGAAGCAATAGGAAAGTTTTGTAAAGAATGGGGTTTAAAGATAAATAAAACTAAATCTAATATCATGGTGGTAAAAAAGGGTTTCAAATTAAAAAGAGAAGAAAAATAGTGGTAGGAAGGTTCAGAAATTGAGGTGATTAAAAATATTGATTACCTAGGAGAAAGATTATCTAGTAATGGTGAATGGAGTGACCAAGAAATGAAAGCACTGGCAGATGGAAAAATGGCTATGAGTGTTATTAGATCATGTATTAATAAAATACCAAGTATGTAATTAAAAGGGATAGAAAGGGTGTTTGGTTCAATTGTAGAAATCTGCTATATGGAATAGAAATATGGAGGCCAGATGAAGGATGGAAAGCGATAAAGGTTGTAAACAGACTATTTTGTAGACATGTTTTAAGCATACCTAGATCCTCACCAAATGAGCCGGCTTTAATGGAATTAGGAAGATTAGGCTACAAAAGAAAGGTGATGGAAAGAACACTGAAATATTGGTTCAGAATATGGAATTTAGATGAGGAAAATATTGTTAAACAGTGTTTGGTAGAACAAACAAGAATAAAGGGGTGAGAGACTTGGATATATAGAATTCAAAATATTTTACAGGAACCATGGGTTCATTATGGTTAGATAGCGGAAGAATAGAAAAGGGATTTTTGAAAGAAGTAAAAACAAGAATTGAAAATGTTGAAAAACAAGAATTATGGGCTAATCTTAATAAGAAAATATTTCTGAAATTATATAAAACACTGAAAAATGATTGGGGCAGAGAAAAATATTTTGGCACCTGTGATACAGTAGGAAGAGAAGGGTTGGCATGGTTTAGAACAAAGTAATATACTTAAGGGGTATACGGAATGGATATATTAAGGGAAGATGTCCAATATGTGGAAACGAAGATAGTACTTGGCGTTATATTTTTTATTGTCAAAATACAAAATGTTGGAGAGAAGAATTTTCTTTGCATAAGTGGGAAAACATATCAAATGAAATAAGAGGCAAAAGAATATTGAACCTAGATCAGAAGAAAACATAAGAAAACTGGGAACATTTATTGGCAAGGTAAGACAAAAATGGCTTTGGAAAACATGGAAGACTAATGAGAACAACTAGGGAAATTATTATAAGATATAAAGGGAAACAAAAATATAGATCCCAAGTTTTAAAATGCTCCATTATATACACAACCTGGGTTAATTATAATGGGAATGGGAATATGCAACTCCAAAATAAGCAGTATGTAAGATATTGTATTTATGGTATATTAATTATGTTATATATGTATGAAGTTGTATATGCCAGATATTGTAAGAAGAAGTTGTAAATAAACTAACTACTTTAAATGACAAACCCAGGGAGTAGAAACTGAAATGGCCAGATCATCTCTCTCGAATGCCAGAAGAAAGACTCGCCAAACAGGCCTTGTAGTATAAACCAGTTGGTATTAGAGATGTTGGAAGACCACGGAAATGATGGGAAGTTCCCATCAGAGCCGAAACAGGCCTATCTGGCCGATCTTGAGGGTTGATGATAATGATGATGATGATCGATGATGATGATCGATGATGATGATCGATGATGATGCTTAGCGCTTCTGTGTCAAAGAGCAAAAATATGAAGTTTAAATTCTATATATTTGTCCTTTATCTATATTTCCCTTTATATATGAGAATTCATTACTGCTTTGAGTACAGAATTATCTTAGTAGTTCAGTCTTCTATTAATATTGTCCAGTTGATTTTTTGATTTTTCCTCTTTCTGCCTATTAATAAAATGTTTTACAGATCTGTCCATGGATCAACTTATGAAACACACACCTAGTCTTCTCACTCCTTCCAATATATGTTGACATATTGAAATACATGTTTACATTTATATATGCACGTATAAAGAGACTGCCCTCTCGATTATCTGTAATTTTCACAGTAGAAGTTATCTACTACAATATTCACTTAGGCAATACATTTAAATTTAGAGATACCGTTCAACTATACTGCATAACAGGCTCAGTGCTCTTGGGGTACGATTTACTTTGGGCGCAGAAAGACCCGGGTTCAAAACCCGGTTGAGCCCTTCTGTACCTTTGTTACACAAAACCTCATAGATAACTCCTACTTCGTGTATATTAGTAAGATTCGCTAAAACGTATTTTCTTACTTCTAAAATACGAACAGTAGGAATTTGATAACAGCAAGACTTGCTATCACTCTTTTTTATCTGAACAATATATTAACACTCGGGGACGTAACAGAGTATATATTTAAGAGATTGCCTTTATTTCACTGTGTGACACTACGGGGCAATGTAGATAGACAGTAGCACTCAAACATCAGAACAATTACATTTGCAGATTTTATTTAAAATAAGGTTTTGCTAGGTTGTAGGATCTATTAATTATTGCATGGCAATCTTCTCCTTAATTTTATGGCTGTGTCCAAACCTCTCAGCACTGACATCTGTAATGCTGAAAATATCCATATCTAATAACTATTTTAATTAAACGATCATAAAATAGATAAATAAAACCGGTCATTCGGCATAATATAGTGCGATCCGTATAAGCCTGAACCATTTGAACAGGCCATATCTTTTGAACTAGCAATAGCACATACGTGCAACTCTGAAAGACTTTCACACACAATTGGGAGATTACACTAATCTGTTTACATCTCAGACAAAATGATGTAAGTGTCCCCCACAGCATTTATACATGTTTGCACTCGTCTAACCATAGTCTCTGAAGTTTTACGGAGATGATTTCGTATTAAGCGATGGTTATTTCCAACAAGATGGAGCAACGTGTGGTACATCTAATGATACCATGGAACTTGTAACCAGTTTCTTTGATAATCGAATAATCTCAAAAAGTCTGTGCTGTCCCAGATCCCCCGATCTAACTTCACAGGATGCTTTATTGTGGGGGTTCCTAAAAATAGAGTGTACAAGAATAGGCCACGGACAATTGATGTTCTTAAGGAATCCATTCGAACTAAAATAAGCAACATTGGTGACGATACTCTCCGTAAATCTAGCTAAGTTCTAGGGAAGTTTTCGCCCGCTGTTTACTTGTACACCTCTTTAAATTTTTTAGTGTTTCTTACCTCTTATTCACTTTCCTTTAATTCTTATTACTTTTTTTAAATATTTTCCTGTCTTCTCCATACATTATTCTGGTCATCAGTTAAAATATTCCTAACATTCAGCTCTAATTTAATATCTTTGCATTTCACTAGTGCAAATTATCTCCCCCTTTCTCGTAATATTACATTTTAAAATGTAATGCCAAATGAAAAACAATCTTCGGCATTTTCTCACCATTTTGTGACAGTTAATTTGAATTCAGGTGTCATTTCTTATGCATATAATATTTTGGTCTTGTTGCTGCATACTTAAAAGAAACTTTTTTCCCTTAGCAGGTATCGCTCTGACAGCCGATCACTGTTACTGTGTCCCACTGTTTAGACAGTAATTCCTTACCTCTTTTGCCAACATTTTCAGTTAAGTTGCCGGACCGCAACCTAACTCGAAGACGATTTTCATTTAATAATAATACACGCCCGAACAGGAACTCGAACCCTGGACCCTAAGGTTAAAAGCCTAATGCTCTACCTACTGAGCTATACGGGCTACGTCTTTTTCAGCCGCGTTATTTGGTTAGGGTAAGTTGTTTTCGATTTCATGACGGCAATATTTAGCCAATCAATCTCCTGATAAAAAGATACTTTGATATATGGTTTGTAACTTATTTATTCATATATGGTTTGCCAAATTACTTTTCTGATGTACTTTACGTGTTTCATGGCCTATTGAACTAAAACAGAATCGCTAGTTTGCGGTAGTAAGAGTGATATGAGTAGAGCTGTAAAATTAAGGGGATTCATTTACTTAACAAACCCTTACTTTTGAGTTAAATAGCGAAAGGTTCAGTATTACTGTGAGTTTATATTGACCAGTTACATGGTAGGTATTAAAATAATGACCATCTTCTTTTTTTCCTCAGTAGAAACATAATCATGTCGTTGAGTGGTAACATATTATTGAGACAGTACGAGTGGTGCCACGTCATGCGTACCTAGTATTATAATGTAATAAATATCACAGAGATAAGGAAAGATATTTTAAGAATCTTACCAATCATGTATGTATTCGAAAGGTGTGTTATTACATAAAAATTATGTTTGTAAAAGAAATGCTTGGGCTCAGCCGGGATTTGAACCCGGGACCTCCTGCACCCAAAGCAGGAATCATACCCCTAGACCACTGAGCCTCTGATGTGTCTGTTGTAAACTAGTACTATGTTACTATTTTCATTATTATCAAATTTCAAGCAAGTCACCTTGGTAAATATTAAGGTATAATTTTCACCGTCAATACCATCGATACTACAGAGACTATTGACCACAGAAAGTTTTAAGAGATTTTATTACGAGGCAGCAGTTGCAGATAGATCGCTAATACTAGACTGCTAATGTAATACTGAAGTATATCTGAAGGGAGCAATAGTTAAAGGACAACAACACTCATTAGGGTGAAGGGCCTGAAGGTTTGGCTTCTGCTTTTCGCCACAGAAGCGCTAAGAAACGAACATTAGGCGTGAAACCTCAAGGAGATTTGAAGTTGAGACTTGGATAGCTGGTTAGGATACTAGTTCGCCTCCGTGGCGCAATCGGCTAGCGCGTTCGGCTGTTAACCGAAAGGTTGGTGGTTCGAGCCCGACCGGGGGCTTAAGTTTTGTTTACCTTATCCAGATATCAATGGACATCCTGCCCTTTCAAAGGTTTTCAACAGACACCCGTATATAAATATCTAGAAACGATCTGATTTCTCTTCTGAACCATCAAAAAGTTTTATGAGCATGACTTTGATGTAACTTCACGGTATAGCTATCTGCGTGGAAGATTAAAACTTGTTCTGCTTTGCAGTTTGTGAAAGCCCTATTTCTTATAGGGGAAGTAAGGCCATGTGTTAGGAATGAATTACTTAAATTTAAAAACACTTAAAGTAATACCAAATATTGAAACCAATAGAACGACGACCCTGGGGCTCGTATTTGAAAACATCCTTTGACACTTGGACCAAAGTCAGCTTAAACACCGGTTAATTTGGTGCTTAAATATTAATCGGCAAATAACAGTCTCTTCCAGAATTAGGAGAGAAGAAAAGGATAGCGAAATACTTTATAGCGGCACGATTCCAGTACTATATTGGAAACTATTGGTAAGAAAACCTTATTTTGTCTACATTTCCTAATTATGTGATACCTATAGCAACAGGTTTTTGAGCACTATAGATTTTTAAATGAAAAACAACGCCTTCAAGACATTCGAATACACATATTTTTATATGTGTATCCGAGAACAACAAAGCGATTGCAGTGTTAGTGTGCTATTTGAATGTTATGACTTAATAATTGGTGACTAATGAACTTATGGGCCTATCTGGTATTTGAAACCGGGACCTCTTGCAACCAAAACGGAAATTTCATCCATATTTTCATTTAGCTGTCGTTACGCAAGCTAACTCTGAAAACGAGTTTAATTTATTAAAAATAATATGCGATATTAGGGATTCGAACCATCAACCCTAGGTTAATAGGCCTTTTGTTCTGTCGACTGACATAATTACGGGGAACTTTGGTCTCAAAGTAAACCCATTATAGCAGCCAGGGCTCTTCTTTCTAATATGCGACGGGGTGACTTTATTCTATGTACTTCACACTTTTGATGTTGTTATATACAACCATGATTTTTAATATAATTTTATTACTATTTAGAAGCAATTTCGTACTGGAGGGGATTCTTTTAACGTTATTAATTGTATGTTTATCCCCTTACTGCCTATGTAGCCATATTGAAGAATTCAGTGCAGCCAAACTATCCTTCTTTCTTCACTGAACGCAATGCTGCTACCAGTCTTACTTCTCCCTAAATTTTACTATCTAGCGAACTAACCCCAAGTAATACCTAAATTTTACCACCTAGCTAATAGTACTAAACACACACAGTAGTCCCTAATTTACACCAACTAGCTAACCAATTACGCTAAACGTAACTATATCGTCATCCGCACTAATTCGTTTCCACGTCGATCATTCCCAGAATCCAGTTGCCCTCTACGACGCGCCCACGATGAAACTTGCGTCGTCCTATTTTACACTCCTCGAACTGAACATGCAGCTGGGACCGCCACTTTGCCCCTTGCAGTATAATTGGTGTAGATTGACATTTTGCACATTTCGCTGAAATAGCCGAACCAGTCTATACAGTACGCGAGCGCATACATTTTAGTGATTTGTGGAGCCATTTTCCGATTTTCAACTGCGTACTGAACGAATCTTAAGTATTTCAAGTACGCATAGAACAAACAGCCGTCACATTTAGCAGTACAATAGGCACTTTTCCTGGACAGCTAGCCTACTTTTGTAAAGCAATAAAACCTGAGAGGAAACATGGCCAGTATTTTCCAAATCCGATGCGCTAATTGCATCCACATGTCCTTTCGCATCAGTGTAGGACAAATATATGGGGCATTTTTGCAGAGGTTGGCTACAAGTGTTACATATCCTTCTCTTGTTGACTGCAACACGAAATCCTGCACTTTTTCTTCCTGTGCATGCGTATACGTGCACCCTTGAACTTAGAAAATATTCTCACTTCGCACAAATGAAAGTTTCTCCGGGTATTCTTAGAGCAACTATTCCAGGATTTATTCTAACGTTACTGATTGACGTTGTTCCCTCAATCCCTCCTTCCTTTATGTGAAAATATGAGTTCATAGAATAATGTTCAAGTGCCATATAATTTAGGTAAATTTTTGGGTATACGATATTCACTTCAGAACAACAATTGGGTTTATGCTTTAAAACATGGCCTCCTCATTCAAATCCCAGTTCCAAGATAATTATTCTTTAGGTTTCAAAATCCACCATTCATTTAGGGATTTTTAGAAATAGTAAATTCATTGTTGTCACAAAATTTATTTGTCGTATCACACACCAGAAAGAGCAAAAGTTGGAAAGTTAGAACAGCCTAAAAAAAAACATTTCTCCTTTAAAGTCTTTTCAGATCCACATTTACAAAATGTTTTAAATAAACAGGCATTTTGTGGATAATTAAAGAGAACTCAAATTGTGTGCTCTACTTCCATCTCTGGATGTTTGCGTTAATCAGTTCTTGTTTACAGAGTGACAAAACTGTCGCCCCCAGGTGGCCTCTAACTACAATCTTTCGGTTAAACGCCGTATGCGTTAGTCGGTTGCGCTACAGATACGACGACAAAGGTCATCCTTACAGACATATAGTATAATGCATCTCTTAGATTTAGCTTTGGAACCGCGTATTTATTCTCGTTCTTTCGTATTGTGCTAGTAGCAGACCGTCAGACACCGCTGTCATAAGCTGTACATTAATGTTATTATAAAATTGACATACACTGTAGTTACTGCAAGAGTTAAAGTATAGAAGACGAGGTGGCCGAGTGGTTAAGGCGTTGGACTGCTAATCCAATGTGCTCTGCACGCGTGGGTTCGAATCCCATCCTCGTCGTTACATTTTTAATCCACACATAAACATCAAAGTTTGCAGCACATCATTTACAACGATGTTTACAACATCTCTATTGTATTACTCGACAGAGCGTTGTGGCTATTGACCTTCAGGTAACGCGCTGCGTTCGTGTGTATCGGTTCTTATCTGGTCGACTAAAGGAGTGAAATATTAGTAAGTTGATGTACAGTAAGTTACGAAGCACAAGTAGGCCGCTTGGAAGTTGCGTGTGTCTATATCATATGTTTTTTGCGCCTGCCGGTGTATGACACATCGCTGTCCAGAATACATGATTACATCTGAACCGACTGTACACACACTGGATTCGCCGTGTACGTGCGGTAAGCTGAGGTAAACATTTCCGAGTGGCGAATTTTTTCCGATATGCTTTCACGCTTTGTAATGTGGTAGTTTCCTTTGAATTAATGAAGGCTGTGAAATGATAATGATGTAACAATAAATTCCACAACAAAGGCATAGGAATGCCGAACGTTTTTTGTTTCTCCTAACTTAAATATTGTTCAGTGTTACTTGTATCAATTTAGACATTGGAGTAAAAACCAATCACTCGAACAAAATTTCCAATCCTGGAATAAACCATATGTACGACAGTTTTCTAACATTTCGTCACAAACATCGTGTAAACTTTTTCGGAAAATGTTTTGTTGGTGTGTCTACACTTTAACATAATTTACCTTTAAGTAACGGCGACATTAGCATCACTGTATATTTTATCCAAAATAAATTTACTAAACGGTCATTATCTTAGTACAAAAGTGAATCGAGAATATATTGACACATTGCTTCACTCACACTGTGAGTCAATATATTCTCGATTCACTTTTGTACTAATTTTTGCTTCACTGTCCCTACGCTTCTTTCAAGTTTATACTTTGAGCCATTATCTTGTTGACATACACGCACTTCCAGCGCGATTTAGATATAATTCCTAAACCACAACTGTTGCTATATATGTATAGTCATTTCAGGTATAACCATGTACTCTAAGAATAACTTTGAACACGCAATATATTCCTCTGATTTGAGGAAATAATTTTGACTGCTTTTAGAGCTAATGTTTCGATCACGTAGGTACACTAAAACTTAATTGGGCTCACGTCGTATTCCCGAATTGTCAAGATACAGTAAATTTGCTAAGTCTTATTTGCCTTACTTGATACACAACTATCCTTCGTAACTTATTTAATTGTATAATAAATGCATATGACACACACACACACACACACACACACACACACACACATATATATATATATAGGTATGTACATAAAAGTGGTTGTAGGTTTGAGGCTCTGATTCTAAAATCAAAAAGACATTGGATAGTATGAAACTTTTATAAGCATAGTCAATGGACTTACTCCCGACTGGTCTGAGTGACGCGTTACAAAGGGCGTCACAACCTCAGGTCTGGTGAAACTGCACGGAACTTGTGCTACGACATTTGATCAGTAACCTTTTGGCTAACGCGGTATACTGTTGCATACGTCCGAGTACTTCGATCAGCCAAATAAGAGTTGGAACAAACTGCGGTAAATACAGCAGAAACAAATGCCGGTGACAATTTTATTGCAAGCAATATTCAAGATGGCCATGAGTTAACTTATATAATAAAATCCCCGAGAACATCAAACTTCCACAGATCAAGGCACATATGAAATATATGTTTTATTCGGTTGAGGAATCCATGAATAAAAATTTTGATTTAGCTTCACACTAAATTGCTTTGTTTATTTAAAATAAGAAATTAGTAAAATGTTGCGCCATGGCTGAGTGGTTAGACCGTTTGGTTCTCACCTAGGCGGCCCATTTCGATCCCAACCGACGGTAAAGTGGATATTGTGGTGGACAACATGGCGCTTGGGTGGGTTTCCTCCGGGTCCTCAAGTTTCCCCCACCATCATTCCACCAATTGATCCATCAATCACTCATCTCAGGTGTTGGACCGACCCCTTAACCCTGATTTCATAACAGGTCAGATACCTCGGCTCCCTCGCTCTGAGGAAATCCAAGCGCCTGCTAACTTAAGCATTGACGAGCAAGGGAGGGGAAAAAAAAAAGAAATTAGTAAATAAGACATATATCCAGCTTTTTTGACCTCTGATGTTGTTTTTTTTTTTTTTTTTTTTTTTTTTGCGTGGATCCTATTCATCTGGGAGATGCACCTCTTTTCAAGAAGAAGCTTGACGACAACAGTAAGACAAAGATTGTGTCATCTATATTTAATACCTATAAGTACACACCTGTATATAAGCAAACAATTCAGCTGTGAATACAATGTTTATAGAAATGTATAGCAATTTTATACCTGACAGATTTTCTTCGAGTTTTCCCCCAGTCGTTATGACAAATGCTGGGGGCTGGTCCTGAATTCCGTGTAAACAACTTGGATGACCCTTTTAGAGACCTGAATCCCATGCAGTTGGTACGTTAGTGGAAACTTGCTTCTTTGCTAATTAGCTTGACCGATTCAGTACAATAAGTAAAACACAAAATTATTTATCAAAACATATATGAATAAATAAATGATAAATAAATGAGTTACGAACTAAATCTCAATGTTGCATTTTATCAGGAGACTGACTGGCTAAATATTACCGTGATGAGATCGAAAACAACTGAACGTCACCCTTGACGGAGGGGGCTGCTGAGGCAAACGTAGCCCGTATAGCTCAGTGGTAGAGCATTAGGCTTTTAACCTAAGGGTACAGGGTTCGAATCCCTGTTCGGGCGTATGTTTTTTATTAAATGAGACCTATCTTAGGAATTAGGTTGCGTAGCGACAACTAACTGTATATTTCGGCCAAAGAGTAATGCATGCACAGGCAGTAGCAGGGAAACAGTAACAGTGACTGGCTGAAAAATCCGATACTTGAAGAGGCAGAAGAAACTTATATGTTGTTACGCAACAAAGAGGCCAAGTATGTGTAAGAAATGACAGCCGCATTGAAATTAAGAGTTATAAGAGGTTTAGAAAATGCAGGAGATTTGCACTGAACACAGTAGATTGTGTTATATTTGGGAGAATAATGATACTGAAAAAGGGAGAGAGGATTTAACATTAGTAAAATGAAAAAAAAATCAATTAGAGGTGAATGTTAGAAAGATTTTTAACTGATGATTAGTAGAATATATAAGGATGGTAGGACAATATTTAAAAGTAAATTGCGAATATGATTCTAACAAAGTAAATAAATTGTAAGAAAGCACGAAAAAGTTTAAGGAGATATTCCAGTAAACGAGAGCATTCAGTAAACTTTCCAGTTACACGTCTTGCGGTGTGTTAAGTCAAGGGGGAGAAAACAAATAAGCAAGTCCAAGCGGTAGTAATAAATTCTGTAAATATTATGTAAAGTTTCAAAGAGTAAATAGTTGATTCCTTAATGTATATAAATGATAGTTGCAAAATTTCCAGCACGTTGAAATATGCGTTTTAGCACCCCCCCACCCCCCCCCCCCCCACACACACACACACACCCACACACATGCACACGCGTGCACACAAGACTTCGGATTTATTTTAAAGGTCAGTTTAGAACTCTGGATAGAGGAAAAGTTAATAGATGGAAATTTAGGATATGAACAACATTCTAAAAAGACCACCGAAATTAGATGTAAGGGTAATTGAGAGTGCTGAAGCTGTAGTCGGTCTGCGGCCGTGTACACTTCAGCGGCTGTTGCAGTACTGTCCCCTTTGGTACCGGGAGTGTTTGTCGAAATGTTCCGGTTGTCCTTGTGCTCTCTTGGCTAGTTGTTCAAGGCACTTCAAGGTACAAAGGTCTCATCATTGGAAGAACAGACAGTGACCGTGATTATCACATCAAATGTACCCTGCTGTTAATTGATTTGTCACACACACAAACACACACACACACACACACACACACACACACACACACACACACACACACACACACACACACACAGAGACAGACACCCCAAAGCATATCTGAAACAAATGACAAAAATGAAAGCGAAACCTAGGTTGGTCTACGCGACTACGTATGTCTGTATCATATTGCCCTTAAGAACATTCTAAAATATATTGTTATACAAGAACTAACACATCTGGTAAGACAACTATCACTTATACACCTGTCCTGTCAGAACTGGAGGCCAATTCATTATAAGTGAAAGTTCTAAAAATGTATATATTAGTACACATAAAATTATCGCAAACAAAATGCAGATCTCGTAAACTAGAAACTGAATGCTGCATAAATATTTTGTGACATTAACTACTTCCTAGATATTCGGCGTTGCTATATTGAATTTGGAAGTGTTTTAATTACTTTCAGAAGGCTAACTTGATAAGTGTCTCTATTTCACATTCATGATAACAGCAAAAGCTTTAATATTTAGTTAGTCCGCCATTTAAGCAATTTATATCACATGCAATTTCTTGTATCAGTTTTGCACCTACAACGAAAAGAATAAAGAAGTAAATTTCTGTAAACTTTCATCCCAATGAAGCGAACTAGAAGGAACACTCATTAGTGGGAATACTTTGTAGAAGAAGAAAAGCATAAATCGTACAGCATTACGTTGAAAGTTACAGGTGTCCTTTCAAATGGTTTAAAAAATGTGATGGTAGTGAATTGTTTTTCAGCCAATCACTGCTGCAGCTTTCCACTGCACATTTATAACATACATTTTTCGGGTGTCGTTTTGTTAGCTGCTGTTAGGTAGCCTAACTTCTCTAATGAATTTCAAGTTATAAAAATTTACGCCGAACAGGGATTCGAACCCTGGACCCTTTAGGTAAAAAGCCTAATGCTCTACCGACTGAGCTATCCGGGCTGCGTTGGTGCACTCTTTCAACCATGATTTTTTTTTTTTTTTTTTTTTTCCATTTCACTGGTATAAAAATTCTCTCTGCCTTTTTCCGTATCATTACATTTCAAAATATAATAAAAGTTATAACACAGTCTACTGCGTTTAGTGCACATCACCTGCATTTTCTCAACCTCTTATGACACTTAATTTCAATGCACCTGTCCTTTCCTATGCCTACAATATTTTGGCCTCTTTGTTGCGTACTGAAATTAATTTTTTTTCTTCCTCTTCAAATATCGCATTATTCAGCCAGTCACTGTTACTGTTTCCCAGTCTGTAGGCATTGATGCCTTCCCTCTAGAGCCGAAGTATTCAGTTAGTTGTCTTTATGCAACCCAACTCCGAGCACGAGTTTCATTTAATAAAAATACACGCCCGAACAGGGATTCGAACCCTGGACCCTTAGGTTAAAAGCCTAATGCTCTACCAACTGAGCTATCCGGGCTACACACTGGCAACCTTTCTACCATGACTATGTACAGTGGTTGGTATCATATGTCATAAACATTTAACCAATCATTGCTCTGTTGAAAAAACCAGATTACGGAATATTGAGTTGTATTTTCTAATTGGGATAATTCTGCTATTGCCCAATCATTTTCCGGTGTATTTATCTGTTTTAAGGTCGATTAACTTAAAACTGTCAATACTGTATGTATTTCTTTAGAATAGCCGATATGTGGTCCTAAGTATAGTACAGAACATAGCCCTAAAACTGGGGAGAAAGTATGCATAACTTCAGTAGAATCTCCAACTTATCAAACCGTTATTTCGTGTATCATGTTGAAACGTTATAAATTGGGAGTTGAGTTTTACTGTCTGTTTTTACTCACCAGATACGTGGATGATCTTTCTTTCTTCCTACGTAAAATAATCTTCTTAAGATTTACCTGAGCGTTGGTATATTATTGAGACCGGTAAGGGTAATATCAGGTCATGTGTATGAGAGTACTGCTTTTATTGTCCAAACCACAGTTACCACCAGAGAGTAGTTTCATTATCTATATCCATAAATTTAAAAATACATTTCAAATACATGATACAGAAATTAGAATGAGAGATGAGACAGTTCACTCTTTGCATAACGCTGAAGTTATTTGAAAACCAAATTCACAGAATATCGCAAATACACGACTTGTGGAAGTAATCAATTGGTTGTCAACTGTTTACTACTACATGTTTGAGATCCCTTGAAATACCCAGGTCCCCATGGTTACTTGAGGTTAGCACCCAAGATAATAAAAATTTACGCCCCAGGGTGGGCTCGAACCAGCAACCTTTCGGTTAACAGCCGAACGCGCTAGCCGACTGCGCCATGGAGGCGACTATGCATGGCTTCATTCAACCCAACTGTTCACTTTCGAATCATATTGGTGCTTCTCAGTTTAAGTTTTTTGCTTAGCGCTTCAAAATACCAGAAGAAGTTAAATATTTTAATTACTTAGGAAGTGATATTTCCTGTGACTGTGACAGAGATTTAAAACAAAACATCTATAAATTTCAAAACATATGTGGCACTATAAAACGAACATTGAAAAACAAAACAAGAAGAGATACCATATTAAAGTTTTATAAAACTATAGCAGTGCCTGTTCTATCTTATGGAGCCGAGAGCTGGACCTTAAACAGAACTGATAAATGAATAGTTAAGCGTGTATTTCAAGGACTGTTTAGTGACTTTATTTTGGATAAAATGTAAACTGAAGTTAACGCTACCGTTAGTTGAAGGTAAAATACAACTAAGTTTGGAAATTGCCAACACAAAATTTTCCAAAAAGGGTTATACAACGTTTATGACAAAATGTTAGAAACCAATAGTCCATATGGTTCATTCACTATAGTGTTTGACGTTCAATCCAAAATTCCAGGCTTGGAAAATGTCTTCAAGTGACTTTTTTTTTAATTTACGTCCTCCAATCTTAAGTCATAACGGACGATGGATGAAGTTGGTTAAATAATGCTCAAATGAGTCCGGGGTCCTCAGAGCTTAGAGTCACCCGACATTCGTCTATCAGATTAAGGAAAAACCCCGGAAAAAGCTAATCCAGGCAACTCACCCTAGCCGAGATTCGAACTCGGGACCTCCTGAACGTGGTTCAAGTGATTGGCTTTTACTTCCATGTATAAATTTATATGGAATAAGTACAGATAATACTGACCAATACTTAAGAAACGAGAAATGAAACCTTCGTCATTCCTACGCCTTTGTTGATGACATGGTTATATGGTTACTTACATCATTATCACTTCAATTACAACAGAGATGTTTAAAACACCATTGTAAATGAGTGTTTTAAAAATTCATGTTTATGTGAGGACTAAAAACGTGACGACGAGGATGGGATTCGAACCCACGCGTGCAGAGCACATTGGATTAGAGTCCAACGCCTTAACCACTCGGCCACCTCGTCTGCTGAGCTCCAGCTTTTCCAGTAACAAAAGTGTAAGTTAATTTTGTAATTACATTAATATACAACTCAGGACAGCGGTGTCTGACGGTATGCTATAGGCACAATTCGAAAGAACGGGAGTAAATACGCGGTTCCAAAGTTAAATAGAAGAGATACATCATACTGAGGGTCTGTAAGGATTACCTTAGTCGTGGTATCTGTGGTGGAGCCAACTAACGCATTCGGCGCTTAAACAAAGGTTCGTAGTTAGAGCCCACCTGGAGGCAACAGTTTTGTCAGTGTAAACAAGAACTGTTCAATGCCTCAGAGGGAATCTTCCCAAACATCCAGATATGGAAGTAGCGTTTCCTTCTAATATCCACCAAATACCTGTATATTTAAACCATTTTGTGGATGTGGATTTCAAAGGAGTATAAAGGAGAAATGTCTCTTAGGACGTTCACACTCTCCAACTTTTGCTCTTCGTGGTGTCTCATACGACAAATAAAATTTCTGACTGCAATGAATAAATTATTTCTGAAAATGCCTAAATGATTATTAGATTGCAAAACCTGAAGGATAACGATCATTAAACAGGAATTTGAATGGGGAAGCAATGTTTCGAAATATAAACCCAATTGTTACTCTGAAGTGGATATTACAAACCAACTAAATTATATAAATTATGAAAGACTTAAACATTATTCTACGAAAACATCCTTTCACACATAGGAAGGAGAAAGAGAGGTAAGTACGTCAATCACTAACGCTGTAGAATAAATCCAGGTATAGTTGCTCTTAGAATATCCTTTTTCTGTAAGTATTGCATTGAGTTCTTCAACGCTGTTTCTTTCTTTAGATGGCTATTCAATGTTATGATTTAAACCAAAGTTTTATATATATTGTGATTCATGGCCGCTTCGTGAATACTAACCTCTGTTTTGTTTCGCTGAAACTTGAGTAGGAATTTACCATTAATTTCACAATCAGTTGGTCATACTGCTCATATTAATGCAATATTGTGACTTTTCAAATGCGTCATTCAAAGTACAAAGTCACCATGTCTTTTTGAGATAGCAAAAATGTTTGGAAGTATATAATCACTTGTATTTTGCGCCCATGTTATATGTGTTTATGCTGTATTTCATGTTTATATTAGGTCAACTAATGAACCTATACTGTCTATTAATATTGAATTCCTATAAATATCAATTCGATTATTAAAAATTGCTTTTCAAAATGCTGCTATGCCCATTAACTTAAACACATGGTTTTACTAACACAATTTCCTCTGTCCGCTATAAGCTTTCAAACATCACAAAGCATAAAAAAGTTATAATTTTCCACGCAGATATCTATACCGCGAAGTTACTTCAAAGTTATGTTTAAAGAACTTTTTAAAAGTACACACGGTTAGGGAAGAGAAATCAACTCGTTTCCGATTATTCAACTATAGGTCTGTTATGAACCTTTGAAATACCAAGCTTTACAGTAGCATTTCGATTTACTTATAAGGTAAACAAAACTCACGCCCCCGGGTGGGCTTGAACCACCAACCTTTCGGTTAACAGCCGAACGCGCTAGCCGTTTGCGCCACGGAGGAGAGCTGTTCTGTAAGGTAGCTGCTTAAACTCTCATCTTGAAAGCTCCTTGGTGCTTTATACCTGATGTTCCTTTCTTAGCAGTTCTGCAGCGAAAAGCAGTAACCAAAACTTCAGGCGTCTCCCCCTCATGAATGCTGTTCTCCTTTAACTATTCTTTCCCTTCAGATATCCTCAGTACTCCGTAAGCATGTGCTTATATTGGCTATCTAGTACTTCTAAAAACAACTACTGCCTCGTACTAAAATCTCTTAAGGCTCTGTGTGGTCAATGTATGAAGTCTACAAACAGTTTCCTAAAAGTTATACTTAAATATTAATCCAAGGTGACATATTTAAGTTTGAATTTTATGAGTCACTATGTTTACACTCAATCTTCACTTACTTGTTGTTGCATAACTGAAACGTTTTCAAGATCATTCGACTCGAGTCACCAAACAGCTGAGGATGAGATCGGATGATCTTGAAAACGTTTCAACAACAACAAGTAAGTGAAGACTGAGTGTAAACATAGTGACTCATAAAATTCAAACTTAAATATGAAGAATACTTCACTGTTAATAATGCTTCTGCTTTTAATATTTACCAAGGTGACATGTTTGAAGTTTGAAAATATACACACAGAACTCAGTTAGAACAACCACATCAGAGGCTCAGTGGTCTAGGGGTATGATTCCTGCTTAGGGTGCAGGAGGTCCCGGGTTCAAATACCGGCTGATCCCAGGAACTTATTTCTCTTCTTTTTTTTACTAAGACAATTCTTATGTAATAACACCTACTTCGGATATAGAAATCATTAGTAAAATTCTTGAAATATTTTTCTTTACCTCTGAGATATGTACTAATTAGAATCGTGGCTCACATGACGTAGTACCACTCAACAACTTGAATATATTTCTAGGGAGGCAAAAAGAGGATGGACATTATGTTAATATCTGCCATGTAACTGGCCAATATAAACACGCAGTAATACTGAACCTCTAGGTCGAGCCCGTTTCTCTATTTCACTCAAAAGTAGTTGTTTGTTTAGTTAATGAATCCCCTCAATCTTACAGCTATGCCCCATATCAATCTTACTACCGTAAACCATCGATTCTGTTTTAATTAAATCGAAATTGAAACGCATAAAGTATTCCGGAAAATTTATTTGCCAAAACATATATGAATACACAAAATTCCTGATTTATTAATTCATATAAATGATATTTACTTCCTTTCCAGCACCTTCAAACATTCGTTATAAAACACACAAACACACACACACACACACACACACACACACACACACACACACACACACACACACACACACACAAACACACACACATACACACACATGGAGCAAAATGTAATGTATGGAAATGAACGATATGAACAAGATTTTACTAAGACATCACGAGTGTCCGGGTAGGTGAGAGTGTTGAAGCTGTAGTCAAACGGTCAATATAATTGAATGTACCAAAAATTTATATATTAGTAGCCGAAAAATGATTGCAGACAAAATGTATATCTCGTAAACTATAAACTGTATGCTGCATAAATAATTTGTGGCATTAAGTGCTTCCTAGATATTCGGCGTTGCTGCAATATGCTATAACCTTCAGAAGGCTAACTCTATAAGTCTGTTTTTCACATTCATGAAAACAGCCAGCTTTACATTTAGTTACTCCACCATTTAAGCAATTAATATCACACGCAGTTTCCTGTATCAGTTTTGTGCCTGCAGCAAAAATAAAAAAAGGAAACTTGTGATAACGTTCACCCCAATGTTCATCCAGGTGTTCTTTCAAATGTTTTCAAAAATATGATGGTTGTGAATGATGTTTTCCGGCCAGTCACTGCTGCAGCGTTCCACTGCGCATTTATGTCATACCTCTTTTACGGTGTCGTTTTCTGTCAGCTGTTGTTAGGTAGCCTATATTCTATAATCAATTTCAAGTTTTGAAAACTACCGCCCGAACAGGGATTCGAACCCTGGACACTTAGGTTAAAAGCCTAAAGCTCTACCGACTGAGCTATCCGGGCTACGTCGGTGCAGCCTTTCAACCATGGGCATATGCAGTTGTTGTCGGTATCATGTCATCAATTTAACCATACAATCCTCTTTTGGAAAACCAGATTACGGAATATTGAGTTGTATCTTCTAATTGGGAAAATTCTCATAGTGTCCAATCATTTTCCGTTGTATTTATCTCTTTTAAGGTCGATTCATTTTAATCTGACATTAGGTACGTATGTATTTCTTTAGAATAGCAGATATGTGGTCCTAAGTGTAGTATGGAACATAGCCATTACACTGAGGGAAAAATATGCATAACTTCAATAGAATCTTCAACTTATCAAAACGTTATTTCGAGTATCATGTTGAAACGTTTTAAACCTCGAGTAAAGTTTTACTGTCTGTTTATGCTGACAGGATACGTAGATGGGAGTGAAGTAATGACCACCTGTTTCTTTCTTTTTTTCGTACGTAAAAGTATCCTCTTATCGTAAACCTGAGCGCTGGTATATTATTGAGACAGGTAAGGGTGATATCAGGTCACCTGTATGAGAGTATAGCTTTTATTGTCCAAACCACATTTACCACGAGAAAGTAGTTTCATTAACTATATACATAAATTTAACAATACATTTCAAATACTTGATACAGCAATTAGAATGAGAGAGGAGACAGCTTACCCTTTGCATAACACTGAAGTTATTAGAACACCAAATTCACAAAATATTGTAAATACACGCATTTGTGGAAATAATCAATTGTTTGTCAACTGTTTACTACTAAGTGTTTGAAATCCCTTGAAGTAACAAGCTCTCCATGGTTTCTTGTGTTATGCACACCAGATAATCAAAATTTACGCCCCCGGGTGGGCTTGAACCACCAACCTTTCGGTTAACAGCCGAACGCGCTAGCCGATTGCGCCACGGAGGCGACTATGTATGGGTTCATTCAGTCCAATTGCTCACTTTCGAATCTTATTGGCGCTTCTTGGTTTAAGTTTATTGCATATCCCTTCAAAATACTAGAACAAGTTAAATATTTAAATTACTTAGGAAGTGATATTTCCAATGAATGTGACAGAGATTTAAAACAAAAGATCTATAAATTTCAAAATATATGTGGCATTATAAAACGAACATTGCAAAACAAAACAAGGAAAGATACCATATTAAAGTTTTATGAAACTATGGCATTGTCTCTTATATCTTATGGAGCCGAGACCTGGACCTTGAACAGAAATGATAAAAGAATAACTGAAACGGCTGAAATGAAATGTTTGGGATACGTAGCTGGCTGTAGTCTTACAGATCACATTAAAGGTGAAAGAATAAGATAACAACTAAAAATATTTGCTTTAAATGGTGAAGGAGACATGCTAAATCCGGCAAACTATAGAGGAATAAGTTCACTTTCAAGACTTGAGAAAGTCTTCACAGGAGCTTTAGCAAAAAGATTACAAAATTGGCCAGAGATGGAATGAAAATTCTCATTATTTGAACTAGGGTTTAGAAAAGGTAAAAGAACGGCAGACAACATTTTTATAATTAGAACATTAGTAGATAAGTATCTCAGCAGAAAAGAGTGAGGCTATATTTACTGTTCCTAGACTTAGAAAAAGACTTCGAAATAATTTCTAGGGAAGCACTTTGGAATAAATTGAGGAAAAAATGAGTAAACGAGAAGTTTATAAGGGTAATCCAAAATATTTACAAAGAAAATGAATTTAGTAAAAAATATGATTGCGGAATGATAACAGAAAAAATACCAAATAATGTAGGTTGCAAATTAAGTCCAGTGCCATTTAATTTACTTATTGATGATATTCTAGAAGTAATAAATACAAAAATTATGCATTTAACAATTTTAAATAATAGAGATATACCAGGTCTGCTCTTTGCAGATGATTTAGTAACAGGTTCCATAACAAGTATAGGCTTAAAACAATCCTTGGAAGCAATAGGAAAGTTTTGTAAAGAATGGTGTTTGAAGATAAATAAAACTATATCTAATATCATAGTGGTAAAAAGGGTTTAAATTAAAAAGAGAAGAAAAATGGTGATGGGAAGGTTCAGAAATTGAGGTGATTAGAAATATTGATTACCTAGGAGTAAGATTATCTAGTAATGGTGAATGGAGTGACCAGAAAAGGAAAGCACTGCCAGATGGAAAAATGGTTATCAGTGTTATTAGAATGGTTCGAAAGAGTGTTTGGTTCATTTGTAGAAAGCAGAGTGCTATATGGAGTATAGATATGGGGGCCAGATGAAGGATGGAAAGCGATAAATGTTGTAAACAGACTATTTTGTAGACTTGTTTTAAGTTTATCTAGATTCTAACCAAATCAGGCGGCTTTAATGGAATTAGGAAGATTAGGTTACAAAAGCAAGGTGATGGAAAGAACACTGAAATATTGGTTCAGAATATGGAAGTTAGATAAGGAAAATATTGTTAAACCGTGTTTGGTAGCACAAACAAGGATGAAGGGGAGAGAGACTTGGATATATAACATTCAAAAGATTTTACAGGAAATAGGTCCATTATGGTTAGTGGAAGAAAAGAAAAGGGATTCTGGAAATAAGTAAAAAAATATTGAAGATATTGAGAAACAAGAATTATGGGCTAATCTTAATAACAAAAGATCTCTGAAATTATATAAAACATTGAAAAATGATTGGGGCCTAGAAAAATATATTGACATTTGTGATAAAGTAGGAAGTGAAGGATTGGCAAGGTTTAGAAGAGGAGTAATATACTTAACGGGTATAAGGAATGGATATATTAAGGGAAGATGTCCAATGTGTGCAAAAGAAGATGGTACTTGGCATTATATTTTTGATTGTCAAAAAAAAGAGTTATTGTAGAGCTGAATTTCTGTGGGAAAACGTATCAAATGAAATAAGAGGCCAAAGAATATTAAACCTAAGATCATAAAGCTAGGAATATTTACTGGCAAGGTAAGACATAAATGGCTTTGGAATACAGGGAAGACTAATGAGAACAGCTAGGGAAAGTAGATAAGATATAAAGGGAAACAAAGCTATAGATGACAAGTTTTAAAATGCTCCATTATATACACAACCTTGGTTAAGTATAATGGAGCTTGGGAATATACAACTCCAAAATAAGAGGTATGTAAGATATTGTATTTATGGTATACTAATTATGTTATATATGTATGAAGTTGTATATGCTAGATATTGTAATAAGAAATTGGAAATAAACTAACAAACTAACTACTTTAAATGACAAACTCAGGGTGTACAAACTGAAATGGCAAGATCATCCCTCTCGAATGCCAGAAGAAAGACTCACCAAACAGGCCTTGTAGTATAAACCACTTGGTATTAGAAATGTTGGAAGACCACGGAGACGCTGGAAAGATCCCTTCTGAGCCGAAACCGGCCTATCTGGCCTATCCTGAGGGTTGATGATGAAGACGACAACGACGATGATGATGATGCTTAGCGCTTCTGTGTCAAAGAGCAAACTTATGAAGTTTAAACACTATAAATTTGTTATTTAACTGTATTTCCCTTTAGATATGAGAATTCATTACTGCTGTGAGTACAGAATTATCTTAGTATTTCAGTTTTCCATTAATATTGTCCAGTTGATTTGTTGATTTTTGCTATTTCTGCCTATTAATAAAATGTTTTAAAGATCTGTCCATAGATCAACTTATGAAACACATACCTAGTCTTCTCACCCCTTCCAATTTATGTTGACATATCGAAATATATGTTTATATTTATATATGCACATACAAAGAGACTGCCCTCTCGGTTATCCGTAACTTTCACAGTAGAAGTTATTTACTACAATATTCACTTAGGCAATATGTTTAATCTTAGAGATACCGTTACATCATACTCCATGATAGGCTCAGTGGTCTTTGGGAATGATTTCTGCTCTGGGCGCAGAAAGTCCCGGGTTCAAAACCCGGTTGAACCCTTCTGTACTTTTGTTACACAATTCCTCATAGATATCTCCTACTCTGTGTATATTAGTAAGATTCGTTAAAACGTATTTTCTTGCTTTTAAAATACGGACACTGCGAATTTGATAACAGCAAGTCTTGATATCACTCTTATTTATCTGAATAATGTATTAACACTCAGGGAAATAACAAAGTATATTTTTAAGAGAACGTCCGTATTTCATTGTGTGACGTCACGGGGCAATGTAGATATACAGTAGCAGTGCTGGGTTGTAGAATCTATTAATTATTGCATGGCAATCTTCTGCTTAATTTTATGACTGTGTCCATAACTCTCAGCTCTAACACAAGTGATACTGAAGACATCCATATCTAAAGACTATTTTAATTCAACGATCACAAAATAGATAAATAAAACCGGAAATGTTATTCGGCATAATATAGTGCGATACATATAAGCCTGAACCACTTGAACAGGCTATAACTTTTGAACCAGTAATAGGATATACGCGCAACTCTGGAAGACCTTAACACACAATTGGGAGATTACACTAATCTGTTTACATCTCAGAGAAAATTGTAGAGGTGTCCTCCAACACCATCTATACATGTTTGCACTCGTCTCACAATATTCTCTGAAGTTTTACGGAGATGATTTCGAATTAAGAGAAGGTTATTTCCAACAAGATGGAGCAATGTGCCATACATCTAATGACATCATGGAACTTGTAACCAGTTTCTTTGATAATCGAATTGTCTCAAAATGTCTGTGGTCTCCCAGATCCCCTGACCTAACCTCACAGGATGCTTTATTGTGGGAGTATCTAAAAATTTAGTGTACAAGAATAGGCCATGAACAATTGATGTTCTTAAGGAATCCATACGAACCGATATAAGCAACATTGGTGAGGACACTCTCCGTGAACCTAGCTAAGTACCAGGAAAGTTTTCGCCCCCTGTTTACTTGTACACCTCTTTAAAATTTTTAGTGTTTTTTTTTTTTTTTTTTTTTTTTACCTCTTATTCATTTTCCTTTAATTCTGTTTATTTTCTTTTTAATATTTTCCTGTCTTCTCCATATATTCTTTTGGTCATCAGTTAAAAGTATTTCTAAAATTCAGCTCTACCTGAATATCTTTGCATCTCATTAGTGTTAAATTCTCTCTCCCTTTCTCATAATATTACATTTCAAAATGTACTGCGAATTGAAAGACAACCTCCTGCTTTTTCTCACAATTAATCTCAATTCAGGTGTCACTTCTTATGCATTCAATATCTTGGCCTTGTTTTAGCATACTTAAATGTAATTTTTTTTCACTTGGCAGATATCGCTTTGACAGCCAGTCACTCTTTTGCCGAAATCTTCGGTTAGTTGGCGGACCGCAACCTAACTCCGAAGACGAGTTTCATTTAATAAAAATACACGTCCGAACAGAGATTCGAACCCTGGACTCTTAGGTTAAAAGCCTAATGCTCTACCTACGGAGCTATCCGGGCTACGTCTTTTTCAGCCGCGTTATTTGGTAAGGGTAAGTTGTTTTCGATTTCATGACGGCAATATTTAGCCAATCAATCTCGTGATAAAAAGATACTTTGATGTATGGTTTGTAACTTATTTATTCATATATGGTTTGCTAAATCACTTTTCTGATGTACTTTACGTGTTTCATGGTCTATTGAATTAAAACAGAATCGCTAGTTTGCGGTAGTAAAACTGATATGAGTAGAGCTGTAAAATTGAGGGGATTCATTTACTTAACAAACGCTTACTTTTGAGTTAAATAGCGAAAGGTTACTGACCTAGAGGTTCAGTATTACTGTGAGTTTATATTGACCAGTTACATGGTAGGTATTAAAATAATGATCATCTTATTTTTTTCATCAGTTGAAACATAATCATGTCGTTGAGTGGTAACTTATTATTGAGACAGTACGAGTGGTACCACGTCATGCGTACCTAGGATTATAATGTAATAAATATCACAGAGATAAGGAAAGATATTTTAAGAATCTTACCAATCATGTATGTATTCGAAATGTGTGATATTACATAAAAATTATGTTTGTAAAAGAAGCGCTTGGGCTAAGCCGGGATTTGAACCCGGGACCTCCTGCAACTAAAGCAGGAATCATACCCCTAGACCACTGAGCCTGTGATGCGTCTGTTCTAAACTAGTCCTATGTTATTATTTTCATTATTTTCAAATTTCAAACAAGTCACCTTGGTTAATATTAAAGTATAACTTTCGCCGTCAATACTACCGATACTACAGAGTATTGACAACAGAAGGTTTTAAGAGATTTTATTACGAGGCAGCAGTTGTAGATAGATCACTAATACTAGAATGCTAATACAATACTGAAGTATATCTGAAGGGAAAAGTAGTTAAGCGACGACATTCATAAGGGTGAAGAGCCTGAAATTTTGGCTTCTGCTCTTCGCTACAGAAATACAAAGAAACGAGCATTAGGCGTGAAACCCACAAGGAGATTTCAAGTTGAGATTTTGAGTAGCTTTTTCGTATGTCAGTTCGCCTCCGTGGCACAGTCGGCTAGCGCGTTCGGCTGTTAACCGAAAGGTTGGTGGTCCGAGCCCACCCGGGGGCGTACGTTTTGTTTACCTTCTAAGCAAATCTACATACCACTGGACAGCTTACCCTTCTAAAGGTTTTCAACAGATACCTGTATGTAAATGATTGGAAATGAGTTTATTTCTGTTCTGAAACTTCAAAAAGTTTTATGTAACTTATCGGTATAGATATCTGCGTGGAACATTACAACTTCTTCTTTGTAGTGTGTGGAAGCCCAATTTCGTATATCGGAAGTAAGGCGATGTGTTAGGAAGGAATTACTTATTTTTAAAAACGCTTAAAGTAATGCCAAATATTGAAACCAATAGAACAGCGACTCTGGGGCTCGTATTTTAAAACACCTTTTGAAACTTAGACTAAAGTCACCTTACAGACCGGTTAAATTGTTTGGCGCTTAAATAGTAATCAACAAACAACAGTCCCTTCCAGGTTCAGGAGGGAAGAAAACAATACCGAAACTCCTTATAACGGCACGATTTCAGCACGATATTGGAAACTATTGATAAGGAATACCTTATTTTACCTACATTTCTTAATAATATGAATCCTATAGCAACAGGTTTTTCAGCACTAGATATTTTTTAAAAGAAACAAAACGGTTTCAGGACAGGCGAATATACATCTTTTCATATATGTGTCTCCGAGAACAACAAAGCGATTGCAGTGTTAGTGTACTATTTGAATGTTATGACTTAATAATTGGTGACTAATGATTTTATGGGTTCAGTTGCTATTTGAAACCAGGATTTCTTGCAACCAAAACGGAAATTTCATCCACGTTTTCATTTAGCTGTCGTTACGCAAGCTAACTCCGAAAACGAGTATCATTTATTAAAAAGAATATGCCTTTTTATGGATTGGAATACTGAGCATTAGGTTAAAAAGTACTTTTGCTCTCTTGACTAAAATAATTACGGGGAACTTTGGTCTCAAAGTAATCCAATGATAAAGAGCCAGGGCTCTTCTTTCTAATATGCGCCGCGGTGATTTTTTTCTAAGTCCTTGACACTTTTAGATATTATTATATACATCCATGACTTTTAATATATATATATTTTTTTTTAGTTTTGAGTGCAATTTCTTATCGGAGAGGATTAGTATAACGTTATTAATTGTATGTTTATTTCCTTACTGCGCATGTAGCCATATTGAAGAATTCAGTGAAGCCAATCTATCCTTGTTTCTTCACTGAACACAATGCTGCTAACAGTCTTACTTCTCCCTAAATTTCACTATCTAGCGAACTGACACCAAGTAGTAACTAAATTGTACCACCTAGCTAATAGTACTAAACACACATAGTAGTCAGTAATTTACACCAACTAGCTAACTAATTACACTAAACATAATTATAACGTCATCCGCACCTCATTTGTGTCCACGTCGATCATTCCCAGAATCCAGTTGCCCTCTACGACGCGCCCACGATGAAACTTGCGTCGTCCTATTCTACACACGTCAATTTGAACACGTGGCTGGGACCGCCAATTTGCCCCTTGCAGTATACTTGGTGTAGATTGACATTTTGCACATTTCGTGGCAGTAGCCGAACCAGTCCGATACAGTACGCGAGCCCATACATTTTAATGAATTGTCGAGCTATTTTCCGATTTTCAACTCCGTACTGAACGAATCTTAAATATTTCAAGTACACACAGAACAAATACCCTTCACATCTAGCAGTACAATAGACACTTTTACTGGACAGCTACCCTACTTTTGTAAAGCAATAAAACCTGATAGGAAACATGGCCAGTATTTTCCAAATCCGATCTGCGCTAATTGCATCCACATGTCCTTTCGCACCGGTTTAGGACAGATATCTGGGGCATTTTTGCAGAGGTTGGCTACAAGTGTTACATATCCTTCTCATGTTGACTGCAACACGAAAACCTGAAACATTTTCTGCCTGTGCATGCGTATACGTGCACCGTTGAACTTCGAACATATTCTCCTGTCGCACAAAAAGTAGTTTCTCCGAGTATTCTAAGAGCAAATATTCCTGGATTTATTCTAAAACGTTACTGATTGACGTAGTTCCCTCAATCTCTCCTTCCTGTATGTGAAAACATGAGTTCATAGAATAATGTCCAAGTGCCATATGATTTAGATAATTTATTTGGTTTATGATATTCACTTCAGAACAACAGTTGGGTTTATGTTTTAAAACATGGTCTCCTCATTCAAATCCCAGTTCCAAGATACTTACACTTTAGGTTTGAAAATCCAACACACATTTAGGGATTTTTAGAAATAGTAAATTCATTGCTGTCAGAAAGTTTAATTTGTCGTATCACACACTACAGAGAGCAAATGTTGGAAATTTAAAACTGCCTAAAAGACATATCTCCTTTAAAGACTTTTGAAATTCACATTTAAAAAATGTTTTAAATATACTGGCATTTGGTGGATAATAGAAGAAAACTCAAATTTTATGCTCTACTTCCATCTCTGGATGTTCGCGTTACTCAGTTCCTGTTTACAGAGTGACAAAACTGTCGCCCCCAGCTGGGCTCTAACTACGATCCTTTCGTTTAAACACCGAATGCGTTAGTCGGTTGCGCTACAGATACGACGACAAAGGTCATCCTTACAGACTTACAGTATAATGCATCTCTAAGACTTAACCTTGGAACCGCGTATTTACTCTCGTTCTTTCGAATTGTGCCTGTAGCAGACGGTCAGACACCGCTGTCATGAGTTGTACTTACATTAATGTAGTTATAAAATTGACATACACTGTAGTTACTGGAAGAGCTAGAGTATAGAAGACGAGGTGGCCGAGTGGTTAAGGCGTTGGACTGCTAATCCAATGTGCTCTGCACGCGTGGGTTCGAATCCCATCCTCATTGTTACATTTTTAATCCACACATAAACATTAATGTTCGCAACACATAATTTACAATGATGTTTACAACATCTCTGTTGTATTACTCGACAGAACGTTGAGGTGTATTGACCTTCAGGTAACTAGCGCTGCGTACGTCCCTTATCGGGTATTATCTGGTCTATTAAGGGAGTTAAATATTAGTAAGTTGATATACAGTAGGTTACGAAACACAAATTGAGCATTTGGAAGCTGTTTGTGTCTATATGATATGTTTTTTCGCGCCTGCCGGTGTATGACACATTGCTCTCCAGAAGACATGAATATATCTGAACAGACTATACATACACTGGATTCACCGTGTACGTGCGATAAGCTGAGGTAAACATCCCCGTGTTGCGAATTTCTTCCGATACGCTTTCACGCTTTGCCATGTGGTAGTTTCGTTTTAAATAATGAAGGCTGTGAAATGATGATGATGATGATGATGATGATGATGATGATGATGATGATGATGATGATGATGATGATGATGATGATGATGATGATGATGATGATGATGATGATGATGATGATGATGATGATGATGATGATGATGATGATGATGATGATGATGATGATGATGATGATGATGATGATGATGATGATGATGATGATGATGATGATGTGACAATAAATGCATAAACAAACGCATACGAATGCCGAACGTTTTTATTTCTTCTTTCTTAAATATTGGTCAGTGTTAATTGTATCAAGTAAAAACCAATCACTCGAACAAAATTTCCAATGCTGGTATTAACCGTATGTACGACAGCCTTCTAACATTTCGTCACAAACATTGCATTGACCTTTTTGGAAAATTTTGTGATGCAATGTCTGTACTTAAACATATTTTACCTCTAAATAACGGCGACATTAGCATCAATGTATATTTTATCCAAAATAAATTTACTAAACTGTCATTATCCTGTTGACATACACGCTCTTTCGGAGCGTTTTTGACATAATTCCTAAACCAAAAATACAAATACTATAACATTGTTATAAAAACTGTTGCAGGAAGTCCCAAATTTCACAGAATATTGTGTTGAGTTATTCAGTGCAGTTTTTAGAAGCTAAAATGAGACGGAATTATTGTACTCTTGGTAGACTCTGTCTAAACCAACCTTTTGTCAAGACACTCAATGAGTCAAAAGTGACTCTTTGTAAGTCCTTATGTGCAACTTACCTCCTGTTCAAACCAAAGCAAAACAGAGCCGTTGTAATTGATACGTTGTATAAATTGATAGTCATTTACTTAAGGCATAACTATGTAATCTAACAATAATTTTGAACACCCAATATATAGCTCTAAATTTCGGAAATAGCTTAGAATCCTTTTATAGCTATCGTTTCTATCACGTAGGTACAGAAAAACTTGGTTCCATGTCGTATTCCCGAATGTCTGGAAACTGAATTGTTATTTTAAGTCTTATTTGAAATACTTGATACATAACTATCCATCGTAGCTTTTTAAAAATATGATAAATGCATATAACATATATAAATATATTTATACGTACATAAAAGGGGTTGCAGATCAGAGGTAAAGAGGACTTTGATTGTAAAATTAAAAGTCCGTTGGATAGTGTGAAACTGTTATGAGCATAGTCAATGGACCCACTCCCGACTTGTCATAGTAATACGTAAAAAAGATTGTCACAGCCTCAAGTCTGGTAGAAACTGCACTGATCAGTGACCTTTAGGCTAATGCGGTGTAGCTACTGTTGCATACGTCGTACTTCGATCAGCCAAATAAGAGTTGGAACAAACTGCTGTACGAATAGCAGAAACAAATGCCGGTTAATACTTTATTCCAAACAAAATTCATAGGTGGCCATGTGTTAACTTAGATAATAAAATCCCCGAGAACATCAAAGTTCCACCAATCCAGGCATTTAAAAAAAGAAAAGAAAACAGTTAAAAACTTGTTCCTAAAATATATGTTTTACTCAGTTGATGAATCAATGAATAAACAATATTGATTACCCTTCACACTAAATTGCTTGTCTATTTAGAATTAGAAATTTGTAAAATGTTTGTCCTGGCTGAGTCGTTACACACTTTGGTTCTTACCTAGGCGGCCCAGATTCGATCCAATCCGACAGCAAAGTGGGGTTGGTGGTGGAAAACATGGCGCTTGGGTGCGTTTCCTCCGGGTCCTCCGGTTTCCCCCACCATCATTCCACCAGCTGATCCATCAATCATTCATCTCAGGCGTTGGGCCGAGCCCTCAGCCCTGATTTCATCACAGGTCAGATACCTCGGTTCCCTCGCTCTGAGGGAAAACAAGCGTCTCCTAACGTCAAAATTTAGGAAAAAGGGAGGGAAAAAATAGAAATTAGTAAATAAGTCATGCATGTCAGCTCTTTTGACCTCTGAAGTTTTTTGATTCATGGATTCTATTCATCTGGGAGATGCACCTCTTGTGAAGAAGAAGAAGCTTGACGACAACATTAAAACAAAGATATACCATCTATATTTGAATACCTATTAGCATATACCTATATATTAGCAAACAATTCAGTTGTGAATACAATGTTTATAGAAATGTATTGCAATTTTATACCTGACTGAGCTTTTTTCCGATGTTTCCCTAAGTCGTTATGACAAATGCTGAGAGTTGGTCAACTGAATTCCGTGCAAACAACTTGGATGAACAGTTTAAAGTCCCGAATTCCATGCGGTTGGTACGTTAGTGGAAACTTTGCTAATTAGCTTGACCGATTTAGTACAATAAGTAAAAATCAAAGTGATTTATCACAACATATATGAATAAATAAATGATAGATATACGAGTTACGAACTAAATCTCAATGATGCATTTTATCAGGAGATGGTCTGGCTAAATATCACCGTCATGATACTGAAAACAACTGGACGTCACCGTTGTCGGAGGGGGCTGCTGAGACAAACGTAGCCCGGATAGCTCAGTGGTAGAGCATTAGGCTTTTTAACCTAAGGGTCCAGGGTTCGAATCCTTGTTCGGGCGTATATTTTTTTAAAATGAGACCTGCCTTAAGAGTTAGGTTACGTAACGACAACTAACTGTACAGTCGGCCGAAGAGTATTAATGCATACACGGTGGGAAACAGTAACAGTGGCTTGTTGAAAAATGCGGTACTTGAAGAGGGAGAAAAGACTTACATGTTGGTACGCAGCAAAGAGGCCAAGAATGTGTAAGAAATGACAGCCGCATTAAAATTAATTGTTATAAGAAGTTTAGAAAATGCAAGAGATTTGCACTGAACACAGTAGATTGTGCTATATTTAGGAGTGTAATTATACTGAAAAAGGGAGAGAGAATTTAACATTGGTAAAACGGAAAAAAAATCAAGTAGAACTGAATGTTAGGAAGATTTTTAACTGATGATCAGGACAATATACAAGGTAGGTAGGACAATGTTTAAAAGTAAATTGTAAATATGATTATAAGAAAGTGAATACAAGGGAAGAAAGCACGAACAAAGTTTAAAGAGCTATTCCAGTAAACGAGACCTAATTCAATAAATTTTCCAGTTACCCGTATTGCAGTATGTTAAGTTAAGGGGGAGGAAACAGAAATAAGCAAGCCCATGCGGTAGTAATAAGTACTGTAGATATTATGTAAAGTTTCAAAGAGAAAATCGTTGATACCTTAATACATTTAAAAGATATTTGCTTAATTTCCAGCACGTTAAAACATGCGTTTTAACACCCACCACACACACACACACACACACACACACACACACACACACACACACACACACACACACACACACACACACACATACACACACATACACACACATACACACACACGTGCACACACAACCTCGGATTTATTTTAAAGGCCAGTATAGAACTCTGGATAGAGGAACAGTTAATAGATGGAAATTTAGTATATGAGCAACATTCTGCAAAGACATCGCCGAAGTAATGTGTGAGGGTAATTGAGAGTGCTGAAGCTGTAATCGAACGGTCTGCGGCCGTGTACACATCAGGGGCTGGTGCAGTACTGTCCCCTTGGTAGCCGGGAGTGTTCGCCGAAATGTCCCGATTGTACTTGTGCTCTCTTGGCTAGTTGTTCAAGGTACTTCAAGGTACAAATTTTTCATCATTGGAAGATCAGACACTGACTTTGATTATCACATGGAAAGAGCTCTGCAGTTAATTGATTAGGTACACACACACACACACACACACACACACACACACACACACACACACACACACACACACATACACACACACGCACACACACACCAAAGCTTTATCTGAAACAAATGACAAATTGGCTAAGTATGTCTGTAGCATATGGCCCTTAGGAATATGCTAAAATGAATTGTTATACAAAAACAAACAGATCTGGCAAAACAACTATCACTTATACACCTGTCCTGTCAGAAATGGAGGCCAATTCATTATAAGTGAATGTTCTAAAATTATATATTAGTAGACAAAAAATGATTGCAAACAAAATGTAAATCTCGTAAACTAGAAACTGAATGCTGCATAAATATTTTGTGACATTAACTACTTCCTAGATATTCGGCGTTGGTATATTGAACTTTGAAGTATTTTAATTACTGTCAGAAGGCCAACTTGAAAAGTATTTTTATTTCACGTTCATGATAACAGCAAAAGGTTTAATATTTAGTAACTCCGCCATTTAGGCAATTTATGTCACATGCAGTTTCTTGGCTCAGTTTTGCACCTCCAACAAAAACACTAAAGCAGCAAATTTCTGTAAGCGTTCTTCCCAATGAAGCGAACTAGAAGGAACATTCATTTGTAGGAATACTTTTTAAAAGAAGTAAAGCATAAAGATGACATTTTTACGTTGAAGGTTAAAGATGTCCTTTCAGATGGTTTAAAAAAATGGCAGTGAAGTATGTTTTTCAGCCAATCACAGCTGCAGCTTTCCACAGCGCATTTATACCATACGTTTTTCGGGTGTCGTTTTCTGTTACCTGCTGTTAAGTAGCCTATCTTCTCTAATGAATTTCAAGTTATAGAAACTAACGCCCGACAGGGATTCAAACCCTGGATCCTTGGGTTGAAAGCCTAATTAGTGACTTGTCGAGCCATTTTTCGATTTTCAACTACGTACTGAACCAATCTTAAATATCTGAAGTACGCACAGAACAAACAACCTTCACATCTAGCAGTACAATAGGTACTTTTGCACGACAGCTAGCCTACTTCTGTAAAGCAATAAAACCTGAGAGGAAACATGGGCCGTATTTTCCAAAACTGATAAAAGATAATTGCATCCACTTGTTCTTTTGCACCGGTGTAGGACAGATGTCTGGGGCATTCTTGCAGAGGTTGGCTACAAGTGTTTCATATCCTTCTCATGTTGACTGCAACACGAAATCCTGCACATTTTCTGCTTGCGCATGCGTATACTTGCACCGTTGAACATAGAAAATAATCTCCAGTCGCACAAAAGAAAGTTTCTCCGGGCATTCTAAGAGCAGCTATTCCTGGATTTATCCTAAGCGTTAAAGATTGACGAAGTTCCCTCAATCTCTCCTTCCTGTATGTGAAAACATGAGTTCACAGATTAATGTTCTAGTGCCATATAATTCAGATAATTTACTTGGTTTATGATATTCACTTCAGAACATCAATTGGGTTTATGCTTTAAAACATGGCCTTCTCATTCAAATCCCAGTTCCAAGATAATTATTCTTTAGGTCTCAAAATCCACCATTCATTTGTGGATTTTTAGAAATAGTAAATTCATTGTTGTCAGAATGGTTAATTTGTCGTGTCACACACCACAAAAAGCAAATTTTGGAAAGTTAGAGCAGCCTAAAAGATGTTTCTCCTCTAAGGTCCTTTGAAATACACATTTACAAAATGTTTTAAACATAGAGGCATTTGGTGGATAATAGAAGAGAACTCAAATTGTGTGCTCTACTTGCATCTCTGTATGTTTGCGTTAATCAGCTCTTGTTTACAGAGTGACAAATTGTTTCCACCAGGTGGCCTCTAAATACGATCCTTTAGTTTAAACGCGAATGCGTTAGTCGGTTGCGTTAGAGATGCGACTACACAGGTCATCCTTACGGACTTACAGTATAATCCATCTCTTAGATTTAACTTTGTAACCACGTATTTATTCTCGTTCTTTCGAATTGTGCCCGTAGCAGACCGTCAGACACCGCTGCCATAAGTTGTACATTAATGTAATTATAAAATTGACATACACTGTAGTTACTGGAAGAACTGCAATAAAGAAGACGAGGTGTCCGAGTGGTTAAGGCGTTGGACTGCTAATCCAATGTACTCTGCACGCGTCGGCTCGAATCCCTTGCTCGTCGTTACGTTTTTAATACTCCCATAAACATCGATGTTTTTAGCACATCATTTACAACGATGTTTACAACATCAATATTGTATTACTCGACAGAGCGTTGAGGCGTATTGACCTTCACGTGACTAGCGCTGCGTTCGTCCCTTATCGGGTCTTATCTGGTTGACTCTTTTGACCTCTGAATTTTTCTGTTTCGTGAGTCCTATTCATCTGGCAGATGCACTTCGTCTCAAGAAGAAGCTTGCCAACAATATTTTATAGATTGTGCCATCTATATTTTAATACCTATTAGTACATACCTATATATTAGTAAACAATTCAGTTGTGAATACAATGTTTATAGAAATGTATAGCCATCTTATACACGACTGAGCTTTTTTCCGAGGTTTCCCTCCGTCGTTTAGACAAATGCTGGGGACTGGTCTACTGAATTCCGTGCAAACAACTTGGATGAACATTTTAGAGACTTGAATCCCATGCGGTTGGTACGTGAGTGGAAACTTGTTTCTTTGCTAATTAGCTTGACAAATTCAGTACAATAAGTAAAATAAGTTATCTATCAAAACATATATGAATAAATAAATGAGTTACGAAATAAATCTGAATGTTGCATTTTATCAGGAGATTGGCTGGCTAAATATTACTGTCAAGATATCGAAAACCACTGTAAGTCACCGTTGACGTAGGGTCTGCTTAGGCAAACGTAGCCCGGATAGCTCAGTGGTAGAGCATTAGGCTTTTAACCTAAGGGTCCAGGGTTCGAATCCCTGTTCGGGCGTATTCTTTTTTATTAAATGAGACCTGTCTTAGGAATTAGGTTGCGTAACGACAACTAACTGTACATATCGGCCGAAGGGTATTAATGCATACACATGCAGTAGCAGGGAAACAGTAATAGTGACTGGCTGAAAAATTCGATACTTGAAGAGGGAGAAAAAACTTACATGATGGTACTCAGCAAAGAGGCCAAGGATGTGTAAGAAATGACAGCCGCATTGAAATAAAGAGTTATTAGAGGTTTAGAAAATGCTGGAGATTTGCACTGAACACAGTAGATTGTGTTATATTTGAGAGTGTAATGATACTGAAATAGGGAGAGCGGATTTAACATTAGTAAAATGGATAAAAAGAGAAGAAAAAAATCAAGTAGAGCTGAATGTTAGGAAGATTATTAACTGATGATTAGTAGAATATATAAGGAAGGTAGGACAATATTTAAAAGTACATTGTGAATATGATTCTAACAAAGTAAATAAATGGTAATAAAACACGAACATGTTTAAGGAGATATTCCAGTAAACGAGAGCTAGTTCAATAAACTTTCCAGTTACATTCCTTGCAGTGTGTTAAGTCAAGGGGGAGGAAACAAATAAGCAAGTTCAAGCGGTAGTAATTAATTCTGTAAATTTTATGTAAAGTTTCAAAGAGTAAATCGTTGATTCCTTAATTTATATAAATGGCAGTTGCTAAATTTCCAGCACGTTAAAACATGCGTTTTAGCACCCCAAACCCACCCCCCCCACACACACACACACACACATGCACACCCGTGCACACACGACTTCGGATTTATTTTATAGGCTGGTATAGAACTCTGGATAGAGGAAAAGTTAATGGATGGAAATTTAGGATATGAGCAACATTCTGCGAAGACATCGCCGAAGTTAGGTGTGAGAGTAATAGAAAGTGCTGAAGCTGTAGTAGAACGGTCTGCGGCCGTGTACACATCAGGGGCTGGTGCAGTACTGTCCCCTCCACTAGCCGGGAGTGTTTGCCGAAATGTCCCGATTGTACTTGTGCTGCCTTGGCTAGTTGTTCAAGGTACTTCAAGATACAAATTTCTCATCATTGGAAGATCAGACAGTGAGTGTGATTATCACATGAAACGTACCCTGCAGTTAATTGATTCGGTACACACACACACACACACACACACACACACACACACACACACACACACACACACACACACATCACACACGCACGCACGCACACGCACGCACACGCAAACACCAAATTATATCTGAAACAAATGACAAAAATGAAAGCGAAATCTAGGTTGGTCTACGCGACTACGTATGTCTGTAGCATATTGCTCTTAAGAACATGCTAAAATATATTGTTATACAAGGGCAAACAGATCTGGCAAAACAACTATCACTTATACACCTGTCCTGTCAGAAATGGAGGCGAATTTATTATAAGTGAATGTTCTAAAAATGTGTATTTTTATAGAAAAAATGTATTGCATACAAAATGTAGATCTCGTAAACCAGAAACTGCATGCTGCATACATACTTTGTGACATTAACTACTTCCTAGATATTCGGCGTTGCTATATTGAATTTTGAAGTATTTTAACTCTTTTCAAAAGGCTAACTTGATAAGTGTCTGTATATCAGAACCATGATAACAGCAAAAGTTTTAATATATAGCTTCCCCGCTATTTAAGCAATTTATATCACAGACAGCTTCCTGTGTCGCTTTTGAAACTTCAACGAAAGAATTCTTATGTATTAACACCTACTTCGGATACAGACATCATTAGTAAAATTCTTGAAATATCCTTCTTTTAACTCTGAGATATGCATTAATTAGAACCGTAGCTCGCATGACGTGGTGCGACTCAACGAACTGAATATGTTTCTAGGGAGCCAAAAAGGGGATGGTCATTATTTTAATACCTGTCATTTAACTGGCCAATATAAACACATAGTAGTACTGAATCTCTAGGTCGAGACCGTTTCTCTATTTTACTCAAAAGTAGGATTTTGTTAAGTTAATGAATCCCCTCCATCTTTCAGCTATTCTGCATATCACTCTTACTACCGAAGACGAGCGATTCTGTTTTAATTGAATCGAAATTAAAACGAATAAAGAATTACGGAAAAGTTATTTGCCAAAACATATATGAACACAGGAATTCTTGATTTATTAATTCATATAAATAATATTTACTTCATTTCCAGCACCTTCAAACATCCGTTATAAAACACACAAACACACACAAACACACACACAAACACACAGAGAGAGAGAGAGAGAGAGAGAGAGAGAGAGAGAGAGAGAGAGAGAGAGAGAGAGAGAGAGAGAGAGAGAGAGAGAGAGAGACACGGAGGAAAGGTAAATTATGGAAATGAACGATATGAGCAAGATTTTACTAACACATTACCAGTGTCTGGGTAGGTGAGAGTGTTGAAGCTGTAGTCAAACGGTCAATATAAGTGAATGTTGTAAAAATTTATATATTAGTAAGCAATAAATAGTTGCAGACAAAATGTATATCTCGTAAACTAGAAACTGTATGCTGCATAAATATTTTGTGGCATTGAGTGCTTCCTAGATATTCGGCGTTGCTGTAGTATGCTATAACTTTCAGAAGGCTAACCCTGTAACTCCTTTTTCACATTTATAAAAACAGCCAGCCTTACATTTAGATCCTCCACCATTTAAGCAATTAATATCGCACGCAGTTTCCTGTATCAGTTTTGTGCCTCCAACGAAAATAAAAAAGAAGCAAACTTATGAAAACGTTCACCCCAATGTTCATCCAGGTGTTCTTTCAAATGTTTTCAAAAATGTGATGGTTGTGAATTATGTTTTCCGGCCAGTCACTGCCGCACCGTTCCACTGCGCATTTATGTCATACCTCTTTTAGGGTGTCGTTTTCTGTCAGCTGTTGTTAGGTAGCCTATATTCTATAATCAATTTCAAGTTATAAAAACTAGCGCCCGAACAGGGATTCGAACCCTGGACCCTTAGGTTAAAAGCCTAATGCTCTACCGACTGAGCTATCCGGGCTACGTAGGTGTAGTCTTTCAACCATGAACATGTGCATTTGTTGTCGGTATCATGTCATCAACATTTAACCATACAATCCTCTGTTGGAAAACCAGATTACGGAATATTGAGTTGTATTTTCTAATTGGGAAAATTCTGATAGTGCCCAATCATTTTCCGGTGTCTTTATCTGTTTTAAGGTCGATTCATTTAAAACTGTCTATAGGTAAGTAAGTATTTCTTTAGAATAGTAGATATGTGGTCCTAAGTATAGTATAGAACATAGCCATAACACTGAGCGGAAAATGCGCATAACTTCAATAGAATCTTCAACTTATCAAACCGTTATTTCGAGTATCATGTTGAAACGTTATAAACCTGGAGTTGAGTTTCACTGTCTGTTTATCCTCACCAGGTGCGTGGATGGGACTGAAGTAATGACCATCTGTTTCTTTCCTTTTTCGTACGTAAAAGTGTCCTCTTATGATTTACCTGAGCGTTGGTATTTTATTGAGACCTGTAAGGGTAATATCAGGTCATGTGTATGAGAGTATAGCTTTTATTGTCCAAACAACATTTACCACCAGAGAGTAGTTTCACTATCTATATACATCGATTTAAAAATACATTTCAAATACTTGATACAGAAATTGGAATGAGTGAGGAGACAGTTTACTCTCTGCATAACGCTGAAGTTATTTGAAAACCACATTCGCAGAATACTGCAAATACACGCACTTGTGGAAATAAATCAATGTTTGTCAACTGTTTACTTCTACGTGTTTCAGATCCCTTGAAGTACCAAGCTCTCATTGGTTTCTTGAGGTTTGCACACCAGGTAATCAAAATTTACGCCCCCGGGTGGGCTCGAACCACCAACCTTGCGGTTAACAGCCGAACGCGCTAGCCGATTGAGCCACGGAGGCGACTACACAGGGTTTCATTCAGCTCAATTGCTCACTTTCGAATGTTATTGGTGCTTCTCGTCGTTGCTTAGCGCTTCAAAATACTAGAACAAGTTAAATATTTTAATTACTTAGGAAGTGATATTTCCAATGAATGTGACAGAGATTTAAATCAAAAGATCTATAAATTTCAAAACATATGCGGCTCTATAAAACGAACATTGAAAAACAAAACAAGAAGAGATAGCATATTAAAGTTTTATAAAACTATGGCAGTGCCTGTTATATCTTATGGAGCCAAGACCTGACCTTGAGCAGAACTGATAAAAGAATAGTTGAGCGTGTATGTCAATAAGATTAGGACAGTTTAGTGACTTTATTTTGGATAAAGTATAAACTTAAGTTAGCGCTACCGTTAGTTAAAGGTAAAATACAATTAAGTATAGAAATTGCGACACAAAATTTTCCAAAAAGGGCTATACAACGTTTATGACAAAATGTTAGAAACCTATAGTCCATATGGTTCATTCACTATAGTATTTGACGTTCAATCTAAAATTCCAGGCTTGGAAAATATGTTCAAGGGACTTTTTTTTTTTTAATTTACGTCCTCCAATGTTAATTCATAACGGACGATGGATTAAATTGGTGAAATGATGCCCAAATGAGTCCGGAGTCCTCAGAGCTTAGAGTCACACGATATTCGTCTATCAGAATAAGTAAAACCCCCGGAAAAACTTATCCAGGTAACTCACCCTAGCCGAGATTCGAACTCGGGACCTCCTGAACGTGGTTCAAATGTCTAAACTTAGACGTAATAAGTACAGAAAACACTGACCAACATTTAGGAAACGAGAAATGAAACGTTCATCTTTCCTACGCCTTTGTTGATGACATGGTTACTTACATCATTACCACTTCAATACCTTCAAAACTGCAAAGGAAATTACAACAGAAATTTTTAAAACGTCATTGTAAATGAGTGTTTTAAAAATTGATGCTAATGTGAAGATTAAGAACGTGACGACGAGGATGGGATTCCAACCCACACGTGCAGAGCACATTGGATTAGCAGTCCAACGCCTTAACCACTCGGCCACCTCGTCTGCTGAGCTACAGCATTTCCAGTAACTAAAATGTAAGTTAATTTTGTAATTACATTAATACACTACTCAGGACAGTGGTGTCTGACGGTATGCTATAGGCACAATTTGAAAGAACGAGAGGAAATGCGCGGTTCCAAAGTTAAATCGAAGAGCTACATCATACTGCGGGTCCGTAAGGATTACCTTTGTCGTGGCATTCTTGGTGGAACCGACTAACGCATTCAGCGCTTAACCGAGAAGTGTGTAGTTACAGCCCACCTGGAGGCAACAGTTTTGTCACTCTGTAAACAAGAACTGGTTAATGCGTCAGAGGAAATCTTTACAAACATCTAGAGATCGAAGTAGAGGACACAAATTGAGTTCCCTTCTAATATCCACCAAATGCGTGTATATATAAAACATTTTGTGGATGTGGATTTCAAAAGAGTTTAAAGGAGAAATGCCTCTTAGGTAGTTCAAACTCTCCCAATTTAACTCTTTGTCGTGTCTGACACGACAAATTAAACTTCTTACTGCAATGAATAAATTATTTCTGAAATTGCATAAGTGATTATTAGATTTCGAAACCTGAAGGATAACGATCATTAAACTGGAATTTGAATGCGGAAGCAATGTTTCGTGATATAAACCCAATTGTTACTCTGAAGTGGATATTATAAACCAACTAAATTATCTAAATTACGAAACACTTAAATATTATTCTACGAAAACATCCTTTCACACTTGGGAAGGAGAAAGAAAGGTAAGTACCTCAATCACTAACGCTATAGAATAAATCCAGGTAAAGTTGCTCTTAGAATACCTTATCGTGTAAATGTAGCAGTGAGTTCTACAATACTGTTTCTTTCTTTAGATAGATATTCAATGTTATGATTTAAAACCAAACTATTTTATATATTGTGATTCATGGCCAGCTGCATGAGTACTTATCTCTGCTTTGTTTCGCTGAAACTTGAGTAGCAATTTACCATTGATTTCACAATCAGTTGCTCATGCTGCTCACATTCATGCAATATTGGGACTTTTCATATGCATTATTCAACGTACAAACTAGGACGCCATGTCTTTCGGTGATAGGACAAAAGTGTGGACGTATATAATCACTTGTACTTTATGCAAATGTAATATGAGTTTATGCTGTATTTCATGTTTGTTTAGGTCAACTAATGAACCTATATTGTCTATTAATATTGAATTACTATAAATATGAATTCGATTTTTAAAAATTACATTTCAAAGGTCTGCTATCACCATTAGCTTAAAAACATGGTTTTACTAACAGAATTTACCCTGTCCGCTATTTGCTTTCAAGCACCACAAAGCAGAACATAGTTATAATTCTCCACGCAGATATCTATACCGCTAAGTTACTTCAAAGTTATGCTTAAAGAACTTTCTAAAAGTACACACGCTTAGGAAAGAGAAATCAATTCGTTTCCAATTATTCAACTATAGGTCTGTTATGACCCTTTGAAATGCCAAGCTGTCCAGTAGTATTTAGGTTTACTTATAAGATAAAGAAAACTTACGCCTCCGGGTGGGCTCGAACCACCAACCTTTCGTTTAACAGCCGAACGCGCTAGCCGTTTGCGCCACGGAGGCGAGCTGTTCTGTAAAGTAGCTGTTTAAACTCTCACCTTGTAAGCTCCTTGGTGTTCTATACCTGATGTTCGTTTCTTGGCAGTTCTGCAGCGAAAAGCAGTAACCAAAACTTCAGGCGTCTCCCCCTCATGAATGCTGTTCTCCTTTAACTATTCTTTCCCTTCAGATATCCTCAGTACTCCGTAAGCATGTGCTTATATTGGCTATCTAGTACTTCTAAAAACAACTACTGCCTCGTACTAAAATCTCTTAAGGCTCTGTGTGGTCAATGTATGAAGTCTACAAACAGTTTCCTAAAAGTTATACTTAAATATTAACCCAAGGTGACATATTTAAGTTTGAATTTTATGAGTCACTATGTTTACACTCAGTCTTCACTTACTTGTTGTATAATTGAAATGTTTTCAAGATCATTCGACTCGAGTCACCAAACAGCTGAGGATGAGATCGAATGATCTTGAAAACGTTTCAATTATACAACAACAAGTAAGTGAAGACTGAGTGTAAACATAGTGACTCATAAAATTCAAACTTAAATATGAAGAATACTTCACTGTTAATAATGCTTCTGCTTTTAATATTTACCAAGGTGACATGTTTGAAGTTTGAAAATATACACACAGAACTCAGTTAGAACAACCACATCAGAGGCTCAGTGGTCTAGGGGTATGATTCCTGCTTAGGGTGCAGGAGGTCCCGGGTTCAAATCCCGGCTGAGCCCAGGAACTTATTTCTCTTCTTTTTTTACTAAGAGAATTCTTATGTAATAACAGCTACTTCGGATACAGACATCATTAGTAAAATTCTTGAAATATCTTTCTTTACCTCTGAGATATGTATTAATTAGAATCGTGGCTCACATGACGTAGTACCACTCAACAACTTGAATATATTTCTAGGGAGGCAAAAAGAGGATGGTCATTATGTTAATATCTGCCATGTAACTGGCCAATATAAACACACAGTAATACTGAATCTCTAGGTCGAGCCCGTTTCCCTATTTCACTCAAAAGTAGTTGTTTGTTTAGTTAATGAATCCCCTCAATCTTACAGCTATACCCCATATCAATCTTACTACCGTAATCCATCGATTCTGTTTTAATTAAATCGAAATTGAAACGCATAAAGTATTCCGGAAAATGTATTTGCCAAAACATATATGAATACACAAAATTCTTGATTTATTAATTCATATAAATGATATTTACTTCCTTTCCAGCAGCTTCAAACATCCGTTATAAAACACACACACACACACACACACACACACACACACACACACACACACACCCAAACACACACACATACACACATGGAACAAAAGGTAATGTATGGAAATGAACGATATGAGCAAGATTTTACTAAGACATCACGAGTGTCCGGGTAGGTGAGAGTGTTGAAGCTGTAGTCAAACGGTCAATATAATTGAATGTTCCAAAAATTTATATATTAGTAGCCAAAAAATGATTGCAGACAAAATGTATATCTCGTAAACTATAAACTGTATGCTGCATAAATATTTTGTGGCATTAAGTGCTTCCTAGATATTCGGCGTTGCTGTAGTATGCTGTAACTTTCAGAAGGCTAACTCTATAAGTCTGTTTTTCACATTCATGAAAACAGCCAGCTTTACATTTAGTTACTCCACCATTTAAGCAATTAATATCACACGCAGTTTCCTGTATCAGTTTTGTGCCTCCAGCAAAAAAAAAAAAAAAAAAAAAAAAAAAAAAAAAAAAAAGCAAACTTATGAAAATTTTCACCCCAATGTTCATCCAGGTGTTCTTTCAAATGTTTTAAAAAATATGCTGGTTGTGAATGATGTTTTCCGGCCAGTCACTGCTGCAGCGTTCCACTGCGCATTTATGTCATACCTCTTTTACGGTGTCGTTTTCTGCCAGCTGTTGTTAGGTAGCCTATATTCTATAATCAATTTCAAGTTATAAAAACTAGCGCCCTAACAGGCATTCGAACGCTGGACACTTAGGTTAAAAGCCTAAAGCTCTACCGACTGAGCTATCCGGGCTACGTCGGTGCAGCCTTTCAACCATGGGCATATGCAGTTGTTGTCGGTATCATGTCATCAACATTTAACCATACAATCCTCTGTTGGAAAACCAGATTACGGAATATTGAGTTGTATCTTCTAATTGGGAAAATTCTCATAGTGTCCAATCATTTTCCGTTGTATTTATCTCTTTTAAGGTCGATTCATTTTAATCTGACATTAGGTACGTATGTATTTCTTTAGAATAGTAGATATGTGGTCCTAAGTGTAGTATGGAACATAGCCATTACACTGAGGGAAAAATATGCATAACTTCAATAGAATCTTCAACTTATCAAAACGTTATTTCGAGTATCATGTTGAAACGTTATAAACCTCGAGTAAAGTTTTACTGTCTGTTTATGCTGACAGGATACGTAGATGGGAGTGAAGTAATGACCACCTGTTTCTTTCTTTTTTTCGTACGTAAAAGTATCCTCTTATCGTAAACCTGAGCGCTGGTATATTATTGAGACAGGTAAGGGTGATATCAGGTCATCTGTATGAGAGTATAGCTTTTATTGTCCAAACCACATTTACCACGAGAAAGTAGTTTCATTAACTATATACATAAATTTAACAATACATTTCAAATACTTGATACAGCAATTAGAATGAGAGAGGAGACAGCTTACCCTTTGCATAACACTGAAGTTATTAGAACACCAAATTCACAAAATATTGTAAATACACGCATTTGTGGAAATAATCAATTGGTTTTCAACTGTTTACTACTAAGTGTTTGAAATCCCTTGAAGTAACAAGCTCTCCATGGTTTCTTGTGGTATGCACACCAGATAATCAAAATTTACGCCCCCGGGTGGGCTTGAACCACCAACCTTTCGGTTAACAGCCGAACGCGCTAGCCGATTGCGCCACGGAGGCGACTATGTATGGGTTCATTCAGTCCAATTGCTCACTTTCGAATCTTATTGGCGCTTCTTGGTTTAAGTTTATTGCATATCCCTTCAAAATACTAGAACAAGTTAAATATTTAAATTACTTAGGAAGTGATATTTCCAATGAATGTGACAGAGATTTAAAACAAAAGATCTATAAATTTCAAAATATATGTGGCATTATAAAACGAACATTGCAAAACAAAACAAGGAAAGATACCATATTAAAGTTTTATGAAACTATGGCATTGTCTCTTATATCTTATGGAGCCGAGACCTGGACCTTGAACAGAAATGATAAAAGAATAACTGAAACGGCTGAAATGAAATGTTTGGGATACGTAGCTGGCTGTAGTCTTACAGATCACATTAAAGGTGAAAGAATAAGATAACAAATAAAAATATTTGCTTTAAATGGTGAAGGAGACATGCTAAATCCGGCAAACTATAGAGGAATAAGTTCACTTTCAAGACTTGGGAAAGTCTTCACAGGAGCTTTAGCAAAAAGATTACAAAATTGGCCAGAGATGGAATGAAAATTCTCATTATTTGAACTAGGGTTTAGAAAAGGTAAAAGAACGGCAGACAACATTTTTATAATTAGAACATTAGTAGATAAGTATCTCAGCAGAAAAGAGTGAGGCTATATTTACTGTTCCTAGACTTAGAAAAAGCCTTCGAAATAATTTCTAGGGAAGCACTTTGGAATAAATTGAGGAAAAAATGAGTAAACGAGAAGTTTATAAGGGTAATCCAAAATATTTACAAAGAAAATGAATTTAGTATAAAATATGATTGCGGAATGATAACAGAAAAAATACCAAATAATGTAGGTTGCAAATTAAGTCCAGTGCCATTTAATTTACTTATTGATGATATTCTAGAAGTAATAAATACAAAAATTATGCATTTAACAATTTTAAATAATAGAGATATACCAGGTCTGCTCTTTGCAGATGATTTAGTAACAGGTTCCATAACAAGTATAGGCTTAAAACAATCCTTGGAAGCAATAGGAAAGTTTTGTAAAGAATGGTGTTTGAAGATAAATAAAACTAAATCTAATATCATAGTGGTAAAAAGGGTTCAAATTAAAAAGAGAAGAAAAATGGTGATGGGAAGGTTCAGAAATTGAGGTGATTAGAAATATTGATTACCTAGGAGTAAGATTATCTAGTAATGGTGAATGGAGTGACCAGAAAAGGAAAGCACTGCCAGATGGAAAAATGGTTATCAGTGTTATTAGAATGGTTCGAAAGAGTGTTTGGTTCATTTGTAGAAAGCAGAGTGCTATATGGAGCATAGATATGGGGGCCAGATGAAGGATGGAAAGCGATAAATGTTGTAAACAGACTATTTTGTAGACTTGTTTTAAGTTTATCTAGATTCTAACCAAATCAGGCGGCTTTAATGGAATTAGGAAGATTAGGTTACAAAAGCAAGGTTATGGAAAGAACACTGAAATATTGGTTCAGAATATGGAAGTTAGATAAGGAAAATATTGTTAAACCGTGTTTGGTAGCACAAACAAGGATGAAGGGGAGAGAGACTTGGATGTATAACATTCAAAATATTTTACAGGAAATAGATCCATTATGGTTAGATAGTGGAAGAAAACAAAAGGGATTCTGGAAATAAGTAAAAAAATATTGAAGATATTGAGAAACAAGAATTATGGGCTAATCTTAATAACAAAAGATCTCTGAAATTATATAAAACATTGAAAAATGATTGGGGCCTAGAAAAATATATTGACATTTGTGATAAAGTAGGAAGTGAAGGATTGGCAAGGTTTAGAAGAGGAGTAATATACTTAACGGGTATAAGGAATGGATATATTAAGGGAAGATGTCCAATGTGCGCAAAAGAAGATGGTACTTGGCATTATATTTTTGATTGTCAAAAAAAAAGAGTTATTGTAGAGCTGAATTTCTGTGGGAAAACGTATCAAATGAAATAAGAGGCAAAAGAATATTAAACCTAAGATCACAAAGCTAGGAATATTTACTGGCAAGGTAAGACATAAATGGCTTTGGAATACAGGAAAGAGTAATGAGAACAGCTAGGGAAAGTAGATAAGATATAAAGGGAAACAAAACTATAGATGACAAGTTTTAAAATGCTCCATTATATACACAACCTGGGTTAAGTATAATGGAGCTTGGGAATATGCAACTCCAAAATAAGCAGTATGTAAGATATTGTATTTATGGTATACTAATTATGTTATATATGTATGAAGTTGTATATGCTAGATATTGTAATAAAAAATTGGAAATAAATTAACAAACTAACTACTTTAAATAACAAACTCAGGGAGTACAATCTGAAATGGCAAGATCATCCCTCTCGAATGCCAGAAGAAAGACTCACCAAACAGGCCTTGTAGTATAAACCACTTGGTATTAGAAATGTTGGAAGACCACGGAGACGCTGGAAAGATCCCTTCTGAGCCGAAACCGGCCTATCTGGCCTATCCTGAGGGTTGATGATGAAGACGACGACGACGATGATGATGATGATGCTTAGCGCTTCTGTGTCAAAGAGCAAACTTATGAAGTTTAAACACTATAAATTTGTTCTTTAACTGTATTTCCCTTTAGATATGAGAATCCATTACTGCTGTGTGTACAGAATTATCTTAGTATTTCAGTTTTCCATTAATATTGTCCAGTTAATTTGTTGATTTTTGCTATTTCTGCCTATTAATAAAATGTTTTAAAGATCTGTCCATAGATCAACTTATGAAACACATACCTAATCTTCTCACCCCTTCCAATTTATGTTGACATATCGAAATATATGTTTATATTTATATATGCACATACAAAGAGACTGCCCTCTCTGTTATCCGTAACTTTCACAGTAGAAGTTATTTACTACAATATTCACTTAGGCAATATGTTTAATCTTAGAGATACCGTTACATCATACTCCATGATAGGCTCAGTGGTCTTTGGGAATGATTTCTGCTCTGGGCGCAGAAAGTCCCGGGTTCAAAACCCGGTTGAACCCTTCTGTACTTTTGTTACACAATTCCTCATAGCTAACTCCTACTCTGTGTATATTAGTAAGATTCGTTAAAACGTATTTTCTTGCTTTTAAAATACGGACACTGCGAATTTGATAACAGCAAGTCTTGATATCACTCTTATTTATCTGAATAATGTATTAACACTCAGGGAAATAACAAAGTATATTTTTAAGAGAACGTCCGTATTTCATTGTGTGACGTCACGGGGCAATGTAGATATACAGTAGCAGTGCTGGGTTGTAGAATCTATTAATTATTGCATGGCAATCTTCTGCTTAATTTTATGACTGTGTCCATAACTCTCAGCTCTAACACAAGTGATACTGAAGACATCCATATCTAAAGACTATTTTAATTCAACGATCACAAAATAGATAAATAAAACCGGAAATGTTATTCGGCATAATATAGTGCGATACATATAAGCCTGAACCACTTGAACAGGCTATAACTTTTGAACCAGTAATAGGATATACGCGCAACTCTGGAAGACCTTAACACACAATTGGGAGATTACACTAATCTGTTTACATCTCAGAGAAAATTGTAGAGGTGTCCTCCAACACCATCTATACATGTTTGCACTCGTCTCACAATATTCTCTGAAGTTTTACGGAGATGATTTCGAATTAAGAGAAGGTTATTTCCAACAAGATGGAGCAATGTGCCATACATCTAATGACATCATGGAACTTGTAACCAGTTTCTTTGATAATCGAATTGTCTCAAAATGTCTGTGGTCTCCCAGATCCCCTGACCTAACCTCACAGGATGCTTTATTGTGTGAGTATCTAAAAATTTAGTGTACAAGAATAGGCCATGAACAATTGATGTTCTTAAGGAATCCATACGAACCGATATAAGCAACATTGGTGAGGACACTCTCGTGAACCTAGCTAAGTACCAGGAAAGTTTTCGCCCCCTGTTTACTTGTACACCTCTTTAAAATTTTTTGTGTTTTTTTTTTTTACCTCTTATTCATTTTCCTTTAATTCTGTTTAATTTCTTTTTAATATTTTCCTGTCTTCTCCATATATTCTTTTGGTCATCAGTTAAAAGTATTTCTAAAATTCAGCTCTACCTGAATATCTTTGCATCTCATTAGTGTTAAATTCTCTCTCCCTTTCTCATAATATTACATTTCAAAATGTACTGCGAATTGAAAGACAACCTCCTGCTTTTTCTCACAATTAATCTCAATTCAGGTGTCACTTCTTATGCATTCAATATCTTGGCCTTGTTTTAGCATACTTAAATGTAATTTTTTTTCACTTGGCAGATATCGCTTTGACAGCCAGTCACTCTTTTGCCGAAATTTTCGGTTAGTTGGCGGACCGCAACCTAACTCCGAAGACGAGTTTCATTTAATAAAAATACACGTCCGAACAGAGATTCGAACCCTGGACTCTTAGGTTAAAAGCCTAATGCTCTACCTACGGAGCTATCCGGGCTACGTCTTTTTCAGCCGCGTTATTTGGTAAGGGTAAGTTGTTTTCGATTTCATGACGGCAATATTTAGCCAATCAATCTCGTGATAAAAAGATACTTTGATGTATGGTTTGTAACTTATTTATTCATATATGGTTTGCTAAATCACTTTTCTGATGTACTTTACGTGTTTCATGGCCTATTGAGTTAAAACAGAATCGCTAGTTTGCGGTAGTAAAACTGATATGAGTAGAGCTGTAAAATTGAGGGGATTCATTAACTTAACAAACGCTTACTTTTGAGTTAAATAGCGAAAGGTTACTTACCTAGAGGTTCAGTATTACTGTGAGTTTATATTGACCAGTTACATGGTAGCTATTAAAATGATGACCATCTTCTTTTTTTTTTTTTCCTCAGTAGAAACATAATCATGTCGTTGAGTGGTAACATATTATTGAGACAGTACGAGTGGTACCACGTCATGCGTACCTAGTATTATAATGTAATAAATATTACAGAGATAAGGAAAGATATTTTAAGAATCTTACCAATCATGTATGTATTCGAAATGTGTGTTATTACATAAAAATTATGTTTGTAAAAGAAATGCTTGGGCTCAGGCGGGATTTGAACCCGGGACCTCCTGCACCCTAAGCAGGAATCATACCCCTAGACCACTGAGCGTCGGATGTGTTTGTTGTAAACTAGTCCTATGTTATTATTTTCATTATTATCAAATTTCAAACAAATCACCGTAGTTAGTATTAAAGTATAACTTACACCGCCAATACTGCCGATACTACAGAGATTATTGATCACAGAAAGTTTTAAGAGATTTTATTACGAGGCAGCAGTTGTAGATAGATCGCTAATACTAGATTGCTAATGTAATACTGAAGTATATCTGAAGGGAACAATAGTTAAAGGACAACAACACTCATAAGAGTGAAGGGCCTGAAGGATTGGCTTCTGCTTTTCGCCACAGAAGCGCTAAGAAACGAACATTAGGCGTGAAACCTCAAGGAGATTTGAAGCTGAGACTTGGCCAGCTGTTTCGGATACTAGTTCGCCTCCGTGGCGCAATCGGCTAGCGCGTTCGGCTGTTAACCGAAAGGTTGGTGGTTCGAGCCCACCCGGGGGCGTAAGTTTTGTTTACCTTATCCAGATATCAATGGACATCCTGCCCTTTCAAAGGTTTTCAACAGACACCCGTATATAAATATCTAGAAACGATCTAATTTCTCTTCTGAACCATCAAAAAGTTTTATGAGCATGACTTTGATGTAACTTCACGGTATAGCTATCTGCGTGGAAGATTAAAACTTGTTCTGCTTTGCAGTGTATGAACGCCCTATTTCGTATAGGGGAAGTAAGACCATGTGTTAGGAATGAATTACTTATATTTAAAAACACTTAAAGTAATACCAAATATTGAAACCAATAGAACGACGACCCTGGGGCTCGTATTTGAAAACATCCTTTGACACTTGGACCAAAGTCAGCTTAAACACCGGTTAAATTGGTGCTTAAATATTAATCGGCAAATAACAGTCTCTTCCAGAATTAGGAGAGAAGAAAAGGATAGCGAAATGCTTTATAGCGGCACGATTCCAGCATTATATTGGAAACTATTGGTAAGAAAACCTTATTTTGTCTACATTTCCTAATTATATGATACCTATAGCAACAGGTTTTTGAGCACTATAGATTTTTTAAATGAAATACAACGCCTTCAAGACATTCGAATACACATATTTTTATATATGTGTATCCGAGTACAACAAAGCGATTGCAGTGTTAGTGTGCTGTTTGAATGTTATGACTTAATAATTGGTGACTAATGCTTTTATGGGCTTATCTGGTATTTGAAACCGGGATCTATTGCAACCAAAAAGGAAATTTCATCCAAATTTTCATTTAGCTGTCGTTACGCAAGCTAACACTGAAAATGAGTTTCATTTATTAAAAATAATATGCCTCATTAAAGATTCGAACCCTGAACACTAGGTTAAAAAGCCTTTTGTTCTGTTGTATGAAATTATTACGGGGAGGTTTGGTCTCAAAGTAATCCCACGATAAATAACCAGGACTCTTCTTTCTAATATACGACGCGGCGATTTTATTCTATATACTTCACACTTTTTGATGTTATTATATACAACCATGATTTTTAATATAATTTATTTACTATTTAGTGCAATTTCGTAATGGAGGGGATTCTTTTAACGTTATTAATTGTATGCTTATGTCCTTATTGCGCATGTGGCCATATTGAAGAATTCAGTGCAGACACACTATCCTGCTTTCTTCACTGAACGCAATGCTGCTAACAGTCTTACATCTCCCTAAATTTCACTATCTAGCAAACTAACACCAAGTAGTACCTAAATTGTACCACCGAGCTAATAGTATTAAATATACACAGTAGTCCCTAATTTACACCAACTAGCTAATTACACTAAACATAACTATATTGTCATCCGCATCTCATTCGTTTCCACGTAGATTATTTCCAGAATCCAGTTGCCTTCTACGAAGCGCCCACGATGAAGCTTGCGTCGTCCTATTTTACACTCATCGATTTAAAAGACCTTGCCGGGACCACCAAATTCCCCCCCCCCTGCAGTATACAGATGTATTTTTATATCTTGACAGATGGAGAGCGATGCGCAGTAGTATCTGGACGAGTCCACCTCAGAACGGTTGGCTCTGGAGGGGAAGGCATGTCAGTTGTGTATCAGTTGCGAGCAAGTAAACAAGTGCAGAGCTACTCGGTAATACTACAGCTTGTTTCAAAATGTGCGCGTCTCTTGATTCCAAGAGAGCCTTTAGAAATGAAGCCTACTAGCAGCACATTAGGAAATAAGTTGGTACATTAAAAAACACGAGAAGTAATAACCAATATCTATAGATTGATAAAAAAGGAACAATGGTCTGGGTCTGCTACTAAAATTTGGGAAATGACATCTGAAGCAACAGTTCTGTCTGAAAGCAGTTTAGGTGCGTTATTAAGGAAAGAAAAGCCATTGGTGCTAGTGCAACAACGTCGTTCTCTATGCCCAGAAAACAAAGATTAAGAACATGCACAAAATCTAATTTGGATGTTTCAATTCAGAAGAAGCTAGGCGAACTATGAATAAATTTTAAAGCACAGAAAAACAAAGACCACTTTTGAAGAAAGTGCTTATGAAGCTTCAAAATTCTATTGACTTCCAAGGCAGTGTATATACATTAAGAAGGGTTCTTTTGAAGCTAGGATTTATATGAAAAAAAAAAACACTAAGCGTGACAGACAAATTTAAATCGAACATCGTACCATACGGGCAAAAAGGCTTAAGTATTTACGAAATATACTGAGATATCGAAGTGAAGTTTATATAATTCATATGGATGAAACTTATATCAATTCAGCACATACTAGGCCATATGCCTGGAGTGAAATTCGTTACAGGCACTCTGCAGAGACGTCGAAAGGCCGACAGTTGGTTATCATGCCTACTGGAGGAGAACAGGGTTTTGTTCCAACCGCCTATACCTATACTATTTAAGATCCAAAAAACCGTGGAGATTACTACCATAGTACGAATTATAACTTAGTTTATAAGAGCTGCAATACTGTTTTAGAGAGTGAGATTTGTTTTTAGACACCTTATACAACGCACTCCCCTCTCGTATTCTTACGCGTGTTTGCATTGTGGCGATAGTTGCACTACCCCCACCACAGTTGTTACTCATCCCTACCGCGCAGGATTCCTGTCAAAATAAAATAATACATCTGTACTTGGTGTAATTTGACATTTTGCGGCAGTAGCCGAACCAGTCCGATACAGTACGCGAGCCCATACGTTTTAGTGATTTGTGGAGCCATTTTCCGATTTTCAACTACGTACTGAACCAATCTTAAATATTTGAGGTACGCACAGAACAAACAACCTTCATATCTGGCAGTTCAATAGGTACTTTTCCTGGACAGCTCGCCTACATTTGTAAAGCAATAAAACCTGAGAGAAAACATGGTCAGTATTTTCCAAAACTGATCAGCCCTAATTGCATCCACATGTCCTTTTGCACCGGTGTAGGAAAGATGTCTGGGGCATTTATGCAGAGGTTGGCTACAAGTGTTACATATCCTTATGTTGACTGCAACACGAAATCCTGCACATTTTCTGCTTGCGCATTGGTATGCGTGCACAGTTGAACATAGAAAATATTCTCGCGTCGCACAAAAGAAAGTTTCCGCGCATTCTAAGATCAAATATTCCTGGATTTATTCTAAAGCGTTACTGATTGACGTAATTCCCTCAATCTCTCCTTCCTGTAAGTTTAAACACGAGTTTATAGAATAATGTTCAAGCGTCATATGATTTAAATAATGTATTTGGTTTATGATATTCACCTCAGAACAACAGTTGAGTTTATGTTTTAAAAATGGCTTCTTCATTCTAATCCCAGTTCCAAGATAATTATTTTGGATTTTTAGAAATATTAAATTCATTTGTCGTATCACACACCACAAAAAGCAAAATTTGGAATGCTAGAGCAGCCTAAAAAACATTTCTCCTTTAAAGACTTTTAAAATCCACATTTACAAAATGTTTTAAATATACAGACATTTGGTGGATAATAGAATAGAACTCAAATAGTGTGCTCTACTTCCATCTCTGGATGTTTGCTTTAATCAGTTCTTGTTTACAGAGTGACAAATCTTTCGCCCTCAGGTGGGTTCTAACTACCATCCTTTCGGTTAAACGCCGAATGCGTTAGTCGGTTGCGCTAGAGATGCGACGACAAAGGTCATCCTTACAGTCTTACAGTATAATGCATCTCTTAGGTTTAACTTTGGAACCACGTATTTATTCTTGTTATTTCGAATTGTGTCTGTAGCAGACGGTCAGTCACCGCTATCATGATTAATGTAATTATAAAATTGACATACACGTTAGTTACTTGAAGAGCTGTAGCATAGAAGACGAGGTGGCCGAGTGGTTAAGGCGTTGGACTGCTAATCCAATGTGCTCTGCACGCGTGGGTTCGAATCCCATCCTCGTCGTCACATTTTTAATACTCCCCTAAACATCAATGTTTGCAACACATTATTTACAACTATGTTTACAACACCTCTATTGTATTACTCAACAAAGCGTTGAGGCGTATTGACCTTCAGGTAACTAGCGCTGCGTTCGTCCCTTATCGGGTCCTATCTGGTCGATTAAGGGAGTGGAATATTACTAAGTTGATATACAGTAGGCTACGAAACACAAATGGAGCATTTGGAAGCTGTTTGTGTCTATATGATATGTTTTCTCGCAACTGCCGGTGTATGACACATTTCTGTCCAGAAGACATGCTTATATCTGAACAGAGTATACATACACTGGATTCGCCGTGTACGTGCGATAAGCTGAGGTAAACATCTCCGTGTTGCGAATTCTTTCCGAACGCTTTCTGGCTTTGTCGTGTGGTAGTTTCCTTTGAAATAATGAAGGCTGTGAAATGATAAGATGTAACAATAAATTTATCAACAAAGGCATAGGAATGCCGAACGTTTTCATTTCTCCTTTCTTAAATATTGGTCAGTGTTAATTGTATCAATTCAAGACACTGAAGTAAAAACCAATAACTCGAACAAAATTTCCAATGAACCGTATGTACGACAGCTTTCTAACATTTCGTCACAAACATCGCATTAACTTTTTTGGAAAATTTTGTGTTGCAATGTCTATACTTAGGCATATTTTACCTTTAAGTATGAAACTGTCATGAGCACAGTCAATGGACTAACTGCTGACTTGTCATAGTGACGCGTTACATAGGTCGTCACAACCCCAAGTCTGGTAGAAACTGCACGGAACTTGTGCTATGACTTTGATCAGTGACCTTTTGGCTAACACGGTTTACTGTTGCATACGTCGGAGTACTTCGATCAGCCAAATAAGTGTTGGAACAAGCTGCTGTACGAATGGCAAAAACAAATTCCTTATTCCAAGCAATATTCATAGGTGACTCTGTGTTAACTTAGATAATAAAACCCCGAGAACATAAAAGTTCCACACATCAAGGCATTAACAGAAGAGGGGAAAAAATCTTGCTCCTAAATTATATGTTTATTCAGTTGATGCAAAAGGAATTTTGATTACCATTTGCACTTAATTTCTTGTTTATTTCGAATTATAAATTAGTACATGGCTGAGTAGTTAGACCGTTTGGTTCTCACCTTTGCGGCCCATGTTCGATCCCAGGCGACTGCAAAGTGGGATTTGTGGTGGACAACATAGCGCTTGGGTAGGTTTCCTCCGGATCCTCCGGTTTTCCCAACCATCATTCCACCAGCTGATCCATCAATCATTCATCTCAGGTGTTGGGCCGACCCCTCAAACCTGATTTCGTCACAGGTCAGAGGCCTCGGCTCCCTCGCTCTAAGAGAAACCAAGTGCCTCCTAACATCATCACTGACGAGAAAGGGAGGGGAAAAATAAATTAGTAAAAACGACACCCATCCCAACTCTTTTGACCTCTGAAGTTTTTTGTTTCATGGATCCTATTCATCTGGGAGATGCACTTCTTCTTAAGAAGAAGCTTGACAACAACATTAAGACAAAGATGTACAATCTATGTTTTAATACCTATTAGTATATACCTATATATCAGTAAGCAATTCAGTTGTGAATACAATGTTTATAGAAATGTATTGCAACTTTATACCTGACTGAGCTTTTTTCCGAGGTTTCCCTCCGTCGTTGTGACAAATCCTGAGGGCTGGCCCTGAATTCCCTGTAAACAACTTCGATGGCCCTTTTCGAGACCTGAATCCCATGCGGTTGGTACGTGAGTGGAAACTTATTTCTTTGCTAATTAGCTTGAACGATTCAGTACAATAAGTAAAAAAAGTGATCTATCAAAACATATATGAATAAATAAATGATAAATAAATGAGATACGAGCTAAATCTCAATGTTGCATTTTATCAGGGGACTGGCTGGCTAAATATTACTGTCAAGATATCGAAAACAACTGTACCTCACCGTTGACGGAGGAGCTGCTCAGGCAAACGTAGCCCGGATAGCTCAGTGTTAGAGCATTAGGCTTTTAACCTAAGGGTCCAGGATTCGAATCTCTGTTCGGGCGTATATTTTTATTAAATGAGACCGTTCTAAGGAGTTAGGTTGCGTAACAACAACTATCTGAATATTTATGCCAAAGATCTAAGGTATTAATGCCTACACAGGGGAAACAGTTACAGTGACTGGCTGAATATTGCGATAAGAGGGAGAAAAAAATTATATGTTGGTACGCAGCAAAGAGGACAAGAATGTGTAAGAAATGACAGCTGTGTTGAAATTAAGAGTTATAGGAGGTTTAAAGTAAAATGAAAAAAGAAATCAAGAAGAGCTGAAAGTTATCAAGAATTTTAACTGATGATTAGGAGAATATATAAGGTAGGTAGGACAATATTTAAAATTAAATCGTAAATATGATTATAAGAAAGTGAATAAATGCCAAGAAAACACGAAGAAAGTTTAAGGAGTTATTCCAGTAAACGAGAACTAATTCAATAAATTTTCCAGTTACACGTCTTGCAGTGTGTTAAGTCAAGGGGGAGGAACCAGAAATAAGCAAGTCATAGCGGTAGTAATAAATTTTGTAAATATTATGTAAAGTTTGAAAGAGTAAATCGTCGATTCCTTAATTCATATAAATGATATTTGCTGAATATCCAGCACGTTGAAACATGCCTTTTAACCCCCCCCCTAACACACACACACACACACACACACACAAATGCACATAGGTGCACACACGACTTCCGATTTATTTTAATGGTCAGTATAGAACTCTGGATAGAGGAAACGTTAGTGGATGGAAATTTAGGATATGAGCAACATTCTGCTAAGACATCGCCGAAGTTAGGTGTGAGGGTAAATGAGAGTGCTGAAGCTGTAGTCGAACGGTCTGCGGCCGTGTACACATCAGGGGCTGGTGCAGTACTGTCCCCTTTGGTAGCCGGCAGTTTGCCGAAATGTCCCGTATGTGCTGGTGCTGAGTTGGCTAGTTGTTCAAGGTACTTCAAGATACAAATTTCTCATCATTGGAAGATCAGACAGTGACTGTGATTTTCACATGAAGCGTACCCTGCAGTTAATTGATTAGGTACACACACACACACACACACACACACACACACACACACACACACACACACACACACACACACACACACACACTCACACACACACACACACACACACACGAAAGCTTTTTTTGAAACAAATGACAAAAATGAAAGCAAAATCAAGGTTGGTCTACGCGACTAAGTATGTCTGTTTCATATTGCCCTTAAGAACATTCTAAAATATATTGTTACACAAGGACAATCAGATCTGGCAAAACAACTATCACTTATACACCTGTCCTGTCCGAAATTGAGGACAATTCATTATAAGTGAATGTTCTAAAAATGTGTATATTAATAGACATAAATTATTGCATACAAAATGTAGATGTCGTAAACCAGAAACTGTATGCTGCATACATATTTTGTGACATTAACTACTTCCTAGATATTCGGCGTTGCTATATTGAATTTTGAAGTATTTTAATTACTTTCAGAAGGCTAACTTGATAAGTGTCTGTATTTCAGAACCAAGATAACAGCAAAAGTTTTAATATTCAGCTACTCCGCTGTTTAAGCAATTTATATCACAGACAGCTTCCTGTATCGCTTTTGCGCCTTCAACGAAAAGAAGAAGGAAGCAAATTTCTGTAAACTTTCATCCTAATGAAGCGAACTAGAAGGAACATTCATTAGTAGGAATAATATGTAAAAGAAGTAAAGCATAAAGAGTACAACATTACGTTGAAGGTTACAGATTTACTTTCAAATAAATGGTTTCAAAAATATGTTGGCAGTGAATAATGTTTTTCAGCCAATCACTGCTGCAGCTTTCCACTGCGCATTTATACCACACCTTTTTCGCGTGTCGTTTCCTGTTAGCTGTTGTTAGGTAGCCTGTCTTCTCTAATGAATTTCAGGTTATAAAAACTTATGCCCGAACAGGGATTCGAACCCTGGACCCTTAGGTTAAAAGCCTAATGCTCTACCGACTGAGCTATCCGGGCTACGTCGGTGTAGTCTTTCAACCATGAGGATGTACATTTGTTGTCGGTGTCATATTTCATGAACATTTAAACATAAAGTCCTCTGTTGAAAAACCACATTACGGAATATTGAGTTGTATTTTCTAATTGGGGAAATTCTAATAATGTCCAAACATTTTCCGGTGTATTTATCTGTTTTAAGTTCGATTCATTTAAAACTGTCAATAGGTGAGTATGTATTTCTTTGGCATAGCTGATATATGGTTCTAAGTGTAGTATAGCCATAAAACTGGGGAGAAAATATGCATAACTTCAGTAGAATCTCCAATTTATCAAACCGTTATTTCGAGTATCATGTTGAAACGTTGTAACCTGGAGTTGAGTTTTACCATTTATTTATACTCACCAGATACGTGGATGGGACTGAAGTAATGACCATCTTTTTCTTTCTTTTTGCGTACGTAAAATAATTCTCTTATCATTTACCTGAGCGTTGGTATATTTATTTAACCTTAGAGATGCCATTCCGCCATATTGAATTATAGGCTCAGTGGTCTAGGGGTATGATTCCTGCTTTGGCCGCAGGAGGTTCCGGGTTCAAATCCCGGCTGAGCCTTCTGTACTTTTGTCACACAATTCCTCATTGATAATACCGAGTGGAATGGCTCATTCGGTGTCGCCTATGGACCGCATTCGGAAGGCCCAGGTTTGATTCCCGTGGCCGACCTACAGGATCCATGGGTTCTTGGAGGGGTTTCCCGGGTCGCTAGGCGAATACTGGGTAGGTGAATTACATCCCCTGAATTTCCAGTTCCTACATTTCATCTCCATTATCATTTCATATCATCTCTCATTTGGTGGTCTCTTTCAGGGTAGAAGTGTCGGCAGGTGTCTCGGCGGTGCATGGCAAGATGATATGCTGAAGAAAACTTCTTCCTGCTCCGTTAGTCGGTTGCTGGTCTCCGCTCCTCCGCTTGGACCGTTTCGGGATCTCGGATCACCTGCCTGGGACCATTAAGGCTCGGCTGCTGGGCTCGCTGCCGTCCCGCAGCAGGGAAGAGGGTCCGTTGTCCTGGCCTTTTGGGGAAGGTCTCCATCCAAGTAAATTGTAGGAGCCCTGCCCTCTGAACTGTCGTGGCAACTTGGGTCAGCCGCCCTCTGTCTCCTTTACCTCATCCTTCCTCCCGGGAGTGTCCCCACTTGGCAGCATAGGAACAAAGGGGCCAGTATGGTGGCCTACGTACTGAATGCCCTCTATAATGAAATCCCAATTCTCATTGATCACATCTACTGCGTATATATTAGTAAAATTCGCTAAAACGTATATTCTTACTGCTAAAACAGGCACACTTGAAATTTTATATAAGCAGGACTTGATATCACTCTTATTATATAATAATTATACATTAACACCCTGGGACATAACTTATTTCATTGTGTAACACCACGGGGCAATGTAGATAGACAGTAGCACTGAAACAGCAGAATAATTACATTTGCACATTTATTTTAATTTAAGAGTTTGTTAGGTTGTAGAATTTATTACTTATTGCATGACCACCTTCTCCTTAACTTTATGGCTGTGTCCATAGCTCTCAACGTTAACACCAGTGATTCTGCAGATATCCATAGCTATTGGGTGTTTTATTTAAATCAATCATTAAAAAAAACGGAAAGGTCAATCGGCATAATATACTGCGACCCATATAAACCTGAACCATTTCAATAGGCCATAACCTTTAAACTAAGAATAGGACACCGTGCAACATTGGGAGAATATAATACACAACTGGGAGATTACATTAATTTGTTTACATCTCAGAGAAAATGTTGGAGGTGTCCTCCACCAGCACTATACATAATTGCACTCCTCTCACTGTGTTCTCTGAATTTTTACGGAGATGACATCAAATTGAGATAAGGTTATTTCCAGCAGGATGGAGCAACGTACCATTCATCCAATGACACCATGGAACTTGTAACCAGTTTCTTTGATAATCGAATAATCTCAAAATGTCTGTGGTCTCCCAGATCCCCTGACCTAACTTCACAGGATGCTTTATTGTGAGGGTATCTAAAAATAGAGTGTACAAGAATAGACCATGGACAATTGATTTTCTTGGAATCCATTCGAACCTAAATAAGCAACATTGGTGAGGATACTCTCCGTGAACCTAGCTAAGTTCTAGGGAAGTTTTCGCCCGCTGTTTACTTGTACACCTCTTTAAACCTTTTTAGTGTTTCTTACCTCTTATTCACTTTCCTTTAATTCTTTTTATTTTATTTTCTATATTTTCCTGTCTTCTCCATATATCATTCTGTAATCAGTTAAAAATTTCCTAACATTCAGCTCTAATTCAATATCGTTCCATTTCACTTGTGTTAAATTCTCTCTCCCTTTTTCGGAATATTACATTTCATAATGTAATGCGAATTGAAAGAAAATCTCGTACATTGTTTCACCATCTTGTGACAGTTAATTTCAATTCAGATGTCACTTCTTATGCATTCAATATTTTGGTCTTGTTGCATACTTAAATGTAACTTGGCAGGTATCGCTTTGACAGCCAATCACTGGCTAGGCATTAATGCCTTACCTCTTTTGCCGACATTTTCGGTTAGTTGCCGTACCGCAACCTAACTCCGAAGACGAGATTCATTTAATAAAAATGCACGCCCGAACAGGGATTCGAACCCTGGACCCTTAGGTTAAAAGCCTAATGCTGTACCTACTGAGCTATCCGGGCTACGGCGTTTCAGCCGCCGTAAGCGGTTACGGTCAGTTGTTTTCGATTTCATGACGGCAATATTTAGCCAGCCAATCTCCTGATAAAAAGTAATTTTGAGACATAGTTTGTAACTTATTTATTCATATATATTTTGCCAATAACTTTTCTGATGTACTGTACGTGTTTTAAGGTCGATTTAATTAAAACAGATTCGCTGGTTTGCGGTACTAAAAGTGATATGAATAGAGGTGTAAAATTGAGGGGATTCATTTACATAACAAGCCCTTACTTTTGAGTTAAATAACGAAATGCTATCGACCTAGAGGTTCAGTATTACTGTGTGTTTATACTGGCCAGTTACGTGAAAGATATTAAAATAATGACCATCCTCTTTTTTCCTCCGTAGAAACACAATCATGTCGTTTAGTGGTAACTTATTATTGAGAGTACGAGTGGTACCACATCATGCGTATCTAGGATTATAAAGTAATAAATATCTCAGCGGTAAGAAAATATATTTTAAGAATATTACTAATCATGTGTGCATTCGAAGTGTGTGTTATTACATAAATGTTATGTTAGTAAAAAAGAACATGGGCTCAGCCGGGATTTGAACCCGGGACCTCCTGCACCCAAAGCAGGAATCATACCCCTAGACCACTGAGCCTCTAATGTGTCTCTTTTAAACTAGCCCTACATTATTCTCTTTAAATTTCATTCATGTCACCTTGGTTAATATTGAAGTATAACTTTCACCGTCAATACTACCGATACTACAGAGTATTGACAACAGAATGTTTTAAGAGACTTTATTACGAGGCTGTTGTAGTAGATAAATCACTAATACCAAGTGACTAATCTATCTCTATGCTTACGGAGTACTGTAATGTATCCAAAGGGGAAAATAAAGGACAACATTCATAAGGGTGAGGCGCCTGAAGTTTTGGGTCCTGCTCTTCGCCACAGAAGTGCTAAGAAACTATTATTTTGACGTGAAACGCCAAGGAGATTTCAAGTTGAGATTTTGAGTCTCAAAGAACTTACAAAGTTTCGCTTTTGAGTTATTGAGAGTCGTGATAAAAGGTTATTTTAGACAGCGTCTAACAAGAATACAATAATTCCGTCTCACTTTAGCTTTTGAAAACTGCACTTAATAACTCAACACAATATTTTGTTAAAATTCGGCACTTACTGGAGTAGTTTTCATAACTTCTGTAGATAGTATTTGTGTTCATGTTTTAGGAATTATGTCTAAATCGCGTTGGAAGTTCGTGTATGTCAACAAGATAATGACTGTTTAGTAAATTTATTTAGGATAAAATATACACTGATGCTAATGTTGCCGTTAGTTAAAGGTAAAATATGATTAAGTATAGAAATCGCAACACAAAATTTCCCAAAAAAAAGTTTATACAATGTTTGTAGGAGACATGCGAAATCCGGCAAACTATAGAGGAATAAGTTTTTTTTTTTCAAGACTTGGTAAACCCTTCACAGGAGCGTTAGTGAAAATATTTCAAAATTGGGCAGAGATAGAAGGAAAATTCTCACCCGTTCAACTAGTGTTTAGAAAAGGTAAAAGAACGGCAGACAAAATTTTTATAATTAGAACACTAGCAGATAAGTATCTCAGCATGAAAAGAGGGAGGCTATATTTATTGTTCCTAGACTTATAAAAGCTTTCGATACAATTTTTAGGGAAGCACTTTGGATTAAATTGAGGAAATAAGGAGTAAGCGAGAACTTTATAATAGCAATCCAAAATATTTACAAAGAAAATGAATTTAGTATAAAATATGATCGGGGAATGCTAACAGAAAAAAATACCAAACAATGTAGGACTTAGACAAGTTTGCAAATTAAGTGCAGTGTCATTTAATTTATTTATTGATGATATTCTAGAAGTAGAAATGTTATGCATTTACCAATTTTAAGTAATAGAGAGATACCAGGTCTGCTCTTTGCAGATGTTTTAGTAACAGGTTCCATAACAAATATAGCCTTTAAACAATCATTGGAAGCAATAGACAAGTTTTGTAAAGAATGGGGTTTGAAGATAAATAAAACTAAATCTTATATCATGGTGGTAAAAAAGGGTTTCAAATTAAAAAGAGAAGAAAAATTATGGTGGGAAGGTTTAGAAATTGAGGTGATTAAAAATATTGATTATCTAGGAGTAAGATTATCTAGTAATGGTGAAAGGAGTGACCATAAAAGGAAAGCACTGGCAGATGGAAAAATGGCTATGAGTGTAATTGGAACATGTATTAATAAAATACCAAATATGCAATTAAAATGGTTAGAAAGAATGGTTGGTTCAATTGTAGAAAGCAGAATGCTATATGGAATAGAAATATGGAGGCCAAATGAAGGATGGAAAGCGATAAATGCTGTAAACAGACTATTTTGTAGACTTGCTTTAAGTTTCCCTAGATCCTCACCAAATGAGGCGGCTTTAATGAAATTAGGAAGATTAGGTTACAAAAGCAAGGTTATGGAAACAACACTGAAATATTGGTTCAGAATATGGAATTTAGATGAGGAAAGTATTGTTAAATAGCGTTTGGTAGCACAAAAAAGAATAACGGGGGAGAGACGTGGATATATACAATTCAAAATATTTTACAGGAAATAGATATGGATTCATTATGGTTAGTGAGTGGAAGAATTGAAAAAGGGATTCCGGAAAGGAGTAAAAACAAGAATTGAAGATATTGAATTATGGGCTTATCTAAATAATAAAAGATCTCTGAAATTATATAAATCACTGAAAAATGATTGGGCAGAGAAAATTATATCGATATCTGCAATAAAGCAGGAAGTCAACGGTTGGCGTGGATTAGAACAGTAGTAATATATTTAAGGAGTATAAGGAATGGATATATTCAGGGAAGGTGCCCAATGTGTATAAAAGAAGATAGTACTTGGCATTATATTTTAGATTGTCAAAAAACAAAATATTGGTGAGATGAATTTATTTTGCATAAGTGGGTAAGCATATCATATGAAATGAGAGGCAAAGGAATATTGAACCTAAGATCAAAAGAAAACATAATAAAACTGGGAACACTTATTGGCAAGGTAAGAAAACAGGAAAGACTAAAGAGAACAACTAGGGGAATTAGAATAAGGTATAAAGGGAAACAAAAATACAGATCCCAAGTTTTAAAATGCTCCATTATATACACAATCTGGGTTAATCATAATGGATCTTGGGAATATGCAACTCCAAAATGAGGAATATGTAAGATATTGTATTTATGGTATACTAATTATGTTATATATGTATGAAGTTGTATATGATAGTATTGTAAGAAGAAATTGGAAATAAACTAACTACTTTAAATGACAAACTCAGTGAGTACTAACTGAAATGGCAAGATCATCTCTCTCGAATGCCAGAAGAAATACTCTTCAAACAGGCCTTGCAGTATAAACCACTTGGTATTAGAGATGTTGGAAGATCGCGGAGACGATGGGAAGATGCCTTCTGAGCCAAAACCGGCCTATCTGGCCCATCTTGATGGTTGATGATCATGATTATGATGATGATGCTTAGCACTTCAGTGTCAAAGAGCAAACATATGAAGTTTAAAACCTATAAATTTGTTCTTTACTGCATTTCCCTTTAGATATGAGAACACGTTACTGCTTTGAGTACAGAATTATCTTAGTATTTCAGTTTTCCATTAATATTGTCCAGTTGATTTGTTGATGTTTGCTACTTCTGCCTATTAATAAAATGTTCCCATGGGTCAATTTATGAAACACATACCTCGTCTTCTCACCCCTTCCAATTTATGTTGACTTATTGGAACATATGTTTACATTTATATATGCAGATATAAAGAGACTGCCCTTTCGATTATCCGTATTGTTCACAGTAGAAGTTACCTACTACAGTATTCACTTAGGCAATATGTTTAACCCTAGAGATACAATTCCGCCTTACTGCATAATAGGCACAGTGGTCCTGGGGTATGATTTCTGCTTTGGGCGCGGAAAGACCCGGGATCAAATCCCGGTCGAGCCTTTCTGTACTTTTGTTGCACAACTCCTCATTAATAACACGTACTCCGTGTATATTAGTAAGATTCGTTAAACTTATTTTCCTACTTCTCAACTATAGACACTAGGAATTTGATAACAGCATGACTTCATATCACTCTTATTTATCTGAATAATATATTAACACTCAGGGAAATAACAAAGTATATTTTTAAGAGATACCCCGTATATCGCTGTGTGACACCACGGGGCAATGTAGATATACAGTGGCACTGAAACTGCAGAACAACTACATTTGCATATTTTATTTAAAATAAGGGTTTGCTGGGTTGTAGAATCTATTAGTTATTGCATGGCAATCTTCTCCTTAATTTTATGGTTGTGTCCATAACTCTCAGCTCTCACACCAGTGATACTGATGACATCGATATCTAAAGACTATTTTAATTAAACGATCATAAAATAGGTAAATAAAACCGGTCATTCGGCATAATATAGTGCGATCCATATAAGCCTGAACCACTTGAACAGGCTATAACTTTTGAACCAGTTATAGCACATACGTGCAACTCTGGAAGACTTTAACACACAATCGGGAGATTACACTAATCTGTTTACATCTCAGAGAAAATGATCTAAGTGACCTCCAACAGCATCTATACATGTTTATACTGGTCTCACCGTATTCTCTGAAGCTTTACGGAGATGATATCCAATTGAGAGAAAGTTATTTCCAGCAAGATGGAGCAACACACCATATATTTAATGACACAATGGCACTTCTAACCAGTTTCTCTGATAATCGAATAATCTCAAAATGTCTGTGGTCCCCCAGATCCCCTGATCTAACATCACAGGATGCTTTATTGTGCGGGTATCTAAAAATAGAGTGTACAAGAATAGGCCATGGACAATTGATGTTCTTAAGGAATCCGTTCGAACTAAAATAAGCAACATTGGTGAGGATACTCTCCGTAAATCTAGCTAAGTTCTAGGGAAGTTTTCGCCCGCTGTTTACTTGTACACCTCTTTAAATTTTTTAGTGTTTCTTACCTCTTTTTCACTTTCCTTTAATTCTTATTATTTTTTAAAATATTTTCCTGTCTTCTTCATACATTATTCTGGTCATCAGTTAAAAATATTCCTGACATTGAGCTCTACTTGAATATCTTTGCATTTCACTAGTGCAAATTATCTCCCCCTTTCTCGTAATATTACATTTTTAAATGTAATGCCAAATGAAAAACAATCTTCGGCATTTTCTCACCATTTTGTGACAGTTAATTTGAATTCAGGTTTCATTTCTTATGCATATAATATTTTGGTCTAGTTGCTGCATACTTAAAAGAAACTTTTTCCTCTTAGCAGGTATCGCTCTGACAGCGGATCTCTGTTACTGTTTCCCACAGTCTAGACATTAATGCCTTACCTCTTTTGCCAACATTTTCAGTTAAGTTGCCGGACCGCAACATAACTCAGAAGACGATTTTCATTTAATAAAAATACACGCCCGAACAGGGACTCGAACACTGGACCCTTAGGTTAAAAGCCTAATGCTCTACCTACTGAGCTATCCGGGCTACGTCTTTTCCAGCCGCGTTATTTGGTTAGGGTAAGCTGTTTTCGATTTCATGACGGCAATATTTAGCCAATCAATCGCCTGATGAAAAGATACTTTGATATATGGTTTGTAACTTATTTATTCATATATGGTTTGCCAAATCACTTTTCTGATGTACTTTACGTGTTTCATGGTCTGTTGAATTAAAACAGAATCGCTAGTTTGCGGTAGTAAGAGTGATATGAGTTGAGCTGTAAAATTGAGGGGATTCATTTACTTAACAAACCCCTACTTTTGAGTTAAATAGTGAAAGGTTACTGACCTAGAAGTTCAGTGTTACTGTGAGTTTATATTGACCAGTTACATGGCAGGTATTAAAATAATGACCATCTTCTTTTTTTCATCAGTAGAAACATAATCATGTCGTTGAGTGGTAACATATTATTGAGACAGTACGAGTGGTACCATGTCATGCTTACCTAGTATTATAATGTAATAAATATCACAGAGATAAGGAAAGATATTTTAAGAATCTTACCAATCATGTATGTATTCGAAATGTGTGTTATTACATAAAAATTAGGTTTGTAAAAGAAATGCTGGGGCTCAGCCGGGATTTGAAAGCGGGAGCTCCTGCACCCAAAGCAGGAATCATACCCCTAGACCACTGAGCCTCTGATGTGTCTGTTGTAAACTAGTCCTATGTAATTATTTTCATTATTATCAAATTTCAAGCAAGTCACCTTCGTAAATATTAAGGTATAATTTTCGCCGTCAATACTACCGATACTACAGAGTGTATTGACCACAGAAAGTTTTAAGAGATTTTATTACGAGGCAGCAGTTGCAGATAGATCGCTAATACTAGACTGCTAATGTAATACTGAAGTATATCTGAAGGGAACAATAGTTAAAGGACAACAACACTCATAAGGGTGAAGGGCCTGAAGATTTGGCTTCTGCTTTTCGCCACAGAAGCGCTAAGAAACGAACATAAGGCGTGAAACCTCAAGGAGATTTGAAGTTGAGACTTTGAGTAGCTGTTTAGCATACTAGTTCGCCTCCGTGGCGCAATCGGCTAGCGCGTTCGGCTGTTAATCGAAAGGTTGGTGGTTCGAGCCCACCCGGGGGCGTAAGTTTTGTTTGCCTTATCCAGATATCAATGGACATCCCGCCCTTTCAAAGATTTTCAACAGACACCCGTATATAAATATCTAGAAACGATCTGATTTCTCTTCTGAACCATCAAAAAGTTTTATGAGCATGACTTTGATGTAACTTCACGGTATAGCTATCTGCGTGGAAGATTAAAACTTGTTGTGCTTTGCAGTGTGTGAAAGCGCTATTTCGTATAGGGGAAGTAAGGCCATGTGTTATGAATGAATTACTTATATTTAAAAACACTTAAAGTAATACCAAATATTGAAACCAAAGAACGACGACCCTGGGGCTCGTATTTGAAAACATCCTTTGACACTTGGACCAAAGTCAGCTTAAACACCGGTTAAATTTGTGCTTAAATATTAATCGGCAAATAACAGTCTCTTCCAGAATTAGGAGAGAAGAAAAGGATAGCGAAATACTTTATAGCGGCACGATTCCAGTACTATATTGGAAACTATTGGTAAGGAAAACCTTATTTTGTCTACATTTCCTAATTATATGATACCTATAGCAACAGGTTTTTGAGCACTATAGATTTTTTAAATGAAATACAACGCCTTCAAGACATTCGAATACACATATGTTTATATATGTGTCTCCGAGAACAACAAAGCGATTGCAGCGTTAGTATAGTATTTGAATGTTATGACTTAATAATTGGTGACTAATGATTTTATGGGTTCAGTTGCATTTTGAAACCGGGACTTCTTGCAACCAAAACGGAAATTTCATCCACGTTTTCATTTAGCTGTCGTTACGCAAGCTAACTCCGAAAATGAGTATAATTTATTAAAAATAATATGCCTTTTTATGGATTGGAATACTGAGCATTAGGTTAAAAAGTACTTTTGCGCTCTTGACTAAAATAATTATGGGGAACTTTGGTCTCAAAGTAATCCCATGATAAAGAGCCAGGGCTCTTCTTTCTAATATGCGCCGCGGTGATTTTTTTCTAAGTCCTTGACACTTAGATATCATTATATACATCCATGACTTTTAATATATCTTTTTTTTTAGTTTTGAGTGCAATTTCTTATCGGAGAGGATTAGTATAACGTTATTAATTGTATGTTTATTTCCTTACTGCGCATGTAGCCATATTGAAGAATTCAGTGAAGCCAATCTATCCTTGTTTCTTCACTGAACCCAATGCTGCTAACAGTCTTACTTCTCCCTAAATTTCACTATCTAGCGAACTGACACCAAGTAGTAACTAAATTGTACCACCTAGCTAATAGTACTAAACACACATAGTAGTCAGTAATTTACACCAACTAGCTAACTAATTACACTAAACATAATTATAACGTCATCCGCACCTCATTTGTGTCCACGTCGATCATTCCCAGAATCCAGTTGCCCTCTACGACGCGCCCACGATGAAACTTGCGTCGTCCTATTTTACACACGTCAATCCTGCACAATTTCTTCCTGCGCATGCGTATACCTGCACCGTTGAACTTAGAAAATATTCTCGCGTAGCAAGAAAGAAAGTTTCTCCGGGCATTCTAAGAGCAACTTATCCAGGATTTATTCTTAAGCGATACTGATTGACGTAGTTCCCTCAATCTTTCCTTCCTGTATGTGAAAATATGAGTTTATAGAATAATGTTCAAGTGCCATATAATTTATTTGGTTTACGATATTCACTTCAGAACCACAATTGGGTTTATGTTTTAAAACATGGTTTCCTCATTCAAATCCAAGTTCCAAGATAATTATTCTTTAGGTCTCAAAATCCACCACAAATTTATGGATTTTTAGAAATAGTAAATTCATTGTTGTCAGCAAGTTTAATTTGTCGTATTATACACCACAAAGAGCAAACATTGGATAGTTAGAACAGCCTGAAAAACATTTCTCCTTTGAAGTCTTGAAATCCACATTTACAAAATGTTTTAAATATACAGATATTTTGGTGGATAATAAAAGAGAACTCAAATTGTGTGCTCTACTTCCATCTCTGGATGTTTGCTTTAATCAGTTCTTGTTTACAGAGTGACAAAACTGTTGGCCCCAGGTGGGCTCTAACTACGATCCTTTAGGTTAAATGCCGAATGCGTTAGTCGGTTGCGCTACAGATGCAACGACACAGGTCATCCTTACGGACTTACAGTATAATGCATCTCTTGGATTTAACTTTGGATCCGCGTATTTATTCTCGCTCTTTCGTATTGTGCCTGTAGCAGACGGTCAGACACCGCTGTCATGAGTTGTACATTAATGTAAATATAAAATTGACATACACCCTAGTTACTGGAAGAGCTCGGGTGTAGAGGACGAGGTGGCCGAGAGGTTAAGGCGTTGGACTGCTAATCCAATGTGCTCTGCACGCGTGGGTTCGAATCCCATCCTCGTCGTCCTATTTTTAATCCTCACATAAACATTAATGTTTGCAACACATCATTTACAGTGATGTTTACAACATCTCTGTTGTATTACTCGACCGAGCGCTGTGGCGTATTGACCTTCAGGTCAGTAGCGTTGCGTTCGTCCCTTATTGGGTCTTATCTGGTCGATTAAGGGAGTGAAACATCAGTAAGTTGATGTATAGAAAGTTACGAAACACAAAAAGAGCGTTTGGAAGCTGCGTGTGTCTGTATGATATTTTTTCTCGCGCCTGCCGGTGTATGGCACATTGCCTTCCAGAAGACATGGTTATATCCGAACAGATTATACCTACACTGGATTCGCCGTGTCTTGCGATAAGCTGAGTTAAGCATCCCCGTGTTGCGAATTTCTTCAGATACGCTTTCACGCTTTGCATTGTGGTAGTTTCGTTTTAAATAATGAAGGCTGTAAAATGATGATGTGACAATAAATTCACAAACAAAGGCATACGAATGCCGAACGTCTTTATTTCTTCTTTCTTAAATAATGGTCAGTGTTAATTGTATCAATTTAGACATGGAAGTAAAAACCAATCACTCGAACAAAATTTCCAATGCTGGAATGAACCATATGTACGATAGCCTTCTAACATTTCGTCACAAATATCGCATTAACTTTTTTGGAAAATTGTGTGATGCAATGTCTGTACTTAACCATATTTTACCTTTAAATAACGGCGACATTAACATAAGTGTATATTTTATCCAATATAAATTTACTAAGCTGTCATTATCTTGTTGATATACACGATCTTTCGGAGCGTTTTAGACATAAGTCCTTAACCACTAATACAAATACCATCAACATTGTTATAAAAACTGTTGCAGGACGTCCCAAATTTCACAGAATATTTTGTTGAGTTATTCATTGCAATTTTTAAAAGCTAAAGTGAGACGGAATTATTGCACTCTTGGTAGACGCTGTCTAATCCAACCTTTTGTCAAGACACTCAATGAGTCAAAAGTGACTCCTTGTGAGTCCTTATGTGCAACTTACCTCCTGTTCAAACCAAAGCAAAACAGAGCCATTGTAATTGATACGTTGTATAAATTGATAGTCATTTACTTAAGGCATAGCTATGTATTCTAACAATTTTGAACACGCAATATATAGCTCTAAATTTCGGAAATAGCTTAGAATACTTTTATAGCTATCGTTTCTATCACGTAGGTACAAAAAAACTTGGGTCCATGTCGTAAACCCGAATGTCTGGAAACTGAATTGTTATTTTAAGTCTTATTTGAAATACTTGATACATAACTATCCATCGTAGCTTTTTAAAAATATGATAAATGCATATAACATATAAAAATATATTTCTACGTACATAAAAGGGGTTGCAGATCAGAGGTAAAGAGGACTCTGATTGTAAAATTAAAAGTCCGTTGGATAGTATGAAACTGTTATGAGCATAGCCAATGGACCCACTCCCGACTTGTCATAGTGATACGTAACAAAGATTGTCACAACGTCAAGTCTGGTAGAAACTGCACGGAGCTTGTGCTACGACCTTTGATCAGTGAACTTTTGGCTAACACGGTTTACTGTTGCATACGTCGGAGTACTTCGATCAGCCAAATACGGGTTGGAATAAAGTGCTGTACGCATAGCAGAAACAAATGACGGTTAATATTTTATTCCAAACAAAATTCATAGGTGGCCATGTGTTAACTTATATAATGAAATTCCCGAGAACATGAAAGTTCCACAGATCAAGGAATTAAAAAAAACAACAACTAAGAAACTTGCTTCTAAAATATATGTTTTATTCCGTTGATGAATCCAGGAATAAACAATTTTGATTACCCTTCACACTAAATTGCTTGTTTATTTAGAATTAGAAATTAGTAAAATGTTGCGCCTGGCTGAGTCGTTAGACCATTTGGTTCTCACCTAGGCGGCCCATGTTCGATCTAAGCCGACCGCAAATTGGGATTTGTGGTGGAAAACATGGCACCTGGGTGGGTTTCCTCCGGGTCCTCCGGTTTCCCCCATCATCATTCCACCAGCTGATTCATAAATCATTCATCTTAGGCGTTGGGCCGACCCCTCAACCGTGATTTCATCACAGGTCAGATACCCCGGTTCCCTCGCTCTGAGGGAACCCAAGCGCCTCCTAACGTCAAAATTGAGGAGATAGGTAGGGAAAACAATAAATTAGCAAATAAGACATCCATGTCAGCTCTTTTGACTTCTGAAATATTTTGTTTCACGGAACCTAGTCATCTGGGAGATGCACTTCTTGTGAAGAAAAAGCTTGACGACAACATTGAGATAAATATTGTGCCATCTATATTTAATAACTATTAGTATATACCTATATATTAGTAAACAATTCAGTTGTGAATAAAATGTTTATAGAAAATTATAGCAATTTTATACCGGACTGAGCTTTTTACCGAGGTTTCCATCAGTCTTTATGACACATGATGACGGCTGGTCCTGAATACCGAGCAAACAACTTGGATGAACAATTTAAAGACCTGAATTCCATGCGGTCGGTACGTTAGTGGAAACTTACTTCCTTGCTAATTAGCTTGACCGATTCAGTACAATAAGTAAAAAACAAAGTGATTTATCAAAACATACATGAATAAATAAATGATAAATAAATGAGTTCCGAACTGAATCTCAATTTTGAATTTTATCAGGAGATTGGCTGGCTAAATATTACTGTCAAGATATTGAAAACCACTGTACGTCACCATTGACAGAGGGGCTGCTGAGGCGAACGTAGCTCGGATAGCTCAGTGGCAGAGCATTAGGCTTTTAACCTAAGGGTCCAGGGTTCGAATCCCTGTTCGGGCGTATACTTTTATTAAATGAGACCTGTCTTAGGAGTTAGTTTGCATAACGACAACTAACTGAACGTGTTTGTCAAAGAGCTAAGGTATTAATGCCTACACTGTGGGAAACAGTAACAGCGACTGGCTGAAGAATGCAACACTTGAAGAGGGAGAAAAAACTTACATGTTGGTATGCAGAAAAGAGGCAGAAATGACAGCCATATTGAAATAAAATGTTATAAGATGTTTAGAAAATGCAAGAGATTTGCTCTGAACACAGTGGATTTTGTTATATTTAGGAGTGTAATGGTACTGTAAAAGGGAGAGAGAATTTAACATTACAAAAACGAAAAAGAAATTCAAGTAGAGCTGAATGTTAGGAAGATTTTTAACTGATGATCAGAACAATATACAAGGTAGGTAGGACAATATTTAAAAGTAAATATGATTATAAGAAAGTGAACAAAAGGGAAGAAAGCACGAACAAAGTTTAAGGAGGTATTCCAGTAAACGAGAGCCAATCCAATAAATTTTCCAGTTACACGTATTGCAGTGTGTTAAGTTAAGGGGGAGAAATAATAAATTCTGTAAATATTATGTAAAGTTTCAAAGAGCAAATCGTTGATACCTTAATACATTTAAAGGATATTTGCTTAATCTCCAGCACGTTGAAACATGCGTTTTAACACCCACCACACACACACACACACACACACACACACACACACACACACACACACATGCACACACATCCTCGGATTTACTTTAAAGGCCAGTATAGAACTCTGGTTAGAGGAAAAGTTAATAGATAGAAATTTAGGATATGAGCAACATTCTGCAAAGACATCGCCGAAATCAGGTGTGAGGGTAATTGAAGAGTGCTGAAGCTGTAGTCGAACGGTCTGCGGCCGTGAACACATCAGGGGCTGTTGCAGTACTGTCCCCTTTGGTACCGGGAGTGTTTGCCGATATGTCGCGGTTGTCCTTGTGCTCTCTTGGCTAGTTGTTCAAGGAACTTCAAGCTACAAATTCTCATCATTGGAAGATCACACAGTGACTGTGATTAGCACATGAAACGTACCCTCCAGTTAATTGATTAGGTACACACACACACACACACACACACACACACACACACACACACACACACACACACACACACACACACACACACACACACACACACACACACACACACACACCAAAGCTTTATCTGAAACAAATGACGAAAATGAAAACGAAACCTAAGTTGGTCTAAGCGCCTACGTATATCTGTAGCATATTGCCCTTAAGAACATACTAATATGTATTGTTGTACAAGGACAGATTGTTTACTAATATATAGGTATATACTAATAGGTATTAAAATATAGATGGCACAATCTTTAAAATGTTGTCGTCAAGCTTCTTCTTGAGACGAAGTGCATCTGCCAGATGAATAGGACTCACGAAACAGAAAACTTCAGAGGTCAAAAGAGTCAACCAGATAAGACCCGATAAGGGACGAACGCAGCGCTAGTCACGTGAAGGTCAATACGCCTCGACGCTCCTTCGAGTAATACAATATAGATGTTGTAAACATCGTTGTAAATGATGTGCTAAAAACATCGATGTTTATGGGAGTATTAAAAAAGTGACGACGAGCATGGGATTCGAGCCGACGCGTGCAGAGCACATTGGATTAGCAGTCCAACGCCTTAACCACTCGGACACCTCGTCTTCTATAATGCAGTTCTTCCAGTAACTACAGTGTATGTCAATTTTATAATTACATTAATGTACAACTGATAACAGCGGTGTCTGACGGTCTGCTACGGGCACAATTAGAAAGAACGAGAATAAATACGTGGTTACAAAGTTAAATCTAAGAGATGGATTATACTGTAAGTCCGTAAGGATGACCTGTGTAGTCGCATCTGTAACGCAACCGAATAACGCATTCGGCGTTTAAACTAAAGGATCGTATTTAGATGCCACCTGGTGGAAACAATTTGTCACTCTGTAAACAAGAGCTGATTAACGCAAACATACAGAGATGCAAGTAGAGCACACAGTTTGAGTTCTCTTCTATTATCCACCAAATGCCTCTATGTTTAAAACATTTTGTAAATGTGTATTTCAAAGGACCTTAGAGGAGAAATATCTTTTAGGCTGCTCTAAATTTTCCAAAATTTGTTTTTTGTGGTGTGATACGAAAAATTAACCTTTCTGACAACAATGAATTTACTATTTCTAAAAATCCACAAATGAATGGTGGATTTTGAGACCTAAAGAATAACTATCTTGGAACTGGGATTTGAATGAGAAGGCAATGTTTTAAAACATAAACCCAATTGTTGTTCTGAAGTGAAAATCATACACCAAGTAAATTATCTAAATTATATGGCACTTGAACATTATTCTATGAACTCATGTTTACACATACAGGAAGGAGAGATTGAGGGAACTACGTCAATCTTTAACGCTAAAATCAATCTTTAAACGCTACGTCGATCTTTAAATCCAGGAATAGTTGCTCTTAGAATGCCGGGAGAAAATTTCTTTTGTGCGACTGGAGATTATTTTCTATGTTCAACGGTGCAAGTATACGCATGCGCAAGCAGAAAATGTGCAGGATTTCGTGTTGCAGTCAACATGAGAATGATATGAAACACTTGTAGCCAACCTCTGCAAAAATTCCCCAGATATCTGTCCTACACCGGTGCAAAAGGACAAGTGGATGCAATTATCTTTTATCAGTTTTGGAAAATACTGCCCATGTTTCGTCTCAGGTTTTATTGCTTTACAAAAGTAGGCTAGCTGTCCAGCAAAAGTACCTATTGTACTGCTAGATGTGAAGGTTGTTTGTTCTGTGCGTACTTCAGATATTTACAATTGGTTCAGTACGTAGTTGAAAATCGGAAAATGGGTCGACAGATCACTAAAATTTACGAGCAGGAGGACGGTATCGGACTGGTTCGGCTACTGTCGCGAGATGTGCAAAGTGTCAAATTACACCAGGTACAGATGTATTATTTTATTTTGACAGGAATCTTGCGCGGTAGGCATGAGTAGCAACTGTGGTGGGGTTGGTACACATATCGCCACAATGGAAATACGCGTAAGAATACGAGAGGAGAGTGCGATGCATAAGGTGTCTAAAAGCAAATCTCACTCTCTAAAACCGTATTGCAGCTCTTATAAACTAAGTTATAATTCGTACTATGGTAGTAATGGATTACTGGATTAGTAATGCACTTTGTTGGATCTTAAATAGGATAAGAGTAGGCGTTTGGAACAAAACCCTGTTCTCCTCCACCAAGCATAACAACCAGCTGTCGGCCTTTCGAGGTCGCTGTAACGAATTTCACTCCAGGCATATGGTATAGTACGTGCTGAATTGATATAAGTTTCATCCATATGAATTATATAAACTTCACTTCGATATCTCCGAATATTTCGTAAATACTTAAGCCTATTTGCCCGTATGGTACGATGTTCGAATTAAAGTTTGTCTACCACGCTTAGTATTTTTTTTTTTTTTTTTTTTTTTTGTCATATAAATCCTAGCTTCAAAAGAACTCTTCTTAATGTACATACACTGCCTTGGAAGTCAATAGAATTTTGAAGCTTCATAAGCACTTTCTTCAAAACTGGTCTTTGTTTTTATTTGCTTCAAGAATTATTCATAGTTCGCCTAGCTACATTTGAACAAAAGCCATCAAATTAAATTCTGTGCATGTTCTTAATCTTTGTTTTCTGGGCATAGAGAAGGACGTTGTTGCACTAGCACCAATGGCTTTTCTTTCCTTAATAACGCACCTAAATTGCTTTCAGACTCAACTGTAGCTTCAGATGCCCTTTCCCAAATTTTAGTAGCAGACCCAGATCATTGATCCGTTTTTATCAATCTATAGATATTGGTTATTACTTCTCGTATGTTTACATGTAGCAATTTATTTCCTAATGTGCTGCTAGTAGACTTCATTTATAAATGCTCTCATGGAATCAGGAGACGCGCTCATTTTGAAACAGGCTGTAGCATCACCTCAGCTCTGCACTTGTTTACTTGCTCGCAACGGATACACAACTGACCTGCCCTCCCCTCCAGCTGCAACCGTTCTGAGGTGGACTCGTCCAGATACCACTGCGTTTCGCTCTCCACCTGTCAAGATATAAAAATACATCTGTATACTGCAAGGGGGGGGGGGGGAATTGGCGGTCCCAGCCACGTCGTTCAAATCGAAGAGTGTAAAATAGGACGACGCAAGTTTCATCATGGGCGCTTCGTAGAGGGCGACTGGATTCTGGGAATGATCGACGTGGAAACGAATGAGGTGCGGATGACGATATAGTTATGTTTAATGTAATTAGTTAGGAAGTTGGTGTAAATTAGGGACTACTGTGTATATTTAATACTATTAGCTCGGTGGTGCAATTTAGGTACTACTTGGTGTTAGTCTGCCAGATAGTAAAATTTAGGGGGAAGTAAGACTGTTAGCAGCATTGCGTTCTGTGAAGAAAGAAGGATAATTTGGCTGCACTGAATTCTTCAATATGGCCACATGCGCAATAAGGAAATAAGCATACAATTAATAACGTTAAAAGAATCCCCTCCAGTACAAAATTGCTCTAAATTTTAAGGTAATTATATTAAAAATCATGGTTGTATATAAAAACATCGCCGCGTCGCATATTAGAAAGAAGAGACCTGGCTTTTTATCAGGGGATTTTTGGTTGCAAGAAGTCCCGGTTTCAAATACCAGCTGAGCCCATAAAATCATTAGTCACCAATTATTAAGTCATAACATTCAAATAGTACACTAACACTCGGAGACACATATATGAAAAGATGTATACTCGCCTGTGTTGAAACCGTTGTGTTTCTTTTAAAAAATATCTAGTGCTCAGAAACCTGTTGTTAGAGGTATCACATAATTAAGAAATGTAGCAATGTAAGGTATTCCTTATCAAGAGTTTCCAATATAGTGCTGGAATCTTGCCGCTATAAAGAGTTTCGCGTTTTTTTCTTCCCTCCTGAATCTGGAAGGGACTGTTGTTTGTTGATTATTATTTAAGCACCAAACAATTTAACCGGTCTACAAGATGACTTTGGTTGATCTATTGATTTCAATATTTGGTATTACTTTAAGAGTTTTTAAAAATAATTAATTCCTTCCTAACACATGGCCTTACATTCAAGAAATAGGGCTTTCACACACTACAAAGCAGAAGTTGTAACCTTCCACGTATGCCGTGAAGTTAACACCAAAGTCATGCTCGTAGATCTCTTTAAAGGTTCAGAACAGAATTCAAATCGTTTCCAATTATTTACCTACAGGTGTCTGTTGAAAACATTTGAAAGGACAAGCTGTCAATTGATATCTAGATAAGGTAAACAAAACTTACGCCCCCGGGTGGGCTCAAACCACCAACCTTTCAGTTAACAGCCGAACGCGCTAGCCGATTGCGCCACGGAGGCGAACTAGTATGCTAAACAGCTACTCAAAGTCTCAACTTCAAATCTCCTTGAGGTTTCACGCCTTATGTTCGTTTCTTAGCGCTTCTGTGGCGAAAAGCAGAAGCCAAATCTTCAGGCCCTTCACCCTTATGAGTGTTGTTGTCCTTTAACTATTGTTCCCTTCAGATATACTTCAGTATTACATTAGCAGTCTAGTATTAGCGATCTATCTGCAACTGCTGCCTCGTAATAAAATCTCTTAAAACTTTCTGTGGTCAATAGTCTCTGTAGTATCGGCAGTATTGGCGGTGAAAGTTATACTTTAATATTAACTACGGTGACTTGTTTGAAATTTCATAATAATGAAAATAATAACATAGGACTAGTTTACAACAGACACATCAGAGGCTCAGTGGTATAGGGTTATGATTCCCGCTTTGGGTGTGGGAGGTCCCGGGTTCAAATCCCGGCTGAGCCCAAGCATTTCTTTTACAAACATAATTTTTATGTAATATCACACATTTCGAATACATACATGATTGGTAAGATTCTTAAAATATCTTTCCTTATCTCTGTGATATTTATTACATTATAATACTAGGTACGCATGACGTGGTACCACTCGTACTGTCTCAATAATAAGTTACCACTCAACGACATGATTATGTTTCTACTGATGAAAAAAAGAAGATGGTCATTATTTTAATACCTACCATGTAACTGGTCAATATAAACTCACAGTAATACTGAACCTTTCGCTATTTAACTCAAAAGTAAGCGTTTGTTAAGGAAATGAATCCCCTCAATTTTACAGCTCTACTCACATCACTCTTACTACCGCAAACCAGCGATTCTGTTTTAATTAAGTAGAACATGAAACACGTAAAGTACATCAGAAAAGTGATTTGGCAAACCATATATGAATAAATAAGTTACAAACCATATATCAAAGTATCATTTTATCAGGAGATTGATTGGGTAAATATTGCCGTCATGAAATCGAAAACAACTTACCCTAACTAAATAACGCGGCTGAAAAAGACGTAGCCCGGATAGCTCAGTAGGTAGAGCATTAGGCTTTTAACCTAAGGGTCCAGTGTTTGAGTCCCTGTTCGGGCATGTATTTTTATTAAATGAAAATCGGTATCTGAGTTAGGTTGCGGTCCGGCAACTTAACTGAAGATGTTGGCAAAAGAGGTAAGGCATTAATGCCTACACAGTGGGACACAGTAACAGTGATCGGCTGTCAGAGCGATACCTGCTAAGGGAAAAAAGTTTCGTTTAAGTATGCAGCAACAAGACCAAAATATTACATGCATAAGAAATGACACCTGAATTCAAATTAACTGTCACAAAATGGTGAGAAAATGCCGAAGATTGTTTTTCATTTGGGTTTATATTTAAAAATGTAATATTACGAGAAAGGGGGAGATAATTTGCACTAGTGAAATGCAAAGATATTCAAGTAGAGCTCAATGTCAGGAATATTTTTAACTGATGACCAGAATAATGTATGAAGTAGACAGGAAAATATTTAAAAAAATAATAAGAATTAAATGAAAGTGAATAAGAGGTAAGAAACACTAAAAAATTTAAAGAGGTGTACAAGTAAACAGCGGGCAAAAACTTCCCTAGAACTTAGCTAGATTTACGGAGAGTATCCTCACCAATGTTGCTTATTTTAGTTCGAACGGATTCCTTAAGAACATCAATTGTCCATGGCCTATTCTTGTACACTCTATTTTTAGATACCCGCACAATAAAGCATCCTGTGATGTTAGATCAGGGTATGTGGGGGACCACAGACATTTTGAGATCATTCGATTATCAGAGAAACTGGTTAGAAGTGCCCTGGTGTCACTAGATATATGGTGTGTTGCTCCATCTTGCTGGAAATAACTTTCTCTCAATTGGATATCATCTCCGTAAAACTTCAGAGAATACGGTGAGACCAGTGCAAACATGTATAGATGCTGTTGGAGGACACTTCCAACATTTTCTCTGAGATTACTGTAATTACTGTAATTACTGTAATCTCGCAATTGTGTGTTTAAGTCTTCCAGAGTTGTACGTATGTGCTATTACTGGTTCAAAACTTATAGCTTGTTCAAGTGGTTCAGGCTTATATGGATCGCACTATATTATGCTGAATGACCGGTTTTATTTATCTATTTTATGATCGTTTAATTAAAATAGTCTTTAGATATCGATGTCATCAGTATCACTGGTGTTGGAGCTGAGAGTTATGTACACAGCCATAAAATTAAGGAGAAGATTGCCATGCAATAACTAATAGATTCTACAACCCAGCAAACCCGTATTTTAAATTAAATCTGCAAATGTAATTGTTCTGCAGTTTCAATGCCCCGTGGTGTCACACAGTGAAGTACGGACGATCTCTTAAATATATACTTTGTTATTTCCCTGAGTGTTATTTTATTCATATAAACAAGAGTCATATGAATTCTTGCTGTTATCAAATTCTTAGTGTCCGTAATTTAGAAGTAATAAAATACGTTTTAACGAACCTTACTAATATACACGAACCTTTCTAATATACACGAAGTAGGAATTATCTATGAGGAAGTTTGAAACAAATGTACAGAAAGGCTCAACCGAATTTTAACCCGGGACTTTCTGCGCACAGAGCAGAAATCATACCCCAAGACCACTGAGCCTATTATGCAGTATGTTGGGATGGTATCTCTAAGATTAAACATATTGCCTAAGTGAATATTGTAGTAGATAACTTCTACTGTGAAAATTACGGATAACCGAGAGGACAGTCTCTTTATACTTGCATATATAAATGTAGACATATATTTCAATATGTCAACATAAATTGGAAGGGGTGAGAATACTAGGTATGTGTTTCATAAATTGTTTTATGGACAGATCTTTAAAATATTTTATTAATAGGCAGAAAGCGCAAAAAATCAACAAATCAACTGCACAATATCAATGGAAAGCTGAACTACTAAGTTATTTTTGTACCCACAGCAGTAATGAATTCTAATATCTAAAGGGAGATATAGATAAAGGACAAATATATAGGATTTAAACTTCATATTTTTGCTCTTTGACACAGAAGCGCTAAGCATCATCATCATCAACACTCAAGATAGGCCAGATAGGCCGGTTTCGGCTCACAAGGGATCTTTCCAGCGTCTCCGTGATCTTCCAACATTTAAAATACCAACTGGTTTATACTGCAGGGCCTTTTTGGTGAGTCTTTCTTCTGGCATTCGATAGAGATGGTCTTGCCATTTCAGTTTGTACTCCCTGAGTTGATCATTTAAAATAGTTTGTTAGTTTATTTCCAATTTGTTCTTACAATATCTATCATGTACAACTTCATACACATATAACATAATTAGTATACCATAAATACAATATCTTACATACTCCTCATTTTGGAGTTGCATATTCCCATGCCCCATTATACTTAATCCAGGTTGTGTTGGAATGTATATTTTTATACCTTATACTAATTTCCCTAGTTGTTCTCAGTAGTCTTCCCTGTTTTCCAAAGCCATTTTTGTCTTACTTTGCCAATAAATATTCCAAGTTTTATGATGTTTTCTTCTGATCTTAGGTTCAATACTCTTTTGCCTCTTATTTCATTTGATATATTTTCCCACTTTTGCAAAAGAAATTCGTCTCTCAAATATATTTTTTTTGACAGTCAAAAATATAATGTCAAGTTGTATCTTCTTTTGCACACATTGGAAATCTTCCCTTAATATATCCATTCCTTATACCCCTTAAGTTTATTACTCCTATTCTAAATCATGCCGACCCTTCCCCTCCTACTTTATCACAGATGTCAATATATTTTTCCCTGTCCCAATCATTAGTAAACAAGAACAAACAGATCTGGCAAAACAACTATCACATATACACCTGTCCTGTCAGAAATGGAGGCCAATTTATAAGTGAATGTTCTAAAAATGCGTATATTAATAGACAAAAGGTATTGCATTCAAAATGTAAATCTCGTAAACCAGAAACGGTATGCTGCATACATATTTTAAGACATTAACTACTTCGTAGATATTCGGTGTTGCTATATTGAATTTGGAAGCATTTTAATTACTTTCAGAAGGCTAACTTGATAAGTGTCTGTATATCACAACCATGATAACAGCCAAAGCTGTAATATTTAGCTACTCCGCCATTTAAGCAATTTATATAACAGATAGCTTCCTGTGTCGCTTTTGCACCTTCAACGAAAAGAATAAGGAAGCAAATTTCTGTAAAATTTCTTCCTAATGAAGCGAACTAGAAGGAACATTTGTTTGTAGGGATACTTTGTAAAAGAAGTAAAGCATAAAGAGCAGAACATTACGGTGAAGGTTACAGATGTCATTTCAAATGGTTTCAAAATGATGGCAGTGAATTACGTTCTTCAGCCAATCACTGCTGCAGCTTTCCACTGCGCATTTATACCATACCTTTTTCGGGTGTCGCTTCCTGTTATCTGTTGTTAGGTAGCCTATCCTCTCTAATGAACTTCAGGTTATAAAAACTTACGCCCGAACAGGGATTTGAACCCTGGACCCTTAGGTTAAAAGCCTAATGCTCTACCGACTGAGCTATCCGGGCTACGTCGGTGCAGTTTTCAACCATGAGCATGTATATTTGCTGTCGGAATCATGTACATTTAAGCATAAAATCCTGTGTTGAAAAACCACATTACGGAATATGCAGTTGTATTTTCTAATTGGGAAAATTCTGATAATGCCCAAATATTTTCCTATGTATTTATCCGTTTTAAGGTCGATTCATTTAAAACTGTCAATGGGTAAGGATGTATTTCTTTGGAACAGCTGATATGTGGTCCTAAGTGTAGTATAGAACATAGCCATAAAACTGAGGAGAAAATATGCATAACTTCAGTAGAATCTCCAACTTATCGAACCGTTATTTGGAGTATCATGTTGAAACGTTATAAACCTGGAGTTGAGTTTTACTGTCTGTTTATACTCACTAGATACGTGGATGGGACTGAAGTAATGACCATCTGTTTCTTTCTTTTTGCGTACGTAAAATAATCCTCTGATGATTTACCTGTGCGTTGGTATATTATAGAGACAGGCAAGGCTGATATCAGGTCACGCGTATGAGAGTGTAGCATTTACTGTCCAAACTACAGTTACCACCAGAATGTAGTTTCATTAACTATATAGGTACATAAATTTAAAAATACGTTTCACATACCTGAATCAGAATCTGGAATGAGAGATGAGCCAGTTTACTCTTTGCATAATACTGAATTTATTTGAAAACCAAATTAACAGAATATTGTAAATACACGCACTTGTGGAAATAAATCAATTGGTTGCCAGCTGTTTACTACTACGTTTTTGAGAAGATCCATTGAATTACCAAGCTCTCCATGGCTACTTCAGGTTTGCACACCAGATAATAAAAATTTACGCCCCTACGTGGTTTCAATCCACCAACCTTTCAGTTAACAACCGAACGCGCTAGCCGATTGCGCCTGGGAAGTCACTGAACAGGGTTCATTCAACCCAATTGCTCACTTTCGAATTTTATTGCTGCTTCTCGATATAAGTTCCTTGCTTAGCGCTTCTGTGTCAAAGAGCAAAAGCATAAAGTTGAAACCCTACTCCCTATACATTTGTTCCTTATCTATATTTCCATTTAGAAATAAAAATTCATTACTACTGTGAGTACAGAATTACCTTAGTAGTTCAGTTTTCCATAAATATTGTCCAGTTGATTCTTTTGATTTTGCTATTTCTGCCAATTAATAAACTGTTTTAATGATCTGCCCATGTGTCAATTTATGAAACTCATGCGTCGTGTTCTTACCCCTTTCTATTTATGTTGACATATTGAAATATATGTTTACATTTATATATGTACGTATAAAGAGACTGCCCTCTCGGTTATCCGTAACTTTCACAGTAGAAGTTATTTACTACAATATTCACTTAGGCAATATGTTTAACATTAGAGATACCGTTCCACTATACTGCATAATAGGCTCAGTGGCATTGAGGTATGATTTCTTCTTTGGGCGCAGAAGGTCCCGGGTTCAAATTCCGGTTGGGCCCTTCTGTACTTTTGTTGCACCATTCCACATTGATAACACCTACTCCGTGTATATTATTAAAATTCGCTAAAACATATTTCCTTACTTCTAAAATACGGACACTAGGAATTTGATAACAGCATGACTTCATATCTCCCTTATTTATCCGAATAATATATTAACACTCAGGGAAATAACAAAGTATATTTCTAAGAGGTCGTCCGTATTTCACTGTGTGACAACACGGGGCAATGTAATATACAGTAGCACTGAAACTGCAGAACAATTATATATTCACATTTTATTTAAAATAAGGTTTGCTAGGTTGTAGAATCTATTAATTATTGCATAGCAATGTTCTCTTTAATTTTATGGCTGTGTCCATAACGCTCAGCACTAACACCAGTGATAGTGAAGACATCCATATCTAAAGACTATTTTAATTAAACGATCCATATAAGCCTGAACCACTTGAACAAGCTATAACTTTTGAACCGGTAATAGCACATACGTACAACTCCGGAAGACTTTTACACACAATTGGGAGATTACAATAATCTGTTTACATCTCAAAGAAAATTTTGGAAGTGTCCTCCAACAGCATCTATACATGTTTGCACTGGTCTCAGCATATTCTAGAAGTTTTACGGAGAGGACTTCGAATTAAGCGAAGGTTGTTTCCAACAAGATGGAGCAACGTGTCATTCATCTTATGACACCACGGAACTTGTAACCAGTTTCTTTGATGATCGAATAATCTCAGAATGTCTTTGGTCTCCCAGATCCCCTGACCTAACTTCACAGGATGCTTTATTGTAAAGGTATCTAAAAATAGAGTGTACAAGAATAAGCCATGGACAATTGATGTTTTTAAGGAATCCATTCGAAACAAAATAAGTAACATTGGTGAGGATACTCTCCGTAAACCTAGCTAAGTTCTAGGGAAGTTTTCGCTCGCTGTTTACTTGTACACCTCTTTAATCTTTTTAATATTTGTTACTTCTTATTCACTTTCCTTTAATTCTTTTAATTTTCTAAATATTTTCCTACCCCAAATATTCTTCTGGTCATTAGTTAAAAATATTCCTAACATTCAGCTCTACGAGAATACCTTTCCATTTTACTAGTGAAAAATTCTCTCTCCCTTTCTCATAATATTACATTACATTTTAAAATGTACTCCTGCATTTTCTCACCATTTTGCAGCAATTACAATTCAGGTGTCATTTCTCACGCTTTCAATAATTTGGTCTTGTTGTTGCATACTTAAACTTAACTTCTTTTTCCCTTAGCAGGTATCGTTTGGACAGCCAATCACTGTTACTGTTTCCCACGGTGTAGGCATTAATGCCTTACCTCTTTTGCCGACATTTTCAGTTATTTGCCGTACCGCAAACTAACTACGAAGACGAGTTTCATTTAATAAAAATACACGCCCTAACAGGGATTCGAACCATGGACCCTTAGGTTAAAAGCGTAATGCTCTACCTACTGGGCTATCCTGGCTACGGGCATTTCAGCCGTCGTAAGCGCTGACGGTGAATTGTTTTCGATTTCATGACGGTAATATTTAGCCAGCCAATCTCCTGATAAAAAGCTATTCTGAGATATAGTTTGTAACTTATTTGTTCATATATGTTTTGCCATATAACTTATAAGATGTACTTTACGTGTTTTAAGGTCGAATTAATTAAAACAGTAACGCTGGCTTGCGGTAGTTAGAGTGATATAAGTAGAGGTGTAAAATTGAGGGGATTCATTTACATAAAAATCCCTCACTTTTGAGTTAAATAGCGAAAAGCTATCGACCTAGAGTTTCAGTATTACTGTGAGTTTATATTGGCCATTTACATGACAGGTATTAAAATATTGACCATCCTCTTTTTTCTTCCGTAGAAACATAATCATGTCGTTCAGTGGTAATTTATTGTTGAGACAGTACGAGTGGTACCACGTCATGTGTACCTAGGATTATAATGTAATAAATATCTCAGAGGTAAGGAAAGATATTTTAAGAATTTTACTAATCATGTATGTATTCGAAATGTGTGTCAATACATAAAAATTATGTTAGTAAAAGAAATGCTTGGGCTCAGGCGGGATTTGAACCCGGGACCTCCTGCACCCAAAGCAGGAATCATACCCCTAGACCACTGCGCCTCTGAGGTGTCTGCTCTAAACTAGTCCTATTTTATTGTTTTCATGATTTTCAAATTTCAAACGAGTCACCTTGGTTAATATTAAAGTATAACGTTCACCGTCAATACCATGATACTACATAGGGAAATGACCACACAGATTCATAGGATATTTTATTACGAGGCAGTAGTTGTAGATAAAGCGCTAATACTAGATTGCTAATGTAGTGCGAAGTATATCTGAAGGGAAAAATAGTTAAACGACAACATACATAAGGGTGAAGGGCCTGAAGTTTGGGCTTCTGCTCTTTGCCACAGAAGTACAAATAAACGAGCATTAGGCGTGAAACCCCCAAGGAGATTTCAAGTTAAGACTTTGAGTAGCTGTTTCGTATGTCGGTTCGCCTCCGTGGCGCAATCGACTAGCGCGTTCGGCTGTTAACCGAAAGGTTGGTGGTTCGAGCCCACCCGGGGGCGTAAGCTTTGTTTACCTGTAAGCAAATCTACATACCACTGGACACCTTACCCTTCCAAAGGTTTTCAACAGATACCTGTATGTAAATGATTGGAAATTATTTGTTATCAGTTCTGAAACTTCAAAAAGTTTTATGTAACTTCACAGTATAGTTATCTGCCTGGAAGATTACAACTTCCGCTTTGCAGTGTGTGGAAGCCCAATTTCGTATAGCGGAAGTAAGGCCATGCGTTAGGAAGGAATTACTTATTTTTAAAAACGCTTTAAAGTAATGTTTAAAGTAATGCCAAATATTGAAACCAATAGACTATCGAGTCTGGGCTCGTATTTGAAAACATCTTTTGAAACTTAGACTAAAGTCTCCTTATAGACCGGTTAAACTCTTTGGTGCTTAAATATTAATCAGCTAACAACAGTCCCTTTCAGATTCATGAGGGAAGAAAAGGATAGCGAAACAGTTTATAGCGGCACGATTCCATTACTATATTGCAAACTATTGGTAAGGAATACCTTATTTTGTCTACATTTCTTAATTATGATACTTATAGCAACAGCTTTTTGAGCACTAGAGATTTTTTAAAAGACAGACAACGATTTCAAGACAGGCGAATATACATTTTTTCATATATTTTAATTCCGAGAACAACAAAACGATTACAGTGCTAGTGTGCTATTTGAATGTTATGACTTAATAATTTTTGACTAATAAGTTTATGGGCTTAGCTTGTATTTGAAACTGGGACCTCTTGCAACGAAAAACGGAAATTTCATCCACATTTTCATTTAGCTTCCGTTACGCAAGCTAACTCCAAAAACGAGTTTCATTTATTAAAAATAATATGTGTTATTCGGGTTTCGCACCCTGAACCCTAAGTTAAAAATCATTTTCCTCTGTGGACTGAAATAACTACGGGAGCTTTGATCTCAAAGTAATCCCATGATAAAGAGCCAGGGCTCTTCTTTCTAATATGCGACGCACCGATTTTTCTTCTAAGTACCTTCAGATTTTTGAAGTTTTTATATATAACCATGATTTTTAATATAATTTCTTTACACTTTAGTGCAATTTCGTACTGGAGCGGATTCTTTTAACGTTATTGTTTGTTTATTTCCTTACTGCGCATATATCCATATTGAAGAATTCAGTGCAGCCAAACTATCCTTGATTCTTCACTGAACGCAATGCTGCTAACAGTCTTACTTCTCCCTAAATTTCACTATCTAGCGAACTAACACCAATTAGTAACTAAATTGTACCACCTAGCTAATAGTACTAAACACACACAGTAGTCCCTAATTCACACCAATTAGCTAATTAATTGAACTAAACATAACTATTATATCATCTGCACCTCATTTGTCACCACGTCGATCTTCCCCAAAATCCAGTTGCCCTCTACGACGCGCCCACTATGAAACTTGCGTCGTCCTATTTTACACTCGTCAATTTGAACACGTGAACGGGACCGCCAATTTCCCCCCCCCCCTCCCTTGCAGTATACAGATGTATTTTTATATCTTGACAGATGGAGAGCGATGCGCAGTGGTGTCTGGACGAGTCCACCTCAGAACGGTTGCAACTGGAGGGGAGGGCGGGTCAGTTGTGTATCGGTTGCGAGCAGGTAAACAAGTGCAGAGCTACTCGGTAATACTACAGCTTGTTTCAAAATGTGCGCGTCTCCTGATTCCAAGAAAGCATTTAGAAATGAAGCCTACTAGCAGCACATTAGGAAATAAGTTGCTACATTTAAAAACACGAGAAGTAATAACCAATATCTATAAATTGATAAAAAAGGAACAATGGTCTGGATCTGCAATTAAAATTTAGGAAAGGGCATCTGAAGCAGCAGTTGTGTCTGAAAGCAGTTTAGGTACGTCATTAAGGAAAGAAAAGCCGCTGGTGCTAGTGCAACAACGTCCTTCTCTATGCCTAGAAAACAAAGTTTAAGAACATGCACAAAATCTAATTTGGATGTTTTAATTCAGAAGTAGCTAGGCGAACTATGAATAATTCTTAAAGAAAAGAAAAACAAAGACCAATGTTGAAGAAAGTGCTTATGTAGCTTCAAAATTCTATTGACTTCCAAGGCAGTGTATGTACATTAAGAAGAATTCTTTTGGAGCTAGGATTTATATGACAAAAAAACCACTAAGCGTTGCACACAATTTTTAATCGATTATTGTATCATACGGGCAAAAAGGCTTAAGTATTTACAAAATATTCGGAGTTACCGAAGTGAAGTTTATATAATTCATGTGGTTGAAACTTATATCAATTCAGCACATACTAGACCATATGCCTGGAGTGAAATTCGTTACAGGGACTCTGCAGCGACGTCGAAAGAACGACAGTTGGTTATCATGCTTGGTGGAGGAGAACAGGGTTTTGTTCCAAACGCCTATACCTATACCATTTAAGATTCAACAAAAACAGATAAATAAAACCGGTCATTTGGCATAATATAGTGCGATCCTCATAAGCCTGAACCACTTGAACAGTCCATAACCTTTGAATCAGTACATACGTGCATCTTTGGGAGACTGTAATACACAATTGGGAGATTATATTAAACTGTTTACATGTCAGAGAAAATGTTGGAAGTGTCCTCCAACAGCATCTCCCATGTTTACACTCGTCTAACCACATTCTCTGAAGTGTTACGGAGATGATGTCGAATTGAGAGAAGGTTATTTCCAACAAGATGGAGCAACGTGTCATACATCTAGTGACACCATGGAACTTCTAACCAGTTTCATTGATAATCGAATAATCTGAAAAGGTCTGTGGCCCTCCAGATCCCCTGACCTAACCTCATAGGATTTTTTCTTGTGGGGGTGTCTAAAAATAGTATGTACAAGAATAGGCCACGGACAATTGATGTTCCTTAGGAATACATTCGAACCGAAATAAGGAACATTAGTGAAAACCTAGCAAGTTCTAGGGAAGTTTTCGCCCGCTGTTTACTTGTACACCTCGTTAATATGTTTTACTGTTTCTTACCTCTTATTCACTTTCCTTAAATTCTTTTTGTTTTCTTTTTTATATTTTCCTGTCCTCCACATATATTATTCTGTCCATCAGTTAAAAATACGCCTAACATTCAGCTCTACTTGAATATCTTTCCATGTCACTAGTGCTAAATTCTCTAACCCTTTCTCATAATATTACATTTTAAAATGTAATGCTAATTGAAAGACAATCTCCTGTATTTTCTCACCATTTTGTGACATATAATTTCAATTCAGGTGTCACTTCTTATGCATTCAATATTTTGGTCTTGTTGTTGCATACTTAAACGTAACTTTTTCCCTTAGCACATATTGCTTTGACAGCCGATCATTGTTACTGTTCCACACTGTGTAGGCATTAATGCCTTACCTCTTTTGCCGACATTTTCAGTTAGTTGCCGTACCGCAACCTAACCCCGAAGACGAGTTTCATTTAATAAAAATGCACGCTCGAACACGGATTCGAACCCTGAACCCTAAGGTTAAAATGCCTAATGCTCTACCTACTGAGCTATCCGGGCTACGGGCGTTTCATCCGCCGTAAGCGGTGACGGTCAGTTGTTTTTGATTTCATAATGGCAACATTTAGCCAGGCAATCTCCTGATAAAAAGCCATTATGAGACATAGTTTGTAACTTATTTATTCATATCTGTTTTGCCAAATCACTTTTCTGATGCACTTTACGTGTTTTAAGGTCGAATTATTTAAAACAGATTCGCTGGTTTGCGGTACTAAGAGTGATATGAATGCAGTTGTAAAATTGAGGGGATTCATTTACATAACAAACCCTTACTTTTGAGTTTTATAGCGAAAATCTATCGACCTAGAGGTCCAGTATTACTGTGTGTTTATATAGGCCAGTTACATGACAGGTATTAAAATAATGACCATCCTCTTTTTTCCTCCGTAGGAACATAATCATGTCGTTTAGTGGTAATTTATTAATGAGACATTACGAGTGGTACCACGTCATGCTTACCTAATATTATAATGTAACAAATATCTGAATATCTCAGCGGTAAGATAAGATATTTTAAGAATTTTACTAATCATGTATGCATTCGAAGTGTGTGTTATCACATAAAGATTATGTTAGTAAAAAAAGTACATGGGCTCAGCCGGGATTTGAACCCGGGACCTCCTGCATCCAAAGCAGGAATCATACCCCTAGACCACTGAGTCTCTGATGTGTCTGTTTTAAACTAGTCCTGCATGTCACCTTGGTTAATATTGAAGTATAACTTCCACCGTCAATATCACCCATACTACAGAGAGTATTGACCACTGAATGTTTTAAGAGATTTTATTACGAGGCTGTAGTAGTAGATAGATCGCTAATACCAAATGGCTAATCTATCTCTATGCTTACGGAGTACTGTAGTGTATCTGAACGGAAAAATAGTTAAAGAACAACAACATTCATAAGGGTGAAGCGTCTGATGTTTTGGGTCCAGCTCTTCGTCACAGAAATACTAAGAAACTATTATTTTGACGTGAAACCTCAAGGAGATTTCAAGTTTAGACTTTGAGTCTCAAAGGCCTTACAAAGCTTCGCTTTTGACTCATTGAGAGTCTTGACAAAAGGTTGCTTTAGACAGCGTCAAAAAGAATACAAAAATTCCGTCTCACTTTAGCTTTTGAAAACTGCACTGAATAATTCAACACAATACTTTGTGAAAATTCGGGACTTACTGGAATAGTTTTAATAGCATCTATAAATAGTATTTGTGTTGATGGTTTAGGGAATATTTCTAAAACATGCTGGAAGTGCGTGTATTTCAACAACATAATGACTGTTTAGTAAATTCATTTTGGATAAAGTATACACTGATGATAATGTTGCCGTTATTTAAAGGTAAAATATGATTAAGTATAGAAATCGAAACACAAAATTTCCCAAAAAAAGTTTACGCGATGTTTGTGACGAAATGTTAGAAAGCCGTCGTACATACGGTTCATTCCAACATTGGAACTTTTGTTCGAGTGATTGGTTTTTACTTCCTTGTCTAAATTGATACAAATAACACTGATCAATAATTAAGAAAGGAGAAATAATACGTTCGGCATTCCTATGACTTTGTTGATGAAATTATTGTTAAATCTTATCATTTCAGGTCCTCCATTATTTCAAAGGAAACTACCACTTGGCAAAGCGTGAAAGCGTATCGGAAACAATTCGCAACACAGAGATGTTTACCTCAGCTTTTCGCACGTACACGGCGAATCCAGTGTATGTAAAGTCTGTTCAGATGTAATCATGTCTTCTGGACAGCGATGTGTCATACATCGGCAGACGCGAGAAAACACCACATAGACACACGCAGCTTCAAGTCGCTATGTTTGAGTTTCTTAACTTACTGTACATCAACTTACTAATATTTCACACCCTTAGTGATGTTAACCAGATAAGAGCCGATAAGAGACGATCACAGCGCTAGTCACATGAAGGTCAATACGCCTCAAGGCTCCTTCGAGTAAAACAACAGAGATGTGTGGCAAATATTGATGCTTATGGGAGGATTAAAAACGTGACGACGAGGATGGGATTCGAACCCACGCGTGCAGAGCAGATTAGATTAGCAGTTCAACGCCTTAACCACTCGGCCACCTCGTCTGCTATACTGCAGCTCTTCCAGTTACTATAGTATGTGTTAATTTTGAAATTCCAATAATATAAAAATCATGACAGCGGTGTCTGACGGTCTGCTACAGGCACAATCACGAAAGAACAAGAATAAATGCGCGGTTCCAAAGTTAAATCTAAGAGATGCATTATACTATAAGTCCGTAGGGATCACCTTTGTCGTCGCATCTGTAGCGCAACCGACTAACGTATTTGGCGTTAAACTGAAAGATCGTAGTGGGCTCTAGCCCACCTGGGGGCAACAGCTTTGTCACTCTGTAAACAAGAACGCAAACACCCAGAGATGGAAGTAGAGCACACAATTTGAGTTCCCTTCTAATATCCACCAAATGCCTGTAGTATTTAGATTTACTTATAAGGTAAACAAAACTTACGCCCCCGGGTGGACTCGAACCACCAACCTTTCGGTTAACAGCCGAACGCGCTAGCCGATTGCGCCACGGAGGCGAGCTGTTCTGCAAAGTAGGTGCTCAAACTCTCACCTTGTAAACTCCTTGGTGTTTTATACCAGATGTTCGCTTTTTAGCAGTTCTGAAGCAAAAAGCAGTAACCAAAACTTCAGGAGGCTCCCGCTCATGAATGCTGTTCTCCTTGAGCTATTTTTTCCATTCAGGTGTCCTCAGTACTCCGTAAGCATATACTTATATTAGCTATCTAGTACTTTTAAAAACAACTACTGCCTCGTAATAAAATCTCTTAAGGCTCTCTGTGGTCAATGCATGAAGTCTACAAACAGTTTCCTAAAAGTTATACTTAAATATTAACCCAAGGTGACAAGCTGCAAGCTTGAAAATAAACAAACATAACTCATTTAGGGCAACTCTGACAGAGGCTCAGTGGTCTCGGGGTATGATTCCTGTTTTGGGTGCAGGAGGTCCCGGGTTCAAATCCCGGCTGAGCCCACCAACTTCTTGTTTTTTTACTAAGACAATTCATATGTATTAACACCTACTTCGGATACAGACATCATTAGTAAAATTCTTGAAATATCTTTCTTTACCTCTGAGATATGTATTTATTAGAACCGTAGCTCGCATGACGTGGTACCACTCAGCAACTTGAACATGTTTCTGGGGAGGCAAAAAGGGGATGGTCATTATTTTAATACCTGCCATGTAACTGGCCAATATAAACACACAGTAATACTGAACCTCTAAGTCGAGAGTGTTTCATTATTTTACTCAAAAGTAGAATTTTGTTAAGTTAATGAATCCCCTCAATCTTACAGCTATACTCCATATCACTCTTACTACCGCAAACCAGCGATTCGGTTTTAATTGAATCGAAATTAAAACGTATAAAGCAGTACGGAAAAGTTATTTGCCAAAACATATATGGATACAATAATCCTTGATTTATTAATTCATATGAATGATATTTACTTCATTCCCAGCACCTTCAAACATCCGTTATAGCACAAACACACACACACACACACACACACACACACACACACACACACACACACTCACACACACCACACACACTCAAACACACACTCACACACACAGACACATACGGAGGAAAGGTAATGTATGGAAATGTACAATATGAACAACATTTTACTAAGACATTACCAGTGTCTGGGTAGGTGAGAGTGTTGGAGCTGTGGTCAAACGGTCAACATAATTGAATGTTATAACAATTTGTATATTAGTAGCCAAAAATAATTGCAGACAAAATGTATATCTCGTAAGCTAGAAACTGCATGCTGCAAAAATATTTTGTGACATTAAGTACTTCATAGATATTCGGCGTTGCTGTAGTATTCTATAACTTTCAGAAGGCTAACTCTGCAACTCTTTTTTCATATTTATGAAACCGGCCACCTTTACATTTAGTTACTCCACCATTTAAGCAATTAATATCACACGCAGCTTCCTGTATCAGTTTTGCGCCTCCAACGAAAACAAAAAAGAAGCAAACTTATGAAAACTTTCACCCCAATGTTCATCCAGGTGTCCTTTCAAATGTTTTCAAAAATATGATGGTAGTGAATGATGCTTTTCGGGCAGTCACTGCTGCAGCGTTCCACTGCGCATTTATGTCATACCTGTTTCAGGGTGTCGTTTTCTGACAGCTATTGTTAGGTAGCCTATATTCTATAATAAATTTCAAGTTATAAAAACTAGCGCCCGAACAGGGATTCGAACCCTGGACCCTTAGGTTAAAAGCCTAATGCTCTACCGACTGAGCTATCCGGGCTACGTAGGTGTAGTCTTTCAACCATGTACATGTGCATTTGTTGTCGGTATCATGTCATCAACATTTAACCATACAATCCTCTGTTGGAAAACCAGATTAGGGAATATTGAGTTGTATTTTCTAATTGGGAAAATTCTGATAGTGTCCAATCATTTTCCGTTGTATTTATCTCTTTTAAGGTCGATTCATTTTAATCTATCATTAGGTAAGTATGTATTTCTTTAGAATAGCAGATAAGTGGTCCTAAGTGTAGTATAGAACATAGCCATAGCACTGAGGGAAAAATGCGCATAACTTCAATAGAATCTTCAACTTATCAAAACGTTATTTCGAGTATCATGTTGAAACGTTATAAACCTCGAATAAAGTTTTACTGTCTGTTTATGCTGACCAGATACGTAGATGGGAGTGAAGTAATGACCACCTGTTTCTTTCTTTTTTTTTCGTACGTAAAAGTATCCTCTTATCGTAAACCTGAGCGTTGGTATATTATTGAGACAGGTAAGGGTGATATCAGGTCATCTGTATGAGAGTATAGTTTTTATTGTCCAAACCACATTTACCACGAGAAAGTAGTTTCATTTACATCAATTAAAAATACATTTCAAATACTTGATACAGCAATTGGAATGAGAGAGGAGACAGCTTACCCTTTGCATAACACTGAAGTTATTAGAACACCAAATTCACAAAATATGGTAAATACACGCATTTGTGGAAATAATTGGTTGTCAACTGTTTACTACTAAGTGTTTGAAATCCCTTGAAGTAACAAGCTCTCCATGGTTACTTGTGGTATGCACAGCAGATAATCAAAATTTACGCCCCCGGGTGGGCTTGAACCACCAACCTTTCGGTTAACAGCCGAACGCGCTAGCCGATTGCGCCACGGAGGCGACTATGTATGGGTCCATTCAGTCCAATTGCTCACTTTCGAATCTCATAGGCGCTTCTTGGTTTAAGCTTATTGCTTAGCCCTTCAAAATACTAGAACAAGTTAAATATTTAAATTACTTAGGAAGTGATATTTCCAATGAATGTGACAGAGATTTAAAACAAAAGATCTATAAATTTCAAAATATATGTGGCATTATAAAACGAACATTGCAAAACAAAACAAGGAAAGATACCATATTAAAGTTTTATGAAACTATGGCATTGTCTCTTATATCTTATGGAGCCGAGACCTGGACCTTGAACAGATATTGATAAAATAATAACTGAAACGGCTGAAATGAAATTTTTGGGATACGTAGCTGGCTGTAGTCTTACAGATCACATTAAAAGTGAAAGAATAAGATAACAACTAAAAATATTTGCTTTAAATGGTGAAGGAGACGTGCTAAATCCGGCAAACTATAGAGGAATAAGTTCACTTTCAAGACTTGGGAAAGTCTTCACAGGAGCTTTAGCAAAAAGATTACAAAATTGGCCAGAGATGGAATGAAAATTCTCATTATTTGAACTAGGGTTTAGAAAAGGTAAAAGAACGGCAGACAACATTTTTATAATTAGAACATTAGTAGATAAGTATCTCAGCAGAAAAGAGTGAGGCTATATTTACTGTTCCTAGACTTAGAAAAAGCCTTCGAAATAATTTCTAGGGAAGCACTTTGGAATAAATTGAGGAAAAAATGAGTAAACGAGAAGTTTATAAGAGTAATCCAAAATATTTACAAAGAAAATGAATTTAGTATAAAATATGATCGGGGAATGATAACAGAAAAAATACCAAATAATGTAGGTTGCAAATTAAGTCCAGTGCCATTTAATTTACTTATTGATGATATTCTAGAAGTAATAAATACAAAAATTATGCATTTACCAATTTTAAATAATAGAGATATACCAGGTCTGCTCTTTGCAGATGATTTAGTAACAGGTTCCATAACAAGTATAGGCTTAAAACAATCCTTGGAAGCAATAAGAAAGTTTTGTAAAGAATGGTGTTTGAAGATAAATAAAACTAAATCTAATATCATAGTGGTAAAAAGGGTTCAAATTAAAAAGAGAAGAAAAATGGTGATGGCAAGGTTCAGAAATTGAGGTGATTAGAAATATTGATTACCTAGGAGTAAGATTATCTAGTAATGGTGAATGGAGTGACCAGAAAAGGAAAGCACTGGCAGTTGGAAAAATGGCTATGAGTGTAATTAGACCATGTATTGATAAAATATCAAATATGCAAGTAAAATGGTTAGCAAGAGTGTTTCGCTCAATTGTAGAAAGCAGAGTCTATATGTAATAGAAATGTGGGGGCCAGATGAAGGATGGAAAGCGATAAATGTTGTAAACAGACCATTTTGTAGACTTGTTTTAAGTTTACCTAGATCCTAAACAATTGATACGGCTTTAATTAAATTAGGAAGATTAGGTTACAAAAGCAAGGTGATGGAAAGAACACTGAAATATTGGTTCAGAATATTGTTAAATAGCGTTTGGTAGCACAAACAAGAATAAAGGGGTGAGAGACTTGGATATATAAAATTCAAAAATTTTGCATGAAATAGGTTCATTATGGTTAGACAGTGGACGAATAGAAAAGGGATTCTGGAAAGAAGTAAAAACAAGAATGGAAGATATTGAAAAACAAGAATTATGGGATAATCTTAATAACAAAAGATCTCTGAAATTATATAAAACATTGAAAAATGATTGGGGCAGAGAAAAATATATTGACATTTGTGATAAAGTAGGAGGTGAAGGGTTGGTATTGTTTAGAACAGGGTAATATACTTAAATGTTAAAAGGAATGGATATATTAGGGGAGGATGTCCAATATGTGAAAAAGAAGATAGTACTTGGCATTATATTTTTGACTGTCAAAAAAACAAAATATTGGAGGGATGAATTTCTTTGCATAAGTAGGAAAACATGTCAAATGAAGTAAGAGGCAAAAGAATATTGAAGCTAAGATCAGAGGAAAGCATAATAAAACTGGGAATATTTATTGGCAAGGTAAGACAAAAATGGATTTGGTAAACAGGGAAGAATAATGAGAACAACTAGGGAAATTAGTATAAGGTATAAAGGGAAACAAATATACAGATCCCAAGTTTTAAAATGCTCCATTATATACACAACCTGGGTTAATTATAATGAGTCATGAGAATATGCAACTCCAAAATAAGCAGTATGTAAGATATTGTATTTATGGTATATTAATTATGTTATATATGTATGAAGTTGTATATCATAGATATTGTAAGAAGAAATTGGAAATAAACTAACTACTTTAAATGACAAACTCAGGGAATAAAAACTGAAATGGCAAGATCATCTCTTTCGAATGGCAGAAGAAAGACACCAAACAGGCCTTGCAGTATAAACCAGTTGGTATTAGAGATGTTGGAAGACTACGGAGAAGCTGGAAAGATCCCTTCTGAGCCAAAACAGGTATATCTGGCCTATCTTGAGGGTTGATGATGATGTTGACGATGATGATGATGATGATGCTTAGCGCTTCTGTGTCAAAGAGCAAAAATATGAAGTTGAAACCCTATAAAATTGTTCCTTAACTGTATTTCCCTTTCGATATGAGTATTCATTACTGCTTTGAGTACAAAAATATCTTAGTAGTTCAGTTTTCCATTAATTTTGTACAGTTGATTTGTTGAATTTCGCTATTTCTGCCTATTAATAAAATGTTCTAAAGATCTGATTATGGATCAATTTATGAAACACATACTTAGTCTTCTCACCGCTTCCAATTAATGTTGACATATCGAAATATATGCTAACATTTATAATTGCACATATAAGGGAGACTACCCTCTCGAATATCCGTAATTTTTACACTAGAAGTTATGTACTTTTATATTCACTTAGGCAATTTAACCTTAGAGATACCGTTCCGCCTTACTGCATAATAGGCTCAATGGTCTTTGGGTATGATTTCTGCTCTGGGCGTAGAAAGTCCAGGGTTCAAATTCCGGTTGAGCCCTTCTGTACTTTTGTTACACAATTCCTCATTGATAACACCTACTCCTTGTATATTAGTAAAATTCGCTAAAACACATTTCCTTACTTCTAAAATACGGACACTGGGAATTTGATAACAGCATGACCTCATATGTCACTTATTTGTCTGAATAATATATTAACGCTCAGAGAAACAACAAAGTATACCTTTAAGATATCGTCCGTATTTCACTGTGTGACATCACGGGGCAATGTAGATATACAGTAGTACTGAAACAGCAGAACAATTAAATTTGCAGATATTATTTAAGATAAGTATTTGTTAGGTTGTAGAATCTATTAATTATTGCATGGCAATCTTCTCGTTAATTTTATGGCTGTATCCATAACTCCCAGCACTAACACCAGTGATACTGAAGATATCCATATCTAAAGACTATTTTAATTAAACGATCATAGAACAGATAAATAAAACCGGTCATTCGGCATAATATAGTGTGATACATATAAGCCTGAACCACTTGAACAGGCTATAACTACTAAATCAGTAATAGCACATACGTGCAACTCTGGAAGACTTTAGCACACAATTGGGAGATTACACTAATCTGTTTACATCTCAGAGAAAATGATGGAAATGTCCTCCAACAGCATCTATACATGTTTACACTGGTCTCAACATATTCTCTGAATTTTTACGGAAATCATTTCGAATTAAGCGAAGGTTATTTCCAACAAGATGGAGCAACGTGTCATACATCTAATGACACCATGGAACTGTAACCAGATTCTTTGATAATCGAAAAATCTCAAATGTCTGTGGTCTCTCAGATCCCATGACCTAACTTCACACGATGCTTTATTGTGGGGGTACCTAAAAATAGAATGTACATGAATAGGCCACGGACAATTGATGTTCCTAAGGAATACATTCGAACCGAAATAAGCAACATTGGTGAGGATATTCTCCGTAAACCTTGCTAAGTTCTAGGGAAGTTTTCGCCCGCTGTTTACTTGTACACCTCTTTAAACTTTTTAATATTTGTTACTTCTTATTCACTTTCCTTTAATTCTTTTTATTTTTCTTAATATTTTCCTGACTACCCCATATATTCTTCTGGTCATTAGTTAAAAATGTTCCTAACATTCAGCTCTACGAGAATACCTTTCCATTTTACTAGTGCAAAATTCTCTCTCCCCTTCTCATAATATTACATTACATTTTAAAATGTACTCCTGCACTTTCTCACCATTTTGCAGCAATCACAATTCAGGTGTCATTTCTCATGCATTCAACAATTTGGTCTTGTTGTTGCTTACTTAAACGTAATTTTTTTCCCCTTAGCAGGTAAGGTTTTGACAGCCAATCACTGTTACAGTTTCCCACTGTGTAGGCATTAATGCCTTACCTCTTTTGCTGACATTTTCAGTTAGTTGCCGTACCAAAACCTAACTACGAACACGAGTTTCATTTAATAAAGATGAACGTCCGAACAGGGATTCAAACCCTGGACCCTTAGGTTAAAAGCCTAATGCTCTACCTACTGAGCTACTCGGGCTACGGACATTTCAGCTGTTGTAAGCGGTGACGGTCAGTTGTTTTCGATTTCATGACGGTAATATTTAGCCAGAGAATCTCCTGATAAAAAGCTATTTTGAGATATAGTTTGTAACTTATTTATTCATATATGTTTTGCCAAATCACTTTTCTGATGTACTTTACGTGTTTCATGGTCCATTTGATTAAAACAGAATCGCTGGTTTGCGGTAGTAAGAGTGATATGAGTAGAGCTGTAAAATTGAGGGGATTCATGAACATAACAGACCCCTACTTTTGAGTTAAATAGCGAAACGCTATTGACATAGAGTTTCAGTATTAATGTGTGCTTGTAATGACCAGTTACATGGCAGGCATTAAAATAATGACTATCTTCTTTTTGCCGCAGTAGAAACATATACATGTCGTTGAGTGGTAATTTACTATTGCGACAGTACGAGTGGTACCACGCCATGCTTATCTAAGATTATAATGTAATAAATATACCAGAGGTAAGGAAAGAAATTTTAAGAATTTTACTGATCATGTATGTATTCGAAATGTAAAAGTTATGTTAGTAAAAGAAATGCTTGGGCTCAGCCTGGATCTGAACCCGGGAGCTCCTGCACCCAAAGCAGGAAACATACCCCTAGACCGCTGAGCCTCTGATGTGTCTGTTTTAAGCTAGTCCTATGTTATTATATCCATTATTTTCAAATTTCAAGCAAGTCACCTTGGTAAATATTAAGGTATAATTTTCACCGGCAATACCAGCGACACTACAGAGAGTATTGACTACAGAGTGTTCTAAGAGATTATATTACGAGGCAGTAGTTGTAGATATATCGCTAATACTAGATTGCTAATGTAGTACTGAAGTATATCTGCAGGGAAAATTAGTTAAAGGACAACAACATTCATAAGGGTGAAGGGCCTGAAGTTTTGGCTTCTGCTCATCCCTACAACGAACATTAGGCATGAAACCCCCAAGGAGATTTGAGTTGAGACTTTGAATAGCTCTGTAGGATATCAGTGTGCCTCCGTGGCGCAATCGGCTAGAGCGTTCTGCTTTTAATCGAAAGGTTGGTGGTTCGAGCCCACCCCGGCTGCGTAAGTTTTGTTTACATTGTAAGTAAATCTAGATACCACTGGAAAGCTTGCCCTTTCAAAGTTTTTCAACAGACACCTGTAGGTAAATAATTGGAAACGATTTTAATTCTGTTCTGAACCTTCAAAAAGTTCTATGAGCATCATTTTGATGTAACTTCCCGTCTGCGTGGAAGATTAAAACTTCTTCTTCTTTGCAGTGTGTGAAAGCCCTATTTCGTATAGGGGAAGTAAGGCGATGTGTTAGGGAGGAATTACTTATTTTTAAAAATGCTTAAAGTAATACCAAATATTGTAACTAATAAAACGACTCTGGGGCTCGTATTTGAAAACATCTTTTGAGACTTAGACCAAAATCACCTTATAGACCGGTTAAACTGTTTGGTGCTCAAATATTAATCAACAAACAACAATTCCTTCCAGATTCAGGAGGAAAGAAAAGGATAGGGAAATACTTAATAGTGGCACGATTCCAGTACGATATTGGAAACTATTGGTAAGGAATACCTTATTTTGCCTACATTTCGAAATTATATGATACCTATAGCAACAGATTTTTGAGCAGTAGAGATTTTTAAAATGAAAGACAACGCTTTCAAGACAGTCGAATACACATTTTTTTATATATATGTCTCCGAGAACAACAAAGCGATTGCAGTGTTACTGTGCTATTTGAATGTTATGACTTAATAATTGGTGACTAATGATTTTATGGACTTATCTGGTACTTGAAACTGGGACCTCCTGCAACCAAAACGGAAATTCCATCCACATTTTCATTTAGCTGTCGTTACGCAAGCTAACTCCGAAAACGAGTTTCATTTATTACAAATAATATGCCTTATTAGGGATTCGAACCCTGAAACCTAGGTAAGAAAGCCTTTTGCTCTGTAGACTGAAATAATAACGGGGAACTTTGGTCTCACAGTAATCCTATGTTAAAGAGCCAGGGCTCTTCTTTCTAATAAGAGACGGGGATTTTGTTCTAATTCCTTCACAATTTTTGATGTTTTTATATACAACCATGATTTTTAATATTATTTCTGTACTATTTAGTGGAATTTCATACTGGAGAGGATTGTTTTAACGTTATTAATTGTATGTTTATCTCCATGCTGTCTATGTAGCCATATTGAAGAATTCAGTGCAGCCAAACTATCCTTGTTTCTTCACTGAACGCAATGCTGCTAATAGTCTTACTTCTCCCTAAATTTCACTATCTAGCAAACTAACACAAAGTCGTAACTGAATTATACCACCTAGCTAATAGTACTAAACGCACGCAGTAGTCCCTAACCAATTACGTTAAACGTAACTATATCGTCATCCGCACCTCATTCGTTTCCACGTCGATCATTCCCAGAATCCAGTTGCCCTCTACGACGCGCCCACGATGAAACTTGCTTCGTCCTATTTTACACTCGTCGATTTGATCACGTGGCTGGGACCGCCAATTTACCCCGTGCAGTATACTTGGTGTAGATTGACATTTTGCACATTTCGCGGCAGTAGCCGAACCAGTCCATGCAGTACGCGAGTGCAAACATTTTAGTGATTTGTGGGGCCATTTTCGGATTTTCAGCTACATACTGAACGAATCTTAAATATTTGAAGTACGCACAGAACAAACAACCTTCACTTCTCTCAGTACAATAGGTAATTTTGCTAGACAGCTAGCCTACTTTTGTAAAGTAACAAAACCTGAGAGGATACCTGCTCGGTATTTTCCAAAACTGATCAGCGCTAATTGCATCCACGTGCCCTTTTGCACCGGTGTAGAACAGATGTCTGGGGCATTTTTGCAGAGGCTGACTACAAGTGTTACATATCCTTCTCATGTTGACTGCAACACGAAAACCTGAAACATTTTCTGCTTGTGCATGCGTATACGTGCACCGTTGGACTTCGAACATATTTTCCTGTCGCACAAAAAGTAGTTTCTCCGAGTATTCTAAGTGCAAATATTCCTGGATTTATTCTAAAACGTTACTGATTAACGTAGTTCCCTCAATCTCCCCTTCCTGTATGTGAAAACATGAGTTCATAGAATAATGCTCAAGTGCCATATAATTTAGATAATTTATTTGGTTTATAATATTCACTTCAGAACAACAGTTGGGTTTATGTTTTAAAACATGGCTTCCTCTTTCAAATCCCAGTTCCAAGACTTCTTAGGTTTCAAAATCCACCATACACTTAGGGATTTTTTGAAACAGTAAATTCATTGCCGTCAGAAAGTTTAATTTGTCGTATCACACATCACAAAGAGCAAATGTTGGCAATTTAGAACTGCCCAAAAAAAATATCTCCTTTAAAGTCTTTTGAAATCCACACTTATAAAACGTTTTAAATATACTGGTATTTGGTGGATAATAGAAGAGAATTCAAATTGTGTGCTCTACTTCCATCTCTGGAAGTTTGCGTTAATCAGTTCTTGTTTACAGAGTGACAAAACTGTCGCCCCCAGCTGGGCTCTAACTACGATCCTTTCGTTTAAACACCGAATGCGTTAGTCGGTTGCGCTACAGATACGACGACAAAGGTCATCCTTACAGACTTACAGTATAATGCATCTCTAAGATTTAACCTTGGAACCGTATTTACTCTCGTTCTTTCGAATTGTGCCTGTAGCAGACGGTCAGACACCGCTGTCATGAATTGTACTTACATTAATGTAATTATAAAATTGGCATACACTGTAGTTACTGGTAGAGCTAGAATATAGAAGACGAGGTGGCCGAGTGGTTAAGGCGTTGGACTGCTAATCCAATGTGCTATGCACGCGTGGGTTCGAATCCCATCCTCGTCGTTACATTTTTAATCCACACATAAACATTAATGTTCGCAACACATCATTTACAATGATGTTTACAACATCTCTGTTGTATTACTCGACAGAACGTTGAGGTGTGTATTGACCTTCAGGTAACTAGCGCTGCGTACGTCCCTTATCGGGTATTATCTGGTCGATTAAGGGAGTTAAATATTAGTAAGTTGATATACAGTAGGTTACGAAACAAAAATAGAGCATTTGGAAGCTGTTTGTGTCTATATGATACGTTTTTTCGCGCCTGCCGTTGTATGACACATTGCTGTCCAGAAGACATGGATATATCTGAACAGACTATACCTGCACTGAATTCACCGTGTACGTGCGAACTTTCGCCGCGTAGAGGGTCGCGGGTTCGAGTCCTGCCTTGGGCATGGGTGTTTATGTGTATAATGAATATTTGTGAAGTTAGGAAAATAGATAAGACAATAAACGGAAATAATGAAAAATCGGTTAAATAAGAAAAAAAGAGAAAAATATATACATAGATATATATTTTTAGATAAAAAAATATAAAAATAAAAAAATAAAAAAATAAGCTGAGGTAAACATCCCCGTGTTGCGAATTTCTTCCGATACGCTTTCACGCTTTGCCATGTGGTAGTTTCGTTTTAAATAATGAAGGCTGTGAAATGATGATGATGATGATGATGATGATGATGATGATGATGATGATGATGATGATGATGATGATGTGACAATAAATTCATAAACAAAGGCATACGAATGCCGAACGTTTTTATTTCTTCTTTCTTAAATATTGGTCAGTGTTAATTATATCAAGTATAAACCAATCACTCGAACAAAATTTCCAATGCTGGAATGAGCCGTATGTACGATAGCCTTCTAACATTTAGTCACAAACATCGCATTGACCTTTTTTGGAAAATTTTGTGATGCAATGTCTGTACATAAACATATTTTACCTTTAAATAACGGCGACATTAGCACCAGTGTATATTTTATCCAAAATAAATTTACTAAACTGTCATTATCCTGTTGACATACACGCTCTTTCGGAGCGTTTTAGACATAATTCCTAAACCACCAATACATATACTATCAACATTGTTATAAAAACTGTTGCAGGAAGTCCCAAATTTCACAGAAAATTGTGTTGAGTTTTTTAGTGCAGTTTTTAAAGGCTAAAGTGAGACGGAATTATTGTACTCTTGGTAGACGCTGTCTAAACCAACCTTTTGTCAAGACACTCAATGAGTCAAAAGTGATTCTTTGTAAGTCCTTATGTACAACTCACCTCCTGTTCAAACCAAAGCAAAACAGAGCCGTTGTAATTGATACGTTGTATAAATTGATAGTCATTTGCTTAAGGCATAACTATGTATTCTAACAATAATTTTGAACACGCAATATATAGCTCTAAATTTTGGAAATAGCTTAGAATCCTTTTATAGCTATCGTTTCTATCACGTAGGTACAAAAAAACTTGGGTCCATGTCGTATTCCCGAATGTCTGGCAACTGAATTGTTATTTTATGTCTTATTTGAAATACTTGATACATAACTATCCATCGTAGCTTTTTAAAAATATGATAAATGCATATAACATAAATAAATATATTTCTACGTACATAAAAGGGGTTGCAGATCAGAGGTAAAGATGACTCTGATTGTAAAATTAAAAGTCCGTTGGATAGTATGAAACTGTTATGAACATAGTCAATGGACCCACTCCCGACTTGTCATAGTGATACGTAACAAAGATTGTCACAACCCCAAGTCTGGTAGAAAATGCACGGAGCTTGTGCTACGACCTTTGATCAGTGAACTTTTGGCTAACACGGTTTAGTTGCATGCGTCGGAGTACTTCGATCAGCCAAATAAGTGTTGGAACAAGCTGCTGTACGTATAACAGAAACAAATGCTGGTTAATGTTTTATTCCAAACAAAATTCATAGGTGGCCATGTGTTAACTTATATAATGAAATTCCCGAGAACATGAAAGTTCCACAGATCAAGGAAATAAAAAGAAAAAACAACTAAGAAACTTGCTTCTAAAATATATGTTTTATTCAGTTGATGAATCCATGAATAAACAATTTTAATTGCCCTTCACACTAAATTGCTTGTTTATTTAGAATTAGAAATTAGTAAAATGTTTGTCCTGGCTGATTCGTTACACACTTTGGTTCTTACCTAGGCGGCCCAGATTCGATCCAATCCGACAGCAAAGTGGGGTTTGTGGTGGAAAACATGGCGCTAGGGTGCGTTTCCTCCGGGTCCTCCGGTTTCCCCCACCATCATTCCACCAGCTGATCCCTCAATCATTCATTTCAGGCGTTGGGCCGAGCCCTCAGCCCTGATTTCATCACAGGTCAGATACCTCGGTTCCCTCGCTCTGAGGGAAAACAAGCGTCTCCTAACGTCTAAATTTAGGAGAAAGGGAGGGAAAAAATAGAAATTAGTAAATAAGTCATCCATGTCAGCTCTTTTGACCTCTGAAGTTTTTTGATTCATGGATTCTATTCATCTGGAAGATGCACTTCTTGTGAAGAAGAAGCTTGACGACAACATTAAAACAAAGATATACCATCTATATCTGAATACCTATTAGTATATACCTATATATTAGCAAGCAATTCAGTTGTGAATACAATGTTTATAGAAATGTATTGCAACTTTATACCTGACTGAGCTTTTTTCCGATGTTTCCCCCAGTCGTTATGACAAATGCTGGGGGCTGGTCCTGAATTCCGTGTAAACAACTTGGTTGGTCCTTTTAGTGACCTGAATCCCATGCAGTTGGTACGTTAGTGGAAACTCGCTTCTTTGCTAATTAGCTTGACCGATTCAGTAAAATAAGTAAAAAACAAAGCGATTTATCAAAACATAGTTAGTTAGTTACTAACACTCCCCACATGGCAACCTTGGCCTTCGGGGTAATCTCACCCCACCAAGTGATGACCGGACCCATTTCTCAGGTGGAGGCACCCAGAGGGCGGTGTCCATTACCTCCGATGATAGGGTGATAGTGAAGATGGCGGTGAGGTGAGAGGACCTACAGTTTTTACCGTGGACTCCGAACCACGTTGGGCATAGGGGATACTTCACGTGTGCTAGACAGAGGTGAAGGCGTGGATAGGGCCGACTTAAAATCGCCAACCACAGAGCCGGGAATCGAACTCGGGACCCTTAGAACGGGAGCCGCGAACGAAACCACCGCGCTACCCCGGCGCCCTTTATCAAAACATATATGTATAAATAAATGATAAATAAATGATTTACGAACTAAATCTCAATGTTGCACTTTATCAGGAGATTGGCTGGCTAAATATTACCGCCATGATATTGAAACAATTGAACGTCACCGTTGACGGAGGGGGCTGGTAAGACAAACGTAGCCCAAATAGCTCAGTGATAGAGCATTAGGCTATTAACCTAAGGGTCCAGGGTTCGAATCACTGTTCGGGCGTATATTTTTATTGGAGTCCTGTCTTAGGAATTAGGTTGCGTAACGATAACTAACTGTACATTTCGGCCGAAGAGTATTAATGCATACACAGGCAGTAGCAGGGAAACAGTAACAGTGACTGGCTGAAAAATCCGATACTTGAAGAGGGAGAAAAAACTTACATGTTGGTACTCAGCAAAGAGGCCAAGAATGTGTAAGAAATGACAGCCGCATTGAAATTAAGAGCTATAAGAGGTTTAAAAATGCAGGAGATTTGCACTGAACACAGTAGATTGTGTTATATTTGGGAGTGTAATGATACTGAGAAAGGGAGAGAGGAAAATCAGAAAAAAAAATCAAGTAGAGCTGAATATTAGGAAGACTTTGAACTGATGATTAGTAGAATATATAAGGAAGGTAGGACAATTTTAAAAGTAAATTGTGAATATGGTTCTAACAAAGTAAATAAATGGTAAGAAAACACGAAAATGTTTAAGGAGGTATTCCAGTAAACGAGAGCTAATTCAATAAACTATCCAGTTACACTTCTTGCAGTGTGTTAAGTCAAGGGGGAGGAAACAAATAAGCAAGTCCAAGCGGTAGGAATAAATTCTATAAATATTATGTAAAGTTTCAAAGATTATATCGTTGATTCCTTAATTCATATAAATGATATTTGCCTGATTTCCAGCACGTTGAAACATACGTTTTAACACCCCCTCTCACTGAAACACACACGTGAACGCACGTGGACACACGACTTCGAATTTATTTTAAAAGCCATTATAGAACTCTGGATAGAGGAAAAGTTAATGGATGGAAATGTAGTATATGAGCAACATTCTGCACAGACATCGCCGAAGTTAGGTGTTTGGGTAACTGAGAGTGCTGAAGCTGTAGCCGAACGGTCAGCGGCCGTGTACACATCAGGGGCTGGTGCAGTACTGTCCCCTTTGGTAGCCGGGTGTGTTTGTCGAAATGTCCCGTTTGTCCTTGTGCTCCTTTGGCTAGTTGTTCAAGGTACTTCAAGGTACAAAGTTCTCATTGGAAGATCAGACAGTGACTGTGATTATCACATGAAACGTACCCTGTAGTTAATTGATTAGGTAAACACACAAACACACACACACACAAACACACACACACACACACACACACGCACACACACACACTCCAAAGCTTTATCTGAAACAAATGACAAACATGAAAGCGAAACCTAGTTTGGTCTACGCGACTACGTATGTCTGTAGCATTGCCCTTAAGAACATGCCAAAATGTATTGTTATACAAGAACTAACAGATCTGGCAAAACAACTATCACTTATACACCTGAGCAGTCAGAAATGGAGGCCAATTCATTATAAGTGAAAGTTCTAAAAATGTATATATTAGTAGACAAAAAACTATTGCAAACAAAATGTAGATCTCATAATCTAAAAACTCAATACTGCATAAATATTTTGTGACATTAAGTACTTCCTAGATATTCGGCGTTGCTATATTCAATTTTGAAGTATTTTAATTCCTTTCAGAAGTCTAATTTTATAAGTGTCTTTATTTCAAATTTATGATAACAGCAAAAGCTTTAATATTTAGTTACTCCGCCATTTAAGCAATTTATATCACAGACAGTTTCTTGTATCAGTTTTGCACCTCCAACGAAAAGAATAAAGAAGCAAATTTCTGTAAACTTTCATCCCAATGAAGCGAACTAGAATGAACATTAATTAGTAGGAATGCTTTGCGAAAGAAGTAAAGCATAAAGAGTAGAACATTACGTAAAAGGTTACAGATATCCTTGCAAATGGTTTCAAAATTATGATTGCATGAATTATGTTTTTCAACCTATCACTGCTGCAGCTTTCCACTGCGTATTTATATCATGCCCTTTTCGGAAGTTGTTTTCTGTTAGCTGTTGCTAGGTAGCCTAGCTTCTTTAACGAATTTCGAGTTATAAAAAGTTACGCTCGAACAGGGATTCGAACCCTGGACCCTTAGGTTAAAAGCCTAATGCTCTACCGACTGAGCTATCCGGGCTAAGTTACCGGTCTTTCAACCGTGACCATGTACATTAGTTGTCGGTATCAAATTTCATGAACATTTAAACATAAAATCCTCTGTTGAAAAACCATATTACGGAATATTGACTTCTATTTTCTAATTGGGATTATTCTGATAATGCCCAATCATTTTCCGGTGTATTTATCTGTTTTAAGGTCGATTCATTTAAAACTGTCAATAGGTAAGTATATATTTCTTAGGAATAGCTGATATGTGGTCCTAAGTGTAGTATGGAACATAGCCATAAAACTGAGGGGAAAATATACATAACTTCAGTAGAATCTCCAACTTATCAAACCATTATTTCGTATATCATGTTCAAACGTTATAAATTTGGAATTGAGTTATAGTGTCTGTTTATACTCACTAGATACGTGGATGGGACTGAAGTAATGACCATCTATTTCTATCTTTTTGCGTACGTAACATAATCCTCTTATGATTTACCTGAACTTTGGTATATTTATTATTGAGACAGGGAAGGGTGATATCAGGTCATGTGTATGAGAGTATTGTTTTTATTGTCCAAACCACAGCTACCACCAGAGAGTAGTTTCATTAACTATATACACACATTTAAAAATACAGTTCACATACATGATGCAGAAATTAGAATGAGAGAGGAGACAGTTTACTTTTTGCATAATCCTGAAGTTATTTGAAAACCAAATTCACAGAATATCGCAAATACATGCACTTGTGGAAATAAACAATTGGTTGTCAACTGTTTACTACTAATTGTTTGAGATCCCTTGAAGTACCAAGCTCTCCATGGTTACTTGAGGTTTGCACACCAGGTAATCAAAATTTACGCCTCCGGGTGGGCTCGAACCACCAACCTTTCGGTTAACAGACGAACGCGCTAGCCGATTGCGCCACAGAGGCGACTACGCAGGCATTTATTCAGCTCAATTGCTCACCGTTGCTTAGCGCTTCAAAATACTAGAACAAGTTAAATATTTTAATTACTTAGGAAGTGATATTTCCAATGACTGTGACGGAGATTTAAAACAAAAGATCTATAAATTTCAAAATGTATGCGGCATTATAAAAGGAACACTGAAAAACAAAACAAGGAGATATACCATATTAAATTTTTATAAAACTTTGACAGTGCCTCTTATATCTTATGGAGCCGAGACCTGGACCTTGATCAGAACTGATAAAAGAATAATTGAAACGGCTGAAATGAAATACGAGTATTTGGGATACGTAGCTGGCTGTAGTCTTAAAGATCACATTAAAACGGAAACAATAAGAGAACAACTAAAAATATTTACTTTGAATGGTGAAGGAGACATGCAGCAGCAGCAGCAGCAGCAGCAGCAGCAGCAGCAGCAGCAGCAGCAGCACAAATCTGGCGGGCTGTTTGTAACAGCCCGAAGGGTGGTCAAATCGTGTACCTGCTCTGGGAAGAGCTTAACCACGTAGTGGCGGGGTGTGGATGTTGCAGAATGACGGGTGTATTTTAAGTGGGGTTAGTGTAGGGAGGTAGCTTTTTGCTGCTCAGGGAATGAAGGAGACATGCGAAATCCGGCAAACTATAGAGGAAAAAGTTTACTTTCAAGACTTGGGATAGTCTTCACAGAAGCGTTAGCAAAAAGATTACAAAATTGGGCAGAGATAGAAGAAAAATTCTCATCATTTTAATTAGGGTTTAGAAAAGGTAAAGGAACGGCAGACAACATTTTCATAATTAGAACACTAGTAGACAAGTATCTCAGCATGAAAAGAGGGAGGCTATATTTATTGTTCCTAGACTTAGAAAAAGCCTTCGATACAATTTCTAGGGAAACACTTTGGATTAATTTTGGGAAAAAAGGAGTAAGCAAGAACTTTATAGGAGTAATCCAAAATTTTTACAAGGAGAATTAATTTAGTATAAAGTATGATCGGGGAATGATAACAGAAAAAGTACCAAACAATGTGGGACTTAGACAAGGTAGAAAATTAAGTCCAGTGCCATTTAATTTATTTATTGATTATATTCTAGAAGTAATAAGTAAAAATGTTATGCATTTACCAATTTTCAATAATAGAGAGATACCAGGTCTGCTGTTTACAGATGATTTAGAAACACGTTCCATAACATGTATAGGCTTAAAACAATGCTTAGAAGCAATAGGCAAGTTTTGTAAAAAAAATGGGGTTTGAAGATAAATAAAACTAAATCTAATATCATGGTGGTAAAAAAAGGTTTCAAATTAAAAGCAGATGAAAAATGGTGGTGGGAAGGTTCAGAAACTGAGATGATTAAAATTATTGATTACCTAGGAGTAAGATTATCTAGTAATGGTGAAAGGAGTGGCCAAAAGAGGAAAGCACTGGCAGATAGAAAAATGTCTATGAGTGTTATTAGATCATTTATTAATAAAATACCAAGTATGCAAGTAAAATGGTTAGAAAGAATGGTTGGTTCAATTGTAGAAAACAGAATGCGATATGGAATAGAAATATGGAGGCCAGATGAAGGATGGAAAGCGATAAATGTCGTAAACAGACTATTTTGTAGACTTGCTTTCAGCATACCTTGATCCTCACCAAATGAGGCGGCTTTAATGAAAATAGGAAGATTAGGTTACAAAAGCAAGGTGATGGAAAGAGCATTAAAATATTGGTTCTGAATATAGAATTTATATGAGGTAAATATTGTTAAACAGTGTTTGGTAGCACAAACAAGAATAAAGGGGAGAGAGGCTTGGATATATTTAATTCAAAATATTTTAGAGGAAATGGGTTCCTTATGGTTAGATAGTGGAAGAACAGAAAAGGGATTCTGGAAAGGAGTAAAAACAAGAATTGAAGATATTTAAAAACAAGAATTATTGGCTAATATTAATAACAAAAGATTTCTGAAATTATATAAAACACTGAAAAATGATTGGGGCAGAGAAAAATATATTGACATCTGTGATAAAGTAGGAAGAGAAGGGTTGGCATGGTTTAGAACAGCAGTAATATACTTACGGGGTATAAGGAGTGAATGTATTATGGGAAGATATCCTATGTGTGAAAAAGAATATAGTACTTGACATTATATTATTGATTGTCAAAAAAACAAAATATTGGAGGGACGAATTTCTTTTGCATAAGTGGGAAAATATATCAAATAAAACAAGAGGCAAAAGAATATTGAACTTAAGATCAGAAAAAAAAAATAAAACTGGGAACATTTATTGGCAAGGTAAGGCAGAAATGGCTTTGGAAAACAGGGAAGAGTAATGAGAACACCTAGGGAACCTAGGTAAGATATCAAGAGGAACAAAAGTATAGATCCCAACTTTTAAAATGCTCCATAATATACACATCCTGGGTTAAGTATAATGGGACTTAGGAATATGGAAGTTTAAAATAAGCAGTGTTTAAGATGCTGTATTTATGGTATATTAATTATGTTATATATGTATGAAGTTGTATATGATAGATGTTGTAAGAAGAAATTGGAAATACACTAACTACTTTAAATGACACACTCAGGGATTACAAACAGAAATGGCGAGATCATCTCTCTCGAATGCCAGAAGAAAGGCTCATCAAACAGTATAAACCAGTAGGTATTAGAGATGTTGGAAGACCGAGGAGACACTGGAAAGGTCCCTTCTGAGCCGTAACCGGATTATCTGGCCTATCTTGAGGGTTGACGATGATGATGATGACGACGTCGATGACGAAGACGATGATGATGAGGATGATGATGATAATGATGGCGATGGTGATGATGATGATAATGATGATGATGATGATGCTTAGTGCTTCTTTGTCAAAAAACAAACTTATGAAGTTTAAACCCTATAAATTTGTTATTTAACTGTTTTTCCCATTAGATATTAGAATACATTACTGCTGTGAGTACAGAATTATTTTAGTATTTCAGTTTTCTATTAATATTGTCCAGTTGATTGGTTGATTTTTGCTATTTCTGCCTATTAATGAAATGTTTTATAGATCTATCCATGGATCAATTTATAAAACACATACCTACTCTTCTCACCCCTTTCAGTTTATATTGACATATTGAAATTCATGTTTACATTTATATATGCACGTATAAAGAGACTGCCCTCTCGGTTATCCGTAATTTTCACAGTAGAAGTTATCTACTACAATATTCTCTTAGGCAATATGTTTAACCTTAGAAATACCGTTCCGTCATACTGCATAATAGGCTCAGTGGTCTTGGGGTATGATTTCTTCTTTGGGCGCGGATAGTCCCGGGTTCAAAACCCGGTTGAAATCTTCTCTACTTTTGTTACACAATTCCTCATAGATAACTCCTACTTCGTGTATATTAGTAAGATTCCTTAAAACGTATTTTCTTACTTCTAAAATACGAACACTAGGAATTTGATAACAGCAAGACTTCATATCATTCTTATTTATATGAATAATATATTAACACTGAGGGAAATAACAAAGCATATTTTCAAGAGATTGTCCGTAATTCATTGTGTGACACCACGGAGCAATGTAGATAGACAGTAGCACTGAAACTGCAGAACAATTACATTTGCAGATTTAATTTAAAATAAGGGTTCGCTAGGCTGTAGAATCTATTACTTATTGCATGGCAATCTTCTCCTTAATTTTATGGTTGAGTCCATAACTCTCAGGACTAAGACTATTTTAACTAAACGATCATGAAATAGGTAAATAAAACCGGTCATTCGACATAATATAGTGCGATCCATATAAGCCTGAACCACTTGAACAGGCTATAAGTTTTGAACCAGTAATAGCACATACGTACAACTCTGGAAGACTTAAACACACAATTGCGAGATTACAGTAATCTGGTTACATCTCAGAGAAAATGTTGGAAGTGTCCTCCAACACCATCTATACATGTTTATACTGGTCTCACCGTATTCTCTGAAGTTTTACGGAGATGATATCCAATTGAGAGAAAGTTATTTCCAGCAAGATGGAGCAACACACCATATATCTAATGACACCAGGGCACTTCTAACCAGTTTCTCTGATAATCGAATAATCTCAAAATGTCTGTGGTCCCCCAGATCCCCTGATTTAACATCACAGGATGCTTTATTGTGCGGGTATCTAAAAATAGAGTGTACAAGAATAGGCCATGGACAATTGATGTTCTTAAGGAATCCATTCGAACTAAAATAAGCATCATTGGTGAGGATGCTCTCCGTAAATCTAGCTAAGTTCTAGGGAAGTTTTCGCCCACTGTTTACTTGTACACCTCTTTAAATGTTTTAGTGTTTCTTACCTCTTATTCACTTTCCTTTAATTCTTATTATTTTTTTAAATATTTTCCTGTCTTCTCCATACATTATTCTGGTCATCAGTTAAAAATATTCCTAAAATTCAGCTCTACTTGAATATCTTTGCATTTCACCAGTGCAAATTATCTCCCCCTTTCTCGTAATATTACATTTTGAAATGTAATGCCAAATGAAAAACAATCTTCGGCATTTTCTCACCATTTTGTGATAGTTAATTTGAATTCAGGTGTCATTTCTTATGCATATAATATTTTGGTCTTGTTGCTGCATACTTAAAAGAAACTTTTTTCCTTAGCAGGTATCGCTCTGACAGCCGATCACTGTTACTGTGTCCCACTGTTTAGACAGTAAGTCCTTACATCTTTTGCCAACATTTTCAGTTAAGTTGCCGGACCGCAACCTAATTCAGAAGACGATTTTCATTTAATAAAAATACACGCGCGTACAGGGTCTCGAACCCTGGACCCTTAGTTTAAAAGCCTAATGCTCTACCAACTGAGCTATCCGGGCTACGTCTTTTTCAGCCGCGTTATTTGTTTAGGTAAGCTGTTTTCGATTTCATGACGGCAATATTTAGCCAATCAATCTCCTGATAAAAAGATACTTTGATATATGGTTTGTAACTTATTCACATATGGTTTGCCAAATCACTTTTCTGATGTACTTTACGTGTTTCATAGTCCGTTGAATTAAAACAGAGTCGCTAGTTTGCGGTAGTAAGAGTGATATGAGTAGAGCTGTAAAATTGAGGGGATTCATTAACTTAACAAACCTTTACTTTTGAGTTAAATAGCGAAAGGTTACTGACCTAGAGGTTCAGTATTACTGTGAGTTTATATTGACCAGATACATGGTAGCTATTAAAATAATGACCATCTTCTTTTTTTTTTCATCAGTAGAAACATAATCATGTCGTTGAGTGGTAACTTATTATTGAGACAGTACGAGTGGTACCACGTCATGCGTACCTAGTATTATAATGTAATAAATATTACAGAGATAAGGAAAGATATTTTAAGAATCTTACCAATCATGTATATATTCGAAATGTGTGTTATTACATAAAAATTATGTTTGTAAAAGAAATGCTTGGGCTCAGCCGGGATTTGAACCCGGGACCTCCTGCACCCTAAGCAGGAATCATACCCCTAGACCACTGAGCCTCTGATGTGTCTGTTGTAAACTAGTCCTATGTTATTATTTTCGTTATTATCAAATTTCAAACAAGTCACCTTGGTTAATATTAAAGTATAATTTTCACCGCCAATACTGCCGATACTACAGAGATTATTGATCACAGAAAGTTTTAAGAGATTTTATTACGAGGCAGCAGTTGCAGATAGATCGCTAATACTAGACTGCTAATGTAATACTGAAGTATATCTGAAGGGAACAATAGTTAAAGGACAACAACACTCATTAGGGTGAAGGGCCTGAAGGTTTGGCTTCTGCTTTTCGCCACAGAAGCGCTAAGAAACGAACATTAGGCGTGAAACCTCAAGGAGATTTGAAGTTGAGACTTGGCCAGCTGTTTCGGATACTAGTTCGCCTCCGTGGCGCAATCGGCTAGCGCGTTCGGCTGTTAACCGAAAGGTTGGTGGTTCGAGCCCACCCGGGGGCGTAAGTTTTGTTTACCTTATCCAGATATCAATGGACATCCTGCCCTTTCAAAGGTTTTCAACAGACACCCGTATATAAATATCTAGAAACGATCTGATTTCTCTTCTGAACCATCAAAAAGTTTTATGAGCATGACTTTGATGTAACTTCACGGTATAGCTATCTGCGTGGAAGATTAAAACTTGTTTTGCTTTGCAGTTTGTGAAAGCCCTATTTCTTATAGGGGAAGTAAGGCCATGTGTTAGGAATGAATTACTTAAATTTAAAAACACTTAAAGTAATACCAAATATTGAAACCAATAGAACGACGACCCTGGGGCTCGTATTTGAAAACATCCTTTGACACTTGGACCAAAGTCAGCTTAAACACCGGTTAAATTGGTGCTTAAATATTAATCGGCAAATAACAGTCTCTTCCAGAATTAGGAGAGAAGAAAAGGATAGCGAAATGCTTTATAGCGGCACGATTCCAGCACTATATTGGAAACTATTGGTAAGAAAACCTTATTTTGTCTACATTTCCTAATTATATGATACCTATAGCAACAGGTTTTTGAGCACTATAGATTTTTTAAATGAAATACAACGCCTTCAAGACATTCGAATACACATATTTTTATATATGTGTATCCGAGTACAACAAAGCGATTGCAGTGTTAGTGTGCTGTTTGAATGTTATGACTTAATAATTGGTGACTAATGATTTTATGGGCTTATCTGGTATTTGAAACCGGGATCTATTGCAACCAAAAAGGAAATTTCATCCAAATTTCATTTAGCTGTCGTTACGCAAGCTAACACTGAAAATGAGTTTCATTTATTAAAAATAATATGCCTCATTAAAGATTCGAACCCTGAACACTAGGTTAAAAAGCCTTTTGTTCTGTTGTATGAAATTATTACGGGGAGGTTTGGTCTCAAAGTAATCCCACGATAAATAACCAGGACTCTTCTTTCTAATATACGACGCGGCGATTTTATTCTATATACTTCACACTTTTTGATGTTATTATATACAACCATGATTTTTAATATAATTTATTTACTATTTAGTGCAATTTCGTAATGGAGGGGATTCTTTTAACGTTATTAATTGTATGCTTATGTCCTTATTGCGCATGTGGCCATATTGAAGAATTCAGTGCAGACACACTATCCTGCTTTCTTCACTGAACGCAATGCTGCTAACAGTCTTACATCTCCCTAAATTTCACTATCTAGCAAACTAACACCAAGTAGTACCTAAATTGTACCACCGAGCTAATAGTATTAAATATACACAGTAGTCCCTAATTTACACCAACTAGCTAATTACACTAAACATAACTATATTGTCATCCGCATCTCATTCGTTTCCACGTCGATTATTTCCAGAATCCAGTTGCCTTCTACGAAGCGCCCACGATGAAGCTTGCGTCGTCCTATTTTACACTCATCGATTTAAACGACCTTGCCGGGACCACCAAATTCCCCCCCCCCCCCCCCTGCAGTATACAGATGTATTTTTATATCTTGACAGATGGAGAGCGATGCGCAGTAGTATCTGGACGAGTCCACCTCAGAACGGTTGGCTCTGGAGGGGAAGGCATGTCAGTTGTGTATCAGTTGCGAGCAAGGAAACTCGGTAATACTACAGCTTGTTTCAAAATGTGCGCGTCTCTTGATTCCAAGAGAGCCTTTAGAAATGAAGCCTACTAGCAGCACATTAGGAAATAAGTTGGTACATTAAAAAACACGAGAAGTAATAACCAATATCTATAGATTGATAAAAAAGGAACAATGGTCTGGGTCTGCTACTAAAATTTGGGAAATGACATCTGAAGCAACAGTTCTGTCTGAAAGCAGTTTAGGTGCGTTATTAAGGAAAGAAAAGCCATTGGTGCTAGTGCAACAACGTCGTTCTCTATGCCCAGAAAACAAAGATTAAGAACATGCACAAAATCTAATTTGGATGTTTCAATTCAGAAGTAGCTAGGCGAACTATGAATAAATTTTAAAGCACAGAAAAACAAGGACCACTTTTGAAGAAAGTGCTTATGAAGCTTCAAAATTCTATTGACTTCCAAGGCAGTGTATATACATTAAGAAGGGTTCTTTTGAAGCTAGGATTTATATGAAAAAAAAAACACTAAGCGTGACAGACAAATTTAAATCGAACATCGTACCATACGGGCAAAAAGGCTTAAGTATTTACGAAATATACTGAGATATCGAACTGAAGTTTATATAATTCATATGGATGAAACTTATATTAATTCAGCACATACTAGGCCATATGCCTGGAGTGAAATTCGTTACAGGCACTCTGCAGAGACGTCGAAAGGCCGACAGTTGGTTATCATGCCTACTGGAGGAGAACAGGGTTTTGTTCCAACCGCCTATACCTATACTATTTAAGATCCAAAAAACCGTGGAGATTACTACCATAGTACGAATTATAACTTAGTTTATAAGAGCTGCAATACTGTTTTAGAGAGTGAGATTTGTTTTTAGACACCTTATACAACGCACTCCCCTCTCGTATTCTTACGCGTGTTTGCATTGTGGCGATAGTTGCACTACCCCCACCACAGTTGTTACTCATCCCTACCGCGCAGGATTCCTGTCAAAATAAAATAATACATCTGTACTTGGTGTAATTTGACATTTTGCGGCAGTAGCCGAACCAGTCCGATACAGTACGCGAGCCCATACGTTTTAGTGATTTGTGGAGCCATTTTCCGATTTTCAACTACGTACTGAACCAATCTTAAATATTTGAGGTACGCACAGAACAAACAACCTTCATATCTGGCAGTTCAATAGGTACTTTTCCTGGACAGCTCGCCTACATTTGTAAAGCAATAAAACCTGAGAGAAAACATGGTCAGTATTTTCCAAAACTGATCAGCCCTAATTGCATCCACATGTCCTTTTGCACCGGTGTAGGAAAGATGTCTGGGGCATTTATGCAGAGGTTGGCTACAAGTGTTACATATCCTTATGTTGACTGCAACACGAAATCCTGCACATTTTCTGCTTGCGCATTGGTATGCGTGCACAGTTGAACATAGAAAATATTCTCGCGTCGCACAAAAGAAAGTTTCCGCGCATTCTAAGATCAAATATTCCTGGATTTATTCTAAAGCGTTACTGATTGACGTAATTCCCTCAATCTCTCCTTCCTGTAAGTTTAAACACGAGTTTATAGAATAATGTTCAAGCGTCATATGATTTAAATAATGTATTTGGTTTATGATATTCACCTCAGAACAACAGTTGAGTTTATGTTTTAAAAATGGCTTCTTCATTCTAATCCCAGTTCCAAGATAATTATTTTGGATTTTTAGAAATATTAAATTCATTTGTCGTATCACACACCACAAAAAGCAAAATTTGGAATGCTAGAGCAGCCTAAAAAACATTTCTCCTTTAAAGACTTTTAAAATCCACATTTACAAAATGTTTTAAATATACAGACATTTGGTGGATAATAGAATAGAACTCAAATAGTGTGCTCTACTTCCATCTCTGGATGTTTGCTTTAATCAGTTCTTGTTTACAGAGTGACAAATCTTTCGCCCTCAGGTGGGTTCTAACTACCATCCTTTCGGTTAAACGCCGAATGCGTTAGTCGGTTGCGCTAGAGATGCGACGACAAAGGTCATCCTTACAGTCTTACAGTATAATGCATCTCTTAGGTTTAACTTTGGAACCACGTATTTATTCTTGTTATTTCGAATTGTGTCTGTAGCAGACGGTCAGTCACCGCTATCATGATTAATGTAATTATAAAATTGACATACACGTTAGTTACTTGAAGAGCTGTAGCATAGAAGACAAGGTGGCCGAGTGGTTAAGGCGTTGGACTGCTAATCCAATGTGCTCTGCACGCGTGGGTTCGAATCCCATCCTCGTCGTCACATTTTTAATACTCCCCTAAACATCAATGTTTGCAACACATTATTTACAACTATGTTTACAACACCTCTATTGTATTACTCAACAAAGCGTTGAGGCGTATTGACCTTCAGGTAACTAGCGCTGCGTTCGTCCCTTATCGGGTCCTATCTGGTCGATTAAGGGAGTGGAATATTACTAAGTTGATATACAGTAGGCTACGAAACACAAATGGAGCATTTGGAAGCTGTTTGTGTCTATATGATATGTTTTCTCGCAACTGCCGGTGTATGACACATTTCTGTCCAGAAGACATGCTTATATCTGAACAGAGTATACATACACTGGATTCGCCGTGTACGTGCGATAAGCTGAGGTAAACATCTCCGTGTTGCGAATTCTTTCCGAACGCTTTCTGGCTTTGTCGTGTGGTAGTTTCCTTTGAAATAATGAAGGCTGTGAAATGATAAGATGTAACAATAAATTTATCAACAAAGGCATAGGAATGCCGAACGTTTTCATTTCTCCTTTCTTAAATATTGGTCAGTGTTAATTGTATCAATTCAAGACACTGAAGTAAAAACCAATAACTCGAACAAAATTTCCAATGAACCGTATGTACGACAGCTTTCTAACATTTCGTCACAAACATCGCATTAACTTTTTTGGAAAATTTTGTGTTGCAATGTCTATACTTAGGCATATTTTACCTTTAAGTATGAAACTGTCATGAGCACAGTCAATGGACTAACTGCTGACTTGTCATAGTGACGCGTTACATAGGTCGTCACAACCCCAAGTCTGGTAGAAACTGCACGGAACTTGTGCTATGACTTTGATCAGTGACCTTTTGGCTAACACGGTTTACTGTTGCATACGTCGGAGTACTTCGATCAGCCAAATAAGTGTTGGAACAAGCTGCTGTACGAATGGCAAAAACAAATTCCTTATTCCAAGCAATATTCATAGGTGACTCTGTGTTAACTTAGATAATAAAACCCCGAGAACATAAAAGTTCCACACATCAAGGCATTAACAGAAGAGGGGAAAAAATCTTGCTCCTAAATTATATGTTTATTCAGTTGATGCATAAGGAATTTTGATTACCATTTGCACTTAATTTCTTGTTTATTTCGAATTATAAATTAGTACATGGCTGAGTAGTTAGACCGTTTGGTTCTCACCTTTGCGGCCCATGTTCGATCCCAGGCGACTGCAAAGTGGGATTTGTGGTGGACAACATAGCGCTTGGGTAGGTTTCCTCCGGATCCTCCGGTTTTCCCAACCATCATTCCACCAGCTGATCCATCAATCATTCATCTCAGGTGTTGGGCCGACCCCTCAAACCTGATTTCGTCACAGGTCAGAGGCCTCGGCTCCCTCGCTCTAAGAGAAACCAAGTGCCTCCTAACATCATCACTGACGAGAAAGGGAGGGGAAAAATAAATTAGTAAAAACGACACCCATCCCAACTCTTTTGACCTCTGAAGTTTTTTGTTTCATGGATCCTATTCATCTGGGAGATGCACTTCTTCTTAAGAAGAAGCTTGACAACAACATTAAGACAAAGATGTACAATCTATGTTTTAATACCTATTAGTATATACCTATATATCAGTAAGCAATTCAGTTGTGAATACAATGTTTATAGAAATGTATTGCAACTTTATACCTGACTGAGCTTTTTTCCGAGGTTTCCCTCCGTCGTTGTGACAAATCCTGAGGGCTGGCCCTGAATTCCCTGTAAACAACTTCGATGGCCCTTTTCGAGACCTGAATCCCATGCGGTTGGTACGTGAGTGGAAACTTATTTCTTTGCTAATTAGCTTGAACGATTCAGTACAATAAGTAAAAAAAGTGATCTATCAAAACATATATGAATAAATAAATGATAAATAAATGAGATACGAGCTAAATCTCAATGTTGCATTTTATCAGGGGACTGGCTGGCTAAATATTACTGTCAAGATATCGAAAACAACTGTACCTCACCGTTGACGGAGGAGCTGCTCAGGCAAACGTAGCCCGGATAGCTCAGTGTTAGAGCATTAGGCTTTTAACCTAAGGGTCCAGGATTCGAATCTCTGTTCGGGCGTATATTTTTATTAAATGAGACCGTTCTAAGGAGTTAGGTTGCGTAACAACAACTATCTGAATATTTATGCCAAAGATCTAAGGTATTAATGCCTACACAGGGGAAACAGTTACAGTGACTGGCTGAATATTGCGATAAGAGGGAGAAAAAAATTATATGTTGGTACGCAGCAAAGAGGACAAGAATGTGTAAGAAATGACAGCTGTGCTGAAATTAAGAGTTATAGGAGGTTTAAAGTAAAATGAAAAAAGAAATCAAGAAGAGCTGAAAGTTATCAAGAATTTTAACTGATGATTAGGAGAATATATAAGGTAGGTAGGACAATATTTAAAATTAAATCGTAAATATGATTATAAGAAAGTGAATAAATGCCAAGAAAACACGAAGAAAGTTTAAGGAGTTATTCCAGTAAACGAGAACTAATTCAATAAATTTTCCAGTTACACGTCTTGCAGTGTGTTAAGTCAAGGGGGAGGAACCAGAAATAAGCAAGTCATAGCGGTAGTAATAAATTTTGTAAATATTATGTAAAGTTTGAAAGAGTAAATCGTCGATTCCTTAATTCATATAAATGATATTTGCTGAATATCCAGCACGTTGAAACATGCCTTTTAACCCCCCCCCCCTAACACACACACACACACACACAAATGCACATAGGTGCACACACGACTTCCGATTTATTTTAATGGTCAGTATAGAACTCTGGATAGAGGAAACGTTAGTGGATGGAAATTTAGGATATGAGCAACATTCTGCTAAGACATCGCCGAAGTTAGGTGTGAGGGTAAATGAGAGTGCTGAAGCTGTAGTCGAACGGTCTGCGGCCGTGTACACATCAGGGGCTGGTGCAGTACTGTCCCCTTTGGTAGCCGGCAGTTTGCCGAAATGTCCCGTATGTGCTGGTGCTGAGTTGGCTAGTTGTTCAAGGTACTTCAAGATACAAATTTCTCATCATTGGAAGATCAGACAGTGACTGTGATTTTCACATGAAGCGTACCCTGCAGTTAATTGATTAGGTACACACACACACACACACACACACACACACACACACACACACACACACACACACACACACACACACACACACACACTCACACACACACACACACACACACACACACACACACGAAAGCTTTTTTTGAAACAAATGACAAAAATGAAAGCAAAATCAAGGTTGGTCTACGCGACTAAGTATGTCTGTTTCATATTGCCCTTAAGAACATTCTAAAATATATTGTTACACAAGGACAATCAGATCTGGCAAAACAACTATCACTTATACACCTGTCCTGTCCGAAATTGAGGACAATTCATTATAAGTGAATGTTCTAAAAATGTGTATATTAATAGACATAAATTATTGCATACAAAATGTAGATGTCGTAAACCAGAAACTGTATGCTGCATACATATTTTGTGACATTAACTACTTCCTAGATATTCGGCGTTGCTATATTGAATTTTGAAGTATTTTAATTACTTTCAGAAGGCTAACTTGATAAGTGTCTGTATTTCAGAACCAAGATAACAGCAAAAGTTTTAATATTCAGCTACTCCGCTGTTTAAGCAATTTATATCACAGACAGCTTCCTGTATCGCTTTTGCGCCTTCAACGAAAAGAAGAAGGAAGCAAATTTCTGTAAACTTTCATCCTAATGAAGCGAACTAGAAGGAACATTCATTAGTAGGAATAATATGTAAAAGAAGTAAAGCATAAAGAGTACAACATTACGTTGAAGGTTACAGATTTACTTTCAAATAAATGGTTTCAAAAATATGTTGGCAGTGAATAATGTTTTTCAGCCAATCACTGCTGCAGCTTTCCACTGCGCATTTATACCACACCTTTTTCGCGTGTCGTTTCCTGTTAGCTGTTGTTAGGTAGCCTGTCTTCTCTAATGAATTTCAGGTTATAAAAACTTATGCCCGAACAGGGATTCGAACCCTGGACCCTTAGGTTAAAAGCCTAATGCTCTACCGACTGAGCTATCCGGGCTACGTCGGTGTAGTCTTTCAACCATGAGGATGTACATTTGTTGTCGGTGTCATATTTCATGAACATTTAAACATAAAGTCCTCTGTTGAAAAACCACATTACGGAATATTGAGTTGTATTTTCTAATTGGGGAAATTCTAATAATGTCCAAACATTTTCCGGTGTATTTATCTGTTTTAAGTTCGATTCATTTAAAACTGTCAATAGGTGAGTATGTATTTCTTTGGCATAGCTGATATATGGTTCTAAGTGTAGTATAGCCATAAAACTGGGGAGAAAATATGCATAACTTCAGTAGAATCTCCAATTTATCAAACCGTTATTTCGAGTATCATGTTGAAACGTTGTAACCTGGAGTTGAGTTTTACCATTTATTTATACTCACCAGATACGTGGATGGGACTGAAGTAATGACCATCTTTTTCTTTCTTTTTGCGTACGTAAAATAATTCTCTTATCATTTACCTGAGCGTTGGTATATTTATTTAACCTTAGAGATGCCATTCCGCCATATTGAATTATAGGCTCAGTGGTCTAGGGGTATGATTCCTGCTTTGGCCGCAGGAGGTTCCGGGTTCAAATCCCGGCTGAGCCTTCTGTACTTTTGTCACACAATTCCTCATTGATAAAACCGAGTGGGATGGCTCATTCGGTGTCGCCTATGGACCACATTCGGAAGGCCTAGGTTTGATTCCCGTGGCCGACCTACAGGATCCATGGGTTCTTGGAGGGGTTTCCCGGGTCGCTAGGCGAATACTGGGTAGGTGAATTACATAACCTGAATTTCCAGTTCCTACATTTCATCTCCATTATCATTTCATATCATCTCTCATTTGATGGTCTCTTTCAGGGTAGAAGTGTCGGCAGGTGTCTCGGCGGTGCATGGCAAGATGATATGCTGAAGAAAACTTCTTCCTGCTCCGTTAGTCGGTTGCTGGTCTCCGCTCCTCCGCTTGGACCGTTTCGGGATCTCGGATCACCTGCCTGGGACCATTAAGGCTCGGCTGCTGGGCTCGCTGCCGTCCCGCAGCAGGGAAGAGGGTCCGTTGTCCTGGCCTTTTGGGGAAGGTCTCCATCCAAGTAAATTGTAGGAGCCCTGCCCTCTGAACTGTCGTGGCAACTTGGGTCAGCCACCCTCTGTCTCCTTTACCTCATCCTTCCTCCCGGGAGTGTCCCCACTTGGCAGCATAGGAACAAAGGGGCCAGTATGGTGGCCTACGTACTGAATGCCCTCTATAATGAAATCCCAATTCTCATTGATCACATCTACTGCGTATATATTAGTAAAATTCGCTAAAACGTATATTCTTACTGCTAAAACAGGCACACTTGAAATTTTATATAAGCAGGACTTGATATCACTCTTATTATATAATAATTATACATTAACACCCTGGGACATAACTTATTTCATTGTGTAACACCACGGGGCAATGTAGATAGACAGTAGCACTGAAACAGCCGAATAATTACATTTGCACATTTATTTTAATGTAAGAGTTTGTTAGGTTGTAGAATTTATTACTTATTGCATGACCACCTTCTCCTTAACTTTATGGCTGTGTCCATAGCTCTCAACGTTAACACCAGTGATTCTGCAGATATCCATAGCTATTGGGTGTTTTATTTAAATCAATCATTAAGAAAAACGGAAAGGTCAATCGGCATAATATACTGCGACCCATATAAACCTGAACCATTTCAATAGGCCATAACTTTTAAACTAAGAATAGGACACCGTGCAACTTTGGGAGAATATAATACACAACTGGGAGATTACATTAATTTGTTTACATCTCAGAGAAAACGTTGGAAGTGTCCTCCACCAGCATCTATACATATTTGCACTCGTCTCACTGTATTTTCTGAAGTTTTACGGAGATGACATCAAATTGAGATAAGGTTATTTCCAGCAGGATGGAGCAACGTACCATACATCCAATGACACCACGGAACTTGTAACCAGTTTCTTGGATAATCGAATAATCTCAAAATGTCTGTGGTCTCCCAGATCACCTGACCTAACTTCACAGGATGCTTTATTGTGAGGGTATCTAAAAATAGAGTGTACAAGAATAGACCATGGACAGTTGATTTTCTTGGAATCCATTCGAACCTAAATAAGCAACATTGGTGAGGATACTCTCCGTGAACCTAGCTAAGTTCTAGGGAAGTTTTCGCCCGCTGTTTACTTGTACACCTCTTTAAACCTTTTTAGTGTTTCTTACCTCTTATTCACTTTCCTTTAATTCTTTTTATTTTATTTTCTATATTTTCCTGTCTTCTCCATATATCATTCTGTAATCAGTTAAAAATTTCCTAACATTCAGCTCTAATTCAATATCGTTCCATTTCACTTGTGTTAAATTCTCTCTCCCTTTTTCGGAAAATTACATTTCATAATGTAATGCGAATTGAAAGAAAATCTCGTACATTGTTTCACCATCTTGTGACAGTTAATTTCAATTCAGATGTCACTTCTTATGCATTCAATATTTTGGTCTTGTTGCATACTTAAATGTAATATTTTACACTTGGCAGGTATCGCTTTGACAGCCAATCACTGGCTAGGCATTAATGCCTTACCTCTTTTGCCGACATTTTCGGTTAGTTGCCGTACCGCAACCTAACTCCGAAGACGAGATTCATTTAATAAAAATGCACGCCCGAACAGGGATTCGAACCCTGGACCCTTAGGTTAAAAGCCTAATGCTCTACCTACTGAGCTATCCGGACTACGGCGTTTCAGCCGCCGTAAGCGGTGACGGTCAGTTGTTTTCGATTTCATGACGGCAATATTTAGCCAGCCAATCTCCTGATAAAAAGTCATTTTGAGACATAGTTTGTAACTTATTTATTCATATATATTTTGCCAATAACTTTTCTGATGTACTGTACGTGTTTTAAGGTCGATTTAATTAAAACAGATTCGCCGGTTTGCGGTACTAAAAGTGATATGAATAGAGGTGTAAAATTGAGGGGATTCATTTACATAACAAGCCCTTACTTTTGAGTTAAATAACGAAATGCTATCGACCTAGAGGTTCAGTATTACTGTGTGTTTATACTGGCCAGTTACGTGAAAGATATTAAAATAATGACCATCCTCTTTTTTCCTCCGTAGAAACACAATCATGTCGTTTAGTGGTAACTTATTATTGAGAGTACGAGTGGTACCACATCATGCGTATCTAGGATTATAAAGTAATAAATATCTCAGCGGTAAGAAAATATATTTTAAGAATATTACTAATCATGTGTGCATTCGAAGTGTGTGTTATTACATAAATGTTATGTTAGTAAAAAAGAACATGGGCTCAGCCGGGATTTGAACCCGGGACCTCCTGCGCCCAAAGCAGGAATCATACCCCTAGACCACTGAGCCTCTGATGTGTCTCTTTTAAACTAGCCCTACATTATTCTCTTTAAATTTCATTCATGTCACCTTGGTTAATATTGAAGTATAACTTTCACCGTCAATACTACCGATACTACAGAGTATTGACAACAGAATGTTTTAAGAGACTTTATTACGAGGCTGTAGTAGTAGATAGATCACTAATACCAAGTGGCTAATCTATCTCTATGCTTACGGAGTACTGTTATGTATCCAAAGGGGAAAATAAAGGACAACATTCATAAGGGTGAGGCGCCTGAAGTTTTGGGTCCTGCTCTTCGCCACAGAAGTGCTAAGAAACTATTATTTTGACGTGAAACGCCAAGGAGATTTCAAGTTGAGATTTTGAGTCTCAAAGAACTTACAAAGTTTCGCTTTTGAGTTATTGAGAGTCGTGATAAAAGGTTATTTTAGACAGCGTCTAACAAGAATACAATAATTCCGTCTCACTTTAGCTTTTTAAAACTGCACTTAATAACTCAACACAATATTTTGTTAAAATTCGGCACTTACTGGAGTAGTTTTCATAACTTCTGTAGATAGTATTTGTGTTCATGTTTTAGGAATTATGTCTAAATCGCGTTGGAAGTTCGTGTATGTCAACAAGATAATGACTGTTTAGTAAATTTATTTAGGATAAAATATACACTGATGCTAATGTTGCCGTTAGTTAAAGGTAAAATATGATTAAGTATAGAAATCGCAACACAAAATTTCCCAAAAAAAAGTTTATACAATGTTTGTAGGAGACATGCGAAATCCGGCAAACTATAGAGGAATAAGTTTTTTTTTCAAGACTTGGTAAAGCCTTCACAGGAGCGTTAGTGAAAATATTTCAAAATTGGGCAGAGATAGAAGGAAAATTCTCACCCGTTCAACTAGGGTTTAGAAAAGGTAAAAGAACGGCAGACAAAATTTTTATAATTAGAACACTAGTAGACAAGTATCTCAGCATGAAAAGAGGGAGACTATATTTATTGTTCCTAGACTTATAAAAAGCCTTCGATACAATTTTTAGGGAAGCACTTTGGATTAAATTGAAGAAATAAGGAGTAAGCGAGAACTTTATAATAGCAATCCAAAATATTTACAAAGAAAATGAATTTAGTATAAAATATGATCGGGGAATGCTAACAGAAAAAAATACCAAACAATGTAGGACTTAGACAAGTTTGCAAATTAAGTCCAGTGTTATTTAATTTATTTATTGATGATATTCTAGAAGTAGAAATGTTATGCATTTACCAATTTTAAGTAATAGAGATATACCAGGTCTGCTCTTTGCAGATGATTTAGTAACAGGTTCCATAACAAATATAGCCTTTGAACAATCATTGGAAGCAATAGGCAAGTTTTGTAAAGAATGGTGTTTGAAGATAAATAAAACTAAATCTTATATCATGGTGGTAAAAAAGGGTTTCAAATTAAAAAGAGAAGAAAAATTATGGTGGGAAGGTTTAGAAATTGAGGTGATTAAAAATATTGATTATCTAGGAGTAAGATTATCTAGTAATGGTGAAAGGAGTGACCATAAAAGGAAAGCACTGGCAGATGGAAAAATGGCTATGAGTGTAATTGGAACATGTATTAATAAAATACCAAATATGCAATTAAAATGGTTAGAAAGAGTGGTTGGTTCAATTGTAGAAAGTAGAATGCTATATGGAATAGAAATATGGAGGCCAAATGAAGGATGGAAAGCGATAAATGCTGTAAACAGACTATTTTGTAGACTTGCTTTAAGTTTCCCTAGATCCTCACCAAATGAGGCGGCTTTAATGAAATTAGGAAGATTAGGTTACAAAAGCAAGGTTATGGAAACAACACTGAAATATTGGTTCAGAATATGGAATTTAGATGAGGAAAGTATTGTTAAATGGCGTTTGGTAGCACAAAAAAGAATAACGGGGGAGAGACGTGGATATATAAAATTCAAAATATTTTACAGGAAATAGATATGGATTCATTATGGTTAGTGAGTGGAAGAATTGAAAAAGGGATTCCGGAAAGGAGTAAAAACAAGAATTGAAGATATTGAATTATGGGCTTATCTAAATAATAAAAGATCTCTGAAATTATATAAATCACTGAAAAATGATTGGGCAGAGAAAATTATATCGATATCTGCAATAAAGCAGGAAGTCAACGGTTGGCGTGGATTAGAACAGTAGTAATATATTTAAGGAGTATAAGGAATGGATATATTCAGGGAAGGTGCCCAATGTGTATAAAAGAAGATAGTACTTGGCATTATATTTTAGATTGTCAAAAAACAAAATATTGGTGAGATGAATTTATTTTGCATAAGTGGGTAAGCATATCATATGAAATGAGAGGCAAAGGAATATTGAACCTAAGATCAAAAGAAAACATAATAAAACTGGGAACACTTATTGGCAAGGTAAGAAAACAGGAAAGACTAAAGAGAACAACTAGGGGAATTAGAATAAGGTATAAAGGGAAACAAAAATACAGATCCCAAGTTTTAAAATGCTCCATTATATACACAATCTGGGTTAATCATAATGGATCTTGGGAATATGCAACTCCAAAATGGGGAATATGTAAGATATTGTATTTATGGTATACTAATTATGTTATATATGTATGAAGTTGTATATGATAGTATTGTAAGAAGAAATTGGAAATAAACTAACTACTTTAAATGACAAACTCAGTGAGTACTAACTGAAATGGCAAGATCATCTCTCTCGAATGCCAGAAGAAATACTCTTCAAACAGGCCTTGCAGTATAAACCACTTGGTATTAGAGATGTTGGAAGATCGCGGAGACGATGGGAAGATGCCTTCTGAGCCAAAACCGACCTATCTGGCCCATCTTGATGGTTGATGATGATGATTATGATGATGATGCTTAGCACTTCAGTGTCAAAGAGCAAACATATGAAGTTTAAAACCTATAAATTTGTTCTTTACTGCATTTCCCTTTAGATATGAGAACACGTTACTGCTTTGAGTACAGAATTATCTTAGTATTTCAGTTTTCCATTAATATTGTCCAGTTGATTTGTTGATGTTTGCTACTTCTGCCTATTAATAAAATGTTCCCATGGATCAATTTATGAAACACATACCTCGTCTTCTCACCCCTTCCAATTTATGTTGACTTATTGGAACATATGTTTGCATTTATATATGCAGATATAAAGAGACTGCCCTTTCGATTATCCGTATTGTTCACAGTAGAAGTTACCTACTACAGTATTCACTTAGGCAATATGTTTAACCCTAGAGATACAATTCCGCCTTACTGCATAATAGGCACAGTGGTCCTGGGGTATGATTTCTGCTTTGGGCGCGGAAAGACCCGGGATCAAATCCCGGTCGAGCCTTTCTGTACTTTTGTTGCACAACTCCTCATTAATAACACGTACTCCGTGTATATTAGTAAGATTCGTTAAACTTATTTTCCTACTTCTCAACTATAGACACTAGGAATTTGATAACAGCATGACTTCATATCACTCTTATTTATCTGAATAATATATTAACACTCAGGGAAATAACAAAGTATATTTTTAAGAGATACCCCGTATATCGCTGTGTGACACCACGGGGCAATGTAGATATACAGTGGCACTGAAACTGCAGAACAACTACATTTGCATATTTTATTTAAAATAAGGGTTTGCTGGGTTGTAGAATCTATTAGTTATTGCATGGCAATCTTCTCCTTAATTTTATGGTTGTGTCCATAACTCTCAGCTCTCACACCAGTGATACTGATGACATCGATATCTAAAGACTATTTTAATTAAACGATCATAAAATAGGTAAATAAAACCGGTCATTCGGCATAATATAGTGCGATCCATATAAGCCTGAACCACTTGAACAGGCTATAACTTTTGAACCAGTTATAGCACATACGTGCAACTCTGGAAGACTTTAACACACAATCGGGAGATTACACTAATCTGTTTACATCTCAGAGAAAATGATCTAAGTGACCTCCAACAGCATCTATACATGTTTATACTGCTCTCACCGTATTCTCTGAAGCTTTACGGAGATGATATCCAATTGAGAGAAAGTTATTTCCAGCAAGATGGAGCAACACACCATATATTTAATGACACCATGGCACTTCTAACCAGTTTCTCTGATAATCGAATAATCTCAAAATGTCTGTGGTCCCCCAGATCCCCTGATCTAACATCACAGGATGCTTTATTGTGCGGGTATCTAAAAATAGAGTGTACAAGAATAGGCCATGGACAATTGATGTTCTTAAGGAATCCATTCGAACTAAAATAAGCAACATTGGTATCGATACTCTCCGTAAATCTAGCTAAGTTCTAGGGAAGTTTTCGCCCGCTGTTTACTTGTACACCTCTTTAAATTTTTTAGTGTTTCTTACCTCTTATTCACTTTCCTTTAATTCTTATTATTTTTTTTAAATATTTTCCTGTCTTCTCCATACATTATTCTGATCATCAGTTAAAAATATTCCTAACATTCAGCTCTACTTGAATATCTTTCTATTTCACTAGTGTTAAATTCTCTCTCCCTTTCCCATAATATTACATTTTACAATGTACTGCGAATTGAAAGACAATCTCCTGCATTTTCTCACCATTTTGTGACAATTAATTTGAATTCAGGTGTCATTTCTTATGCATTCAATATTTTGCTCTTGTTGCTGCATACTTAATCGTAACTTTTTTTCCACTTAGCAGGTATCGCTTTGACTGTCAATCACTGTTACTGTTAACCACTGTGTAGGCATTAATGCCTTACCTCTTTTGCCGACATTTTCAATTAGTTGCCGTACCGAAACCTAAATCCGAAGACGAGTTTCATTTAATAAACATACACGCCAGAACAGGGACTCGAACTCTGGACCCTTAGACCTACTGAGCAATCCGCGCTACGTGCGTTTTAGAGACGGTCAGTTGTTTTCGATTTCATGACGGCAATATTTAGCCAGCCAATCTCCTGATAAAAAGTCATTTTGAGATATAGTTAGTAACTTATTTATTCATATATGTTTAGCCAAATCACTTTTCTGATGCACTTTATGTATTTTAAGGTCAATTTAATTATAACAGGATCTCTGGTTTGCGGTAGTAGGAGGGATATGCGTAGAGCTGTAAAATTGATGGGATTAATGAACTTAACAATCTCCTATTTTTGAGTTAAATAGCGAAACGTTATTGACATAGAGTTACAGTATTACTGTGTGCTTGTATTGGTCATTTGCATGACCGGTATTAAAATAATCACCATCCTCTTTTTTCCTCCGTCGAAACATAATCATGTCGTTGAGTGGTAACTTATTAATGAGACAGTACGAGTGGTACCACGTCATGCGTACCTAGGATTATAATGTAATAAATGTCTCAGCAGTAAGGAAATATATTTTAATAATTTTACCAATCATGTATGTATTCGAAATGTTTGTCATTACATAAAAATTACGTTAGTAAAAGAAATGCGTGGGCTCAGGCGGGATTTGAACCCGGGACCTCCTGCACCCAAAGCAGGAATCATACCCCTAGACCACTGAGCCTCTGATGTGTTTTCTCTAAACTAATCCTATGTTATTATTTTCATTTCTTCCAAATTTCAAACGAGTCACCTTGGTTAATATTAATGTATAACTTTCACCGTCAATCCCATGATACTACAAAGGGAATTGACCACAGAGATTTATAAGAGATTTTATTACGAATCAGTAGTTGTAGATAAATCCCTAACACTAGATTGCTAATGCAGTGCTGAAGTATAACTGAAGGGAAAAATAGTTAAACGACAACATACATAAGGGTGAAGGGTCTGAAGTTTTGGTTTCTGCTCTTTGCCACAGAAGTACAAAGAAACGAGCATTAGGCGTGAAACCCCCAAGGAGATTTCAGGTTGAGACTTTGAGTAGCTGTGTTGTATGTCAGTGAGCCTCCGTGGCGCAATCGGCTAGCGCGTTCGGCTGTTAATCGAAAGGTTGGTGGTTCGAGCCCACCCCGGCTGCGTAAGTTTTGTTTACATTTTAAGTAAATCTAGATACCACTGGACAGCTTGCCCTTTCAAAGTTTTTCAACAGACACCTGTAGGTAAATAATTTGAAACGATTTGAATTCTGTTCTGAACCTTCAAAAAGTTCTATGAGCATCATTTTGATATAACTTCCCGTCTGCGTGGAAGATTAAAACTTCTTCTTCTTTGCAGTGTGTGAAAGCCCTATTTCGTATAGGGGAAGTAAGGCGATGTGTTAGGAAGGAATTACTTATTTTTAAAAATGCTTAAAGTAATACCAAATATTGTAACTAATAAAACGACCCTGGGGCTCGTATTTGAAAACATCTTTTGAGACTTAGACCAAAATCACCTTATAGCCCGGTTAAACTGTTTGGTGCTCAAATATTAATCAACAAACAACAATTCCTTCCAGATTCAGGAAGAAAGAAAAGGATAGGGAAGTACTTAATAGCGGCACGATTCCAATACGATATTGGAAACTATTGGTAAGGAATACCTTATTTTGCCTACATTTCGTAATTATATGACACCTATAGCAACAGATTTTTGAGCAGTAGAGATTTTTAAAATGAAAGACAACGCTTTCAAGACAGCCGAATACAATTTTTTGATATACTCGTATGTGTCTCCGAGTACAACAAAGCGATTGCAGTGTTAGTGTGCTATTTGAATGTTATGACTTAATAATTGGTGACTAATAATTTTATGGGCTTATCTGGTACTTGAAACTGGGACCTCCTGCAACCAAAACGGAAATTTCATCCACATTATCATATAGCTGCCGTTACGCAAGCTAACTCCGGAAACTAGTTTCATTTATTACAAATAATATGCCTTATTAGGGATTCAAACCCTGAACCCTAGGTAAGAAAGCATTTTGCTCTGTAGACTGAAATAATAACGGGGAACTTTGGTCTCACAGTAATCCCATGTTAAAGAGCCAGGGCTCTTCTTTCTAATAAGAGACGGGGATTTTGTTCTAACTCCTTCACAATTTTTTATGTTTTTATATACAACCATGATTTTTAATAATATTTCTGTACCATTTAGTGGAATTTCGTACTGGAGAGGATTGTTTTAACGTTATTAATTGTATGTTTATCTCCATGCTGTCTATGTAGCCATATTGAAGAATTCAGTGCAGCCAAACTATACTTGTTTCTTCACTGAACGCAATGCTGCTAATAGTCTTACTTCTCCCTAAATTTCACTATCTAGCAAACTAACACAAAGTCGTAACTGAATTATACCACCTAGCTAATAGTACTAAACGCACGCAGTAGTCCCTTACCAATTACGCTAAACGTAACTATATCGTCATCCGCACCTCATTCGTTTCCACGTCGATCATTCCCAGAATCCAGTTGCCCTCTACGACGCGCCCACGATGAAACTTGCTTCGTCCTATTTTACACTCGTCGATTTGATCACGTGGCTGGGACCGCCAATTTACCCCGTGCAGTATACTTGGTGTAGATTGACATTTTGCACATTTCGCGGCAGTAGCCGAACCAGTTCATGCAGTACGCGAGTGCACACATTTTAGTGATTTGTGGGGCCATTTTCCGATTTTCAGCTACATACTGAACGAATCTTAAATATTTGAAGTACGCACAGAACAAACAACCTTCACTTCTCTCAGTACAATAGGTAATTTTGCTAGACAGCTCGCCTACTTTTGTAAAGTAACAAAACCTGAGAGGATACTTGCTCGGTATTTTCCAAAACTGATCAGCGCTAATTGCATCCACGTGCCCTTTTGCACCGGTGTAGGACAGATATCTGGGGCATTTTTGCAGAGGCTGACTACAAGTGTTACATATCCTTCTCATGTTGACTGCAACACGAAAACCTGAAACATTTTCTGCTTGTGCATGCGTATACGTGCACCGTTGGACTTCGAACATATTCTCCTGTCGCACAAAAAGTAGTTTCTCCGAGTATTCTAAGTGCAAATATTCCTGGATTTATTCTAAAACGTTACTGATTAACGTAGTTCCCTCAATCTCCCCTTCCTGTATGTGAAAACATGAGTTCATAGAATAATGTTCAAGTGCCATATAATTTAGATAATTTATTTGGTTTATAATATTCACTTCAGAACAACAGTTGGGTTTATGTTTTAAACATGGTCTCCTCATTCAAATCCCAGTTCCAAGATACTTACTCTTTAGGTTTCAAAATCCAACACACATTTAGGGATTTTTAGAAATAGTAAATTCATTGCTGTCAGAAAGTTTAATTTGTCGTATCACACACCACAAAGAGCAAATGTTGGCAATTTAGAACTGCCCAAAAGACATATCTCCTTTAAAGTCTTTTGAAATCCACACTTATAAAACGTTTTAAATATACCGGTATTTGGTGGATAATAGAAGAGAATTCAAATTGTGTGCTCTACTTCCATCTCTGGAAGTTTGCGTTAATCAGTTCTTGTTTACAGAGTGACAAAACTGTCGCCCCCAGCTGGGCTCTAACTACGATCCTTTCGTTTAAACACCGAATGCGTTAGTCGGTTGCGCTACAGATACGACGACAAAGGTCATCCTTACAGACTTACAGTATAATGCATCTCTAAGATTTAACCTTGGAACCGCGTATTTACTCTCGTTCTTTCGAATTGTGCCTGTAGCAGACGGTCAGACACCGCTGCCATGAGTTGTACTTACATTAATGTAGTTATAAAAGTGACATACACTGTAGTTACTGGAAGAGCTAGAGTATAGAAGACGAGGTGGCCGAGTGGTTAAGGCGTTGGACTGCTAATCCAATGTGCTCTGCACGCGTGGGTTCGAATCCCATCCTCGTCGTTACATTTTTAATCCACACATAAACATTAATGTTCGCAACACATAATTTACAATGATGTTTACAACATCTCTGTTGTATTACTCGACAGAACGTTGAGGTGTATTGACCTTTAGGTAACTAGCGCTGCGTACGTCCCTTGTCAGGTATTATCTGGTCGATTAAGGGAGTTAAATATTAGTAAGTTGATATATAGTAGGTTACGAAACACAAATGGAGCATTTGGAAGCTGTTTGTGTCTATATGATGTGTTTTTTCGCGCCTGCCGGTGTATGACACATTGCTGTCCAGAAGACATGAATATATCTGAACAGACTATACCTACACTTGATTCACCGTGTACGTGCGATAAGCTGAGGTAAACATCCCCGTATTGCGAATTCCTTCCGATACGCTTTCACGCTTTGCCATGTGGTAGTTTCGTTTTAAATAATGAAGGCTGTGAAATGATGATGATGATGATGATGATGATGATGATGATGATGATGATGATGATGATGATGATGATGATGATGATGATGATGATGATGATGATGATGATGATGATGATGATGATGATGATGATGATGATGATGATGATGTGACAATAAATTCATAAACAAACGCATACGAATGCCGAACGTTTTTATTTCTTCTTTCTTAAATATTGGTCAGTGTTAATTGTATCAAGTAAAAACCAATCACTCGAACAAAATTTCCAATGCTGGTATGAACCGTACGTACGACAGCCTTCTAACATTTCGTCACAAACATCGCATTGACCTTTTTTGGAAAATTTTGTGATGCAATGTGTGTACTTAAACATATTTTACCTCTAAATAACGGCGACATTAGCATCAGTGTATATTTTATCCAAAATAAATTTACTAAACTGTCATTATCCTGTTGACATACACGCTCTTTCGGAGCGTTTTAGACATAATTCCTAAACCGACAATACAAATACTATCAACATTGTTATAAAAACTGTTGCAGGAAGTCCCAAATTTCACAGAATATTGTGTTGAGTTATTCAGTGCAGTTTTTAGAAGCTAAAATGAGACGGAATTATTGTACTCTTGGTAGACTCTGTCTAAACCAACCTTTTGTCAAGACACTGAATGAGTCAAAAGTGTCTCTTTGTAAGTCCTTATGTGCAACATACCTCCTGTTCAAACCAAATCAAAACAATGTCGTTGTAATTGATAAGTTGTATAAATTTATAGTGATTTGCTTAACGCATAACAATGTACTCTAACAATAACTTTGAACACGCAATATATAGCTCTAAATTTCTGTAATACCTTAGAATCCTTTTATACCTATCATTTCTATCTCGTAGGTACACAAAAACTTGGGTCCATATATTCCCGAATGTCCGGAAGCAGTGAATTGTTATTTTAAGTCTAATTTGGCATACTTGATACATAACTATCAATCGTAGCTTTTTAAAAATATGATAAATGCATATAACATATATAAATATATTTCTATGTACATAAAAGGGATTGCAGGTCAGAGGTAAAGAGGACTCTGATTGTAAACTCAAGTCCGTTGGATAGTATGAAACTGTTATGACCATAGATAATGGACCCACTCCCGACTTGCCATAATGACGCGTTACAAAGATTGTCACAGCCTCAAGTCTGGTAGAAACTGCACTGATCAGTGACCTTTAGGCTAATGCGGTGTAGCTACTGTTGCATACGTCGTACTTCGATCAGCCAAATAAGAGTTGGAACAAACTGCTGTACGAATAGCAGAAACAAATGCCGGTTAATACTTTATTCCACACAAAATTCATAGGTGGCCATGTGTTAACTTAGATAATAAAATCCCCGAGAACATCAAAGTTCCACCAATCCAGGCATTTAAAAAAAGAAAAGAAAACAGTTAAAAACTTGTTCCTAAAATATATGTTTTACTCAGTTGATGAATCAATGAATAAACAATATTGATTACCCTTCACACTAAATTGCTTGTCTATTTAGAATTAGAAATTTGTAAAATGTTTGTCCTGGCTGAGTCGTTACACACTTTGGTTCTTACCTAGGCGGCCCAGATTCGATCCAATCCGACAGCAAAGTGGGGTTTGTGGTGGAAAACATGGCGCTTGGTTGCGTTTCCTCCGGGTCCTCCGGTTTCCCCCACCATCATTCCACCAGCTGATCCATCAATCATTCATCTCAGGCGTTGAGCCGAGCCCACAGCCCTGATTTCATCAGGGTCAGATACCTCGGTTCCCTCGCTCTGAGGGAAAACAAGCGCCACCTAACGTCAAAATTTAGGAGAAAGGGAGGGGAAAAATAGAAATTAGTAAATAAGTCATCCATGACAGCTCTTTTGACCTCGGAAGTTTTTTTATTCATGGATTCTATTCATCTGGGAGATGCACCTCTTGTGAAGAAGACGCTTGACGACAACATTAAAACAAAGATATACCATCTATATTTGAATACCTATTAGCATATACCTATATATTAGCAAACAATTCAGTTTTGAATGCAATGTTTATGGAAATGTATTGCAATTTTATACCTGACTGAGCTTTTTTCCGATGTTTCCCTAAGTCGTTATGACAAATGCTGAGAGCTGGTCAACTGAATTCCGTGCAAACAACTTGGATGAACAGTTTAAAGTCCTGAATTCCATGCGGTTGGTACGTTAGTGGAAACTTTGCTAATTAGCTTGACCGATTTAGTACAATAAGTAAAAAACAAAGTGATTTATCACAACATATATGAATAAATAAATGATAAATATACGAGTTACGAACTAAATCTCAATGATGCATTTTATCAGGAGATGGTCTGGCTAAATATCACCGTCATGATACTGAAAACAACTGCACGCCACCGTTGTCGGAGGGGGCTGCTGAGACAAACGTAGCCCGGATAGCTCAGTGGTAGAGCATTAAGCTTTTAACCTAAGGGTCCAGGGTTCGAATCCCTGTTCGGGCGTATATGTTTTTAAAATGAGACCTGTCTTAAGAGTTAGGTAGCGTAACGGCAACTAACTGTACAGTCGGCCGAAGAGTATTAATGCATACACGGTGGGAAACAGTAACAGTTACTGGCTGAAAAATCCGATACTTGAAGAGGGTGAAAAAACTTACATGTTGGTACGCAACAAAGAGGCCAAGAATGTGTAATAAATGACAGCTGTATTGAAATTAAAAATGCAGGAGATTTGCACTGAAAAGAACATCAAATGGAGCTGAATGTTAGGAAGATTTTTAACTGATGATCCGGAGGATATACAAGGTAGGTAGTACAATATTTAAAAGTGAATTGTAAATATGATTCTAAGAAGGTAAATAAATGACAAGAAAATACGAAAAGGTTTAAGGAGGTATTCCAGTAAACGAGAACTAATTCAATAAGCTTTTCAGTTAGTTTTGCAGTGTTTAAGTTAAGGGGGAGGAAACAGAAATAAGCAAGTCCAAGCGGTAGGAATAAATTCTGTAAATATTATGTAAAGTTTCAAAGATTATATCGTTGATTCCTTAATTCATATAAATGATATTTGCCTGATTTCCAGCACGTTGAAGCATACGTTTTAACACCCCCCCCCCCACTGACACACACACGTGAACGCACGTGGACACATGACTTCGAATTTATTTTAAATGCCATTATAGAACTCTGGATAGAGGAAAAGTTGATGGATGGAAATGTAGGATATGAGCAACATTCTGCACAGACATCGCCGAAGTTAGGTGTCTAGGTAAGTGAGAGTGATGAAGCTGTAGCCGAACGGTCAGCGGCCGTGTACACATCACGAGCTGGTGCAGTACTGTCCCCTTCGGTAGCTGGGAGTGGTTGCCGAAATGTCCCGGTTGTCGTTGTGCTCTCTTGGCTAGTTGTCTAAGGCACTTCAAGGTACAAAGTTCTCATTGGAAGATCAGACAGTGACTGTGATTATCACATGAAACGTACCCTGTAGTTAATTGATTAGGTAAACACACACAAACACACACACACACACACACACACACACACACACACACACACACACACACACACACACACACACACACACACCAAATCTTTATCTGAAACAAATGACAAAAATGAAAGCGAAACCTATGTTAGTCTACGCGACTAAGCATGTAGCATATTGCCCTTAAGAACATGCTAAAATATATTGTTATACAAGAACTAACAGATCAGGCAAAAGAACTATCACTTAACATCTGTCGTGTCAGAAATAGAGGCCAATTCTTTATATATATTCGGCGTTGCTATATTGAATTTTGAATTATTTTATACCTTTTAGAAGGCTAAGTTGTAAGTGTATGTATTTCACATTCATGATAACAGCAAAAGGTTTAATATTTAGTTACTCCGCAATTTAAGCAATTTATGTCACATGAAGTTTCTTGTATCAGTTTTGCTCCTCCAACGAAAAGAATAAAGAAGTAAATTTCTGTAAGCCTTCATTCCAAGAAAGCGAACCAGAAGGAATAATCATTTGCAGGGGTACTTTCTAAAAGAAGTAAAGCATAAAGAGTAGAGCATTATGTTAAAGGTTACAGATGTCCTGTCAAATGGTTTCAAAAGTATGAAGGCAGTGAATGATGTTTTTCAGCCAAACACTGTTGGAACTATTTAACTGCGCATTCATGTCATACCTCTTTCGAGTGTCTTTTCTGTTAGCTGTAGTTAGGTAGCCTATCTTCTTTAACGCATTTCAAGTTATAAAAACTTACGCCCGAACAGGGATTCGAACCCTGGACCCTTAGGTTAAAAGCCTAATGCTCTACCGACTGAGCTATCCGGGCTACGTCGCTGTAGTTTCTCAACCATGAGCATGTACATTTTTTGTCGGTATCATATTTCATGAACAGTTAAACATAAAATCCTCTGTTGAGAAACCGGATTATGCAATATTGAGTTGTATTTTCTAATGGGAAAATGCTGATAATGCCCAATCATTTTCCGGTGTATTTATCTGTTTTAAGGTCGATTAGCTTAAAAATGTGAATAGGTAAGTATATATTTCTTTAGAATAGCTGATATATGGTCCTAAGTGCAGTTTAGAACATAGCCATAAAACTGAGGGGAAAGTATGCATGACTTCAGTAGAATCTCCAACTTATCAAACCGTTATATCGAGTATCATGTTGAAAAGTTATAAATCTGGAGTTGGATTTTACTGTCTGTTTATACTCACTAGATACTTGGATGGGACTGAAGTAATGATCATCTGTTTCTTTCTTTTTTCGTACGTAGAACTATCCTCTGATTTACCTGAGAGTTGGTATATTACTGAGGTCATGTGTACGAGAGTATAGCTTTTACTGCACAAACTACAGTTACCAAGAGAGAGTAGTTTTATTGACTATATACATAAATTTAAAAATACATTTCACATACATGATACAGAAATTGGAATGAGAGAGGAGACAGTTTCCTCTTTGCATAATACTGAAGTTATTTGAAAAACAAATTCCCGAAATATTTGAAATTCAGGCATTTGTGGAAATAAATCAATTGGTTGTCAACTGTTTACTACTACGTGTTTGAGATCCCTTGAAGTACCAAGTTCTCCATAGTTACTTGAGGTTTGAGCAACAGGTAATCAAAATTTACCCCACCGGGTGGGCTCGAACCACCAACCTTTCGGTTAACAGCCGAACGCGCTAGCCGATTGCGCCACGGTGGCGAGTACGTATAGGTTTATTCAGCACAATTGGTCACCTTCGAATCTTATTGGTGTTTCTCTGTTTAAGTTCCTTGCTTAGCGCTTCAAAATACTAAAACAAGTTAAATATTTCAATATCACAGGTAGTGATATTTCCTGTGAATGTGAGAGATATTTAACACAACAGATGTATAAATTTGAAAACATATGCGGCAATACAAAACGAACATTAAAAAAGAAAACAAGAAGAGATACCATATTAAAGTTTTATAAAACCATGGCAGTGCCTGTTATATCTTATGGAGCCTAGACCTGGACCTTGAACAGAAATGATAAAAGAATAATTGAAACGGCTGAAATGAAATTTTTGAGATACGTAGCTGGCTGCAGTATTAAAGATCACATTAAAAGTGAAACAATAAGAGAACAACTAAAAATATTTACTTTAAATGACAAATTCAGGGAGTACAAACTGAAATGGCAAGATCATCTCTCTCGAATGCCAGAAGAAAGACTCACCAAACAAGCCTTGCAGTATAAACAGTTGGTGTTAGAGATGTTGGAGGACTACGGAGACACTGGGAAGATACCTTCTGAGCCGAAACCAACCTATCTCGCCTATCTTGAGGGTTGATGATGATGATGATGATGATGATGATGATGATGATGATGATGATGATGATGATGCTTAGCGCTTCTGTGTCAAAGAGCAAAAATAAAAAGTTTAAACCCTATAAATTTGTTATTTAAGTGTATTTCCCTTTAGATATGAGAATTCATTGCTGCTTTGAGTACAAAAGTATCTTAGTAGTTCAGATTTCTATTTATACTGTCCAGCTTATTTGTTGATATTTGATATTTCTGCCTATTAATAAAATGTTTAGAGGATCTGCCCATGGATCTCACCCCTTCCGATTTATGTTGACATATTGAAATATGTTTACATTTATATTTGCAAGCATAAAGAGACTGCCCTCTCAATATCTGTAATTTTCACAGTAGAAGTTATCTACTACAGTATTCACTTAGGCAAAATGTTTAAACTTAGAGATACCGTTCCGTTATACTGCATAATAGGCTCAGTGGTCTTGGGGTATGATATCTAATTTGGGCGCAGAAAGTCCCGGATTCAAATTCCGCTTGAGCCCTTCTGTACTTTTGTTGCACAATTCCTCATTGCTAACACCTACTTCGTGTATATCAGTAAAATTCGCTTAAAATTAATTTCTTGCTTCTGAAATACGGACACTAGGAATTTGATAACAGCATGACTTCATATCTCTCTTATTTTTATGAATAATGTATTAACACTCAGGGAAATAACAAAGTATATATTTAAGAGATCGTCCGTATTTCACTGTGTGACACTATGGGGCAATGTAGATGTACAGTAGCACTGAAACTGCAGAACAATTACATTTGCACATTTTATTAAAGATAAGGGTTCGCTAGGTTCTAGAATCTATTAATTACTGCATGACAATCTTCTCCTTAATTTTATGACTGTGTCCATAACTCTCAGCACTAACAACAGTGATACTGAACACATCCATATCTATAGACTATTTTATTTAAACAATCATAAAATATATAAATGAAACCGGTCATTCGGCACAATATAGTGCGATCCATTGAACCACTTGAACAAGCTATAACTTTTGAACCATAGCAGATGCGTGCAACTCTGGAAGACCTTTACACACAATTGGGAGATTACACTAATTTGTTTACATCTCAGAGAAAATGTTGGAAGTGTCCTCCACCAGCACCTACACATGTTTACACTGGTCTCACCATATTCTATGAAGTTTTACGGAATTGATTTCGAATTAAGCGAAGGTTATTTCCAACAAGATGGAGCAACGTGTCATACATCTAATGACACCAGGGAACTTGTAACCAGTTTCTTTGATAATCGAATAATCTCAAATGTCTGTGGTCTCTCAGATCCCATGACCTAACTTCACACGATGCTTTATTGTGGGGGTACCTAAAAATAGAATGTACAAGAATAGGCCACAGACAATTGATGTTCCTAAGGAATACATTCGAACCGAAATAAGCAACATTGGTGAGGATATTCTTCGTAAACCTAGCTAAGTTCTAGGGAAGTTTTCGCCCGCTGTTTACTTGTACACCTCTTTAACATTTTTAGTGCTTCTTACCTCTTATTCAATTTCGTTTAATTCTTTTTATTGTATTTTTAATATTTTCCTGGCATCCCCATATATTCTTCTGGTCATCAGTTAAAAATAATCCTAACATTCAGCTCTACTTGAATGTCTTTCTATTTCACTAGTGTTAAATTCTCCTTCCCTTTGTCATAATATTACATTTCAAAATGTAATGCGAATTGAAAGACAATCTCCTACTCTTTCTCACAATTAATTTCAATTCAGGTGTCAATTCTTATGCATTCAATACTTAGGCCTTGTTGTTGCATACTTAAATGTAATTTTTTTCACTTGACAGGTATGACTTTGACAGCCAGTCATTGGCTTGCCTTACCTTTTTCGCCGACATTTTCGGTTAGTTGCCGTACCGCAACCTAACTCCGAAGAATTGTTTCATTTAATAAAAATGCAGGCCCAAACAGGGATTCGAACCCTGGACCCCTAAGTTAAAACGCCGAAAGCTCTACCTACTGAGCTATCCGGGCTACGGGCATTTCCACCGCAATAATTGGTTGGGGTCAGTTGTTTTCGATTTCATGACGGCAATATTTAGCCAGACGATCTCCTGATAAAAGGCCACTGTGAGATATAGCTTGTAACTTATTTATTCATATATGTTTTGCCATAATACTTTTCTGATGTACATTACGTGTTGTAAGGTCTATTTAATTAAAACAGAATCGCTGGTTTGCGGTAGTAAGAGTGATATGCGTAGATGTGTAAAATTAAGGGGATTCATTTACATAACAAACACTTAGTTTTGAGTTAAATAGCGAAACGCTATTGACATAGAGGTTCAGTATTAATGTGTACTTGTAATGGCCAGTTACATGACTGGTATTAAAATAATCACAATCCTCTTTTTGCCTCCGTAGGAACATAATCATGTTGTTGAGTGGTAATTTATTACTGAGACAGTACGAGTGGTACCACGTCATGCGTACCTAGGATTATAATATAATAAATATCACAGAGGTAAGGAAAGATATTTTAAGAATTTTACTAATCATGTATGTATGCGAAATGTGTGTTATTACATAAAAATTACGTTAGCAAAAGAAATGCTTGGCCTTAGCCGGTATTTGAACCCGGGACTTCCTGCACCCAAAGCCGGAATCATACCCCTAGACCACTGAGCCTCTGACGTGTCTGCGCTAAACTGGTCCTATGTTATTTTTATCATTATTTTCAAATTTGAAACAAGCCACCTTGGTGAATATTAAATTATAGCTTTCACCGTCAATACCGCCGATTCTACAGAGAGTATTGACCACAGAGTGTTTTAAGAGATTTTATTACGAGGCTGTAGTTGTAGATAGATCGCTAATACTAGATTGCTAATGTAATACTGAAGTATATCTGAAGGGACAAATAGTTAAAGGACAACAAAGTTCATAAGGGTGAAGTGCCTGAAGTTCTGGCTTCTGCTTTTCGCTACAGAAGTGCTAAGAAACGAACATTAGGCGTGAAACGTCAAGGAGATTTGAGTTTGAGACTTTGAGTAGCTGTTTCGGATACCAGTTCGCCTCCGTGGTGCAATCGGCTAGCGCGTTCGGCTGTTAACCGAAAGGTTGGTGGTTTGAGCCCACCCGGGGGCGTAAGTTTTGTTTACCTGATCTAGATATCAATGGACAGCTTGCCCTTTCAAAGGTTTTCAACAGACACCCGTATGTAAATATCTGGAAACGATTTGATTTCTCTTCTGAACCATCAAAAAATTTATGAGCATGACTTTGATGTAACTTCACGGTATAGTTATCTGCGTGGAAGATTAAAACTTGTTTTGCTTTGCAGTTTGTGAAAACCCTATTTCGCGCAGTGGAAGTAAGGCGATGTGTTAGAAATGAATTAATTATATTTAAAAACGCTTAAAGTAATACCAAATATTGAAACCAATAGAACGACTCTAGGGCTCGTATTTGAAAATATCTTTTGACAATTAGACCAAAGTCGTCTTATAGACCGGTTAAATTATTTGATGCTTAAATATTAATCAACAAATAACCGTCCCTTCCAGACTCAGGTGAGAAGAAAAGGATAGCGAAACACTTTATAGCGGCACGATTTCAGTACTATATTGCAAACTATTATTTTGTCTACATTTCTTAATTATATGATACCTATAGCAACAGATTTTTGAGCACTACAGATTTTTTAAATGAAATACAACCCTTTCAAGACAGGTGAATATACATATTTTTATATATGTGCATCCGAGAACAACAAAGCATTTGCAGTGTTAATGTGCCATTTGAAATTTATGACTTAATAATTGTTGACTAATGACTTTATGGGCTTATCTGGTATTTGAACCCGGGACCTCTTGCAACCAAAACGGAACTTTCATCCACATTTTCATTTAGCTGTCGTTACGCAAGCTAACTCTGAAAACAAGTTTCATTTATTAAAAATAGTATGCCTTATTAGTGATTCGAACCCTAGGTTAAAAAACACTTTGCTCCGTTGACTGAAATAATTACGGGGAACTTTGGTCTCACAGTAATCCAATGTTAAAGAGCTAGGGCTCTTCTTTCTAATATGTGACGCGGCGATTTTTTTCTAAGTCCTTCACACTTTTTGATGATATTATATACAACCATGACTTTTAATATAATATTTTTATTTTTAGTGCAATTTCGTACTGGAGGGAGTTATTTTAACGTTATTAATTGTATGTTTATCACCTTACTACGCTTGTAGCCATATTGAAGTATTCAGTGCAACCAAACTATCCTTGTTTCATCACAGAACGCAATGCTGCTAACAGTCTCACTTCTCCCTAAATTTTACTATCTAGCAAACTAACACCAAGTAGTACCTAAATTGTACCACCTAGCTAATAGTATTAAATATACACAGTAGTCCCTAATTTACACCAACTAGCTATATAATTACACTAAACATAACCATATCGTCATCCGCACCTCATTCGTTTCCACGTCGATCATTCCCAGAAACCAGTTACCCGCTACGAAGCGCCCACAATGAAGCTTGCGTCGTCCTATTTTACACTCATCGATTTGAACGACGTGGCCGGGACTGCCATTTCCCCCCTCCCCTTGCAGTATACAGATGTATTTTTATATCTTGACAGATGGAGAGCGTTGCGCAGTGGTATCTGGACGAGTCCACCTCAGAACGGATGCAACTGGAGGGGAGGGCGGGTCAGTTGTGTGTCAACTGCGAGCAAGTAAACAAGTGCAGAGCTACTCGGTAATACTACAGCTTGTTTCAAAATGTGCGCGTCTCCTGATTCCAAGAGAGCATTTAGAAATGACGCCTCCTAGCAGCACATTAGGAACTAAGTTACTACATTTAAAAACACGAGAAATAATAACCAATATCTATAAATTGATAAAAAAGGAACAATCCTCTGGGTCTGCTACTAAAATTTGGGAAAGGGCATCTGAAGCAACAGTTGTGTCTGAAAGCAGTTTAGGTGCGTTATTAAGGAAAGAAAAGCCATTGGTGCAAGTGCAACATCGTCCTTCTCTATGCCAAGTAAACAAAGATTAAGAACATGCACAAAATGTAATTTGGATGTTTTAATTCAGAAGTAGCTAGGCGAACTATGATTAATTCTTAAAGCATAGAAAAACAAAGACCAATTTTGAAGAAAGTGCTTATGAAGCTTCAAAATTCTATTTACTTCCAAGGCAGTGTATGTACATTAAGAAGAGTTCTTTTGAAGCTAGGATTTATATGACAAAAAAACACTAAGCGTGACAGAAATTTTAATCGAACATCGTACCATACGGGCAGAAAGGCTTAAGTAATTACGAATTTATCGGAGATATCGAAGTGAAGTCTATATAATTCATATGGATGAAACTTATATCAATTCAGCACATACTAGACCATATGCCTACTACTACTACTACTACTACTACTACTACTACTACTACTACTACTACTACTACTACTACTACTACTACTACTACTACTGCTACTACTACTACTACTACTACTACTTCTACTACTACTACTACTACTACTACTACTACTACTACTACTACCACTACTACTACTACTACTACTACTACTGCTACTACTACTACGACTACTAAAGGGGGATTTTAGGGCTTATTTCGCCCAAGGGTTTATTTCACCCTTGTTTATTTCGCCCTATGGCTGCTTCAGGGGTGTACCCTCTTCAGCCTTGACTTTATTTGGAGTTGAGGGGGGATGGTTGTTTTTTTTTTACTTATTTTGCTTGATTAGGCTACGTATGCATGTGTTTACAATTTGTCGTTACCTGCTAATAGTAATACTGTTAGTATATGTCATATTTTTACATTATTTACTTAATCTCATATATATGTATTATTTTTCCCCTTAAATATTTTTTTTTTATTTTTTTATTTTCGTTTTGTTTTTAGTAGTAGTTTTTTATATTTTTATTTTTTCGTTTTTATTATTATATATATTTCTTATGTTTTATTTTTTATGCATTTATTTTTTTAATTTATTTTTATTTATTTATTACAATCTTTGGGTATGTGTACAATTACGGTATGTACACAATCGTCATATTTCAGGCTAGAAGTATTTGGAGGTGCTCACGTATCTCGGCTTCCTTTATCCTGGCGTAGTGCTGTATCAGGGTGACGATTGGTGGGGCGGTGGTTTCCGTCTTCTTGTAGTTCTCTGCTGCTGCAATCAGCTGCCTCTTGTACGGTCTGTCGGACGCGTTCGCGATGTACCTGTACATCCGGTTTTGTATGTGCTGTTCAAGTGGGGTTGGCTTACAGATGTCGTACACTTCTTCGTTTCTGTGCCAGGGTACGGTTTGTTGGCTATTCTTAAGCGCTTCCTCTCCATCTGTAGAAGCCTGGTTTTGGTATATGTAGTTGTTATTGGGAAGGTGACTATAGCGGCGTAGGTGAAGTATGGTCTTACTATTGTCTTATACAGTTGGTTGCCTGGAGTGAAAATCGTTACAGGGACTCTGCAGCGACGTCGAAAGCCGACAGTTGGTTATCATGCTTGGTGGAGGAGAACAGGGTTTTGTTCCAAACGCCTGTACCTACACTATTTAAGATCCAACAAAAGCGTGGAGATTACTACCATAGTATGAATTATAACTTAGTTTATAAGAGCTGCAATACTGTTTTAGAGAGTGAGATTTGTTTTTAGACACCTTATACAGCGCACTCCCCTCTCGTATTTTTACGCGTATTTGCATTTTGGCGATAGGTGCACTACCCCAAACACAGTTGCTACTCATCCCTACCTCGCAGGATTCCTGTCAAGATAAAATAATACATCTGTACTTGGTGTAATTTGACATTTTGAACATTTCGCGGCAGTAGCCGAATCAGTCCATACAGTACACGAGCTCATACATTTTAGCGATTTGTCGAGCCATTTTCCGATTTTCAACTACGTACTGAACCAATCTTAAATATTTGAAGTACGCAAAGAACAAACAACCTTCACATCTAGCAATACAGTAGGTAATCTTGCTGGACAGCTCGCCTACTTTTGTAAAGCAACAAAACCTGAGAGGAAACATGGTGAGTATTTTCCAAAACCGATCTGCGCTAATTGCATCCACATGTCCTTTTGTCCCGGTGTAGGACATATGTCTGGGGCATTCTTGCAGAGATGCGCTACAAGTGTTACATATCCTCCTCATGTTGACTGCAACAGGAAATCCTGCACATTTTCTGCTTGCGCATGTGTATACGTGCACCGTTGAACAGAAAATATTCTCCAGTCGCACAAAAGAAAGTTTCTCCGGATATTCTAAGAGCAACTATTCCAGGATTTATTCTAAAGCGTTTCTGATTGACGTAGTTCCCTCAAACTCTCCTTCCTGTATGTGAAAATAATGAGTTCATAGAATAATGTACAAGTGCCATATAATTTATTTCGTTTATGATATTCACTTCAGAACAACAACTGGTTTTATGTATTAAAACATGGTTTCCTAATTCAAATCCCAGTTATAAGATAATTACTCTTTAGGTTTCAAAATCCACCATACATTTATGAATTTTTAGAAACAGTAAATTCATTGTTGTCAGAAAGTTTAATTTGTCGTATTACACACCACAAAGGGCAAAAGTTGGAAAGTTGGAACAGCCTAAAAAACATTTCTCCTTTAAAGTCTTGAAATCCATATTTAAAACATGTTTTAAATATAGAGACTTTTCGTGAATAATAGAAGAGACCTCTAATTGTGTGCTCTACTTGCATCTCTGGATGTTTGCTTTAATCAGTTGTTGTTTACAGAGTGACAAAGCTTTTGGCCCCAGGTGGGCTCTAACTACGGTCCTTTAGGTTAAACGCCGAATGCGTTAGTCGCTTGCGCTACAGAAGCAAAGATAATGGTCATCCTTGTAGTCTTACAGTATAATGCATATCAGATTTAACTTTGGAACCGCGTATTTATTCTCGTTCTTTCGAGTTGTACCTTTAGCAGACCGTCAGTCACCGCTATCAAGATTACTGTAATTATAAAATTGACATACACTGTAGTTACTGGAAGAACTGTAGCATAGAAGACGAGGTGTCCGAGTGGTTAAGGCGTTGGACTGCTAATCCAATGTGCTCTGCACACGTGGGTTCGAATCCCATTCTCGTCTTCACATTTTTAATACTCCCATAAACATCAATGTTTGCAGCGCATCATTTACAATGATGTTTACAACATCTCCATTGTATTACTCGACAGAGCGTTGAGGCGTATTGACCTTCAGGTGACTAGCGATGCGTTCGTCCCATATCGGGTCTTATCTGGTCGACTCTTCTGAGTCAGTATTCTGTTTCGTGAGTCCTATTCATCCAGTAGATGCACTTCGTCTCAAAAAGAAGTTTGCTGACAACATTTTAAAGATTGTGCCATCTATATTTTAATACCTATTAGTACATACCTATATATTAGTAAACAATTCAGTTGTGAATACAATGTTTATAGAAATGTATAGCAAGTTTATACCTGACTGAGCCTTTTACCGAGGTTTCCCTCAGCAGTTATGACAAATGCTGGGTGCTGGTCCTGAATTCCGTGCAAACAGCTTGGTTGAACTTTTTAAACACCTGAATTCCATGCGGTTGGTACGTTTTTGGAAACTTGCTTCTTTGTTAATTAGCTTGACAGATTCGGTAAAATAAGTAAAAACAAAGCAGTTTATCAAAACATATATGAATAAATAAATGATAAATAAATGAGTTACGAACTAAATATCAATTATGCATTTTATCAGGAGATTGGCTGGCTAAATATTAGTCATGATATCGAAAACAACTGTACGTCACCGTTGACAGAGGGGGTTGCTAAGGCAATCGTAGCCCGGATAGCTCAGTGGTAGAGCATTAGGCTTTTTAACCTAAGGGTCCAGGGTTCGAATCTCTGTTCGGGCGTATATTTTTATTAAATGAGACCTGTCTAAGGAGTTAAGTTGCGTAACAACAACTAACTGAATATTTATGCCTAAGATCTAAGGTATTAATACCTACACAAGAGAAACAGTAACAGTAAATGGCTGAAAATTGCGATAAGAGGGAGAAAAGCCTTACATGTTGGTACGCAGCAAAGAGGACAAGAATGTGTAAGAAATGACAGCTGTGTTGAAATTAAGAGTTATAAGAGGTTTAGAAAATGCAGATTTGCACTGAACAGAGTGAATTGTGTTGTATTTGGGAGTGTAACAATACTGAAAAAGGGAAAGAGAATTTAACATCAGTAAAATGAAAAAAAAAAAATAATAAAGATGAGCTGAATGTTAGCAGGAATTTTAACTGATGATTAGGAGAATATATAAGGTAGGTCAAGAAAACACGAACGTTCAAGATACTTCAAGGTGCAAAGTTCTCATCATCGGAAGATGAGACAGTGGCTGTGATTATCACATGAAATGTGCCCTGCAGTTAATTGATTAGGCACACACACACACGCACACACATACACACACATACAACACACCAAAGCTTCATCAGAAACAAATGATAAAAGTGAAACCTAAGTTGGTCTACGCGACTACGTATATCTGTAGCATATTGCCCTTAAGAACATGCTAAAATATATTGTTGTACAAGGACAAACAGATCTGGCAAAACAACTATCACTTATACATCTGTCCTGTCAGAAATGGAGGCCAATTCATTATAAGTGAATCTTCTAAAAATGTATATATTAGTACACAAAAAATTATTGCAAACAAAATGTAGATCTCGTAAACTAGAAACTGTATGCTGCATAAATATTTTGTGACATTAACTACTTCCTAGATATTCGGCGTTGCTATATTGAATTTTGAAGTATTTTAATTCCTTACAAAAGTCTAATTCTATAAGTTTCTTTATTTCACATTTACGATAACAGCAAAAGGCTTAATATTCAGTTACTCCGCCATTTAAGCAATTTGTATCACATGCAGCTTCTTGCATCAGTTTTGCAGCTCCAACGAAAAGAATAAAGAAGCAAATTTCTGTAAACTTTCATTCCAATGAAGCGAACCAGAAGGAACACATATTTGTAGGAATACTTCGTAAAAGAAGTATAAAGAGTAGATCATTACGTTGAATGTTACAGATGTCCCTTTAAATGTTTTCAAATATATGATGGCAGTGAATTATGTTTTTCAGCCAATTACTGCTGCAACCTTTTACTGAAAATTTATATCATACCTTTTTCGGGTGTCGTTTTCCCTTAGCTGTTGTTAGATAGCCGACCTTCTCTAATGAATTTCAAGTTATAAAAACATACGCCCGAACAGGGATTCGAACCCTGGACCCTTAGGTTAAAAAGCCTAATGCTCTACCGACTGAGCTATCCGGGTTACACACTTGTAGAATTTCTACCACGAATATGTACATTTATTTTCGATATCATATGTCATGAACATTTAACCATACATTCCTCTGTTGGAAAACCAGATTGGGGAATATTGAGTTGTATTTTCTAACTGGGACAATTCTAATAATGCCCAATCATTTTCCGGTGTATTTATCTGGTTTAAGGTCGATTCATTTAAAACTGTCAATAGGTAAGTATGTATTTCTTAAAATAGTTGATATGTGGTCCTAAGTGCAGTATAGAACATAGCCACAAAACGGAGGGGAAAGTATGTATAACTTGAATGGAATCTCCAACTTATCAAAACGTTATTTCATGTATCATGTTGAAACGTTATAAACCGGGAGTTGAGTTTTACTGTCTGTTTATACTCACTAGATACGTGGATGGGACTGAAGTAATGACCATCTGTTTCTTTCTTCTTAGGTAAAACTATCCTCTTATGATTTACCTGAGCGTTGGTATATTATTGAGATAGGTAAGGGTAATATCAGGTCATGCATATGAGAGTATAGCTTTTATTGTCTAAACCACAGTAACAACCGGAGAATAGTTTCATTTACTATATACATAAATTTAAAAATACAGTTCACATACATGATACAGAAATTGGAATGAGAGTGGAGACAGTTTACTTTTTGCATACTACTGAAGTTATTTGAAAACCAAATTCACAAAATAATGTAAATACACGCAATTGTGGAAATAATCAATTGGTTGTCAGCTGTTGACCACTACATGTTTGAGATCCCTTGAATTACCCAGCTGTCCATGGTTACTTGAGGTTTGCACACCAGATAATAAAAATTTACGCCCCTGGGTGTGCTCGAACCACCAACCTATCGGGTAACAGCCGAACGCGTAGCTGATTGCGCCAGGCGGCTATGCGTGGGTTCATTCATGCCCAATTGCTCACTTTAGAATCTTATTGGTGCTTCTCGTCGTCGCTGCGCTTCAAAATACTAGAACAAGTTAAATACTTTAATTACTTAGGAAGTGATATTTCCAATGAATGTGACAGAGATTTAAAACAAAATATCTATAAATTTCAAAATATATGCGGCATTATAAAACGAACATTGAAAAACAAAACAAGAAGAGATACCATATTACAGTTTTATAAAACTATGGCAGTGCCTTTTCTATCTTTTGGAGCCGAGACCTGGACCTTGAACAGAACTGATAAAAGAATAACTGAAACGGCTGAAATGAAATTTTTGGGATGCATAGCTAGCTGTAGTCTTAAAGATCACATTAGAAGTGAAACAATAAGAGAACAACCAAAAATATTTACTTTAAATGACAAGCCCAGGGAGTACAAACTGAAATGGCAAGATCATCTCTCTAGAATGCCAGAAGAAAGACTCATCAAACAGGCCTTGCAGTATAAACCAGTTGGTATTGAACATGTTGGAGGACCACGGAGACGCTGGGAAGATCCCTTCTGAGCCGAAACCGGCCTATCTGGCCTATCTTGAGGGTTGATGATGATGATGATGATGCTTAGCGCTTCTGTGTCAAAGAGCAAAAATATAAATTTGAAACCCTATAAATTTATTCTTTAACTGTATTTCCCTTTAGATATGAGAATTCATTACTGCTGTGAGTACAGAATTATCTTAGTAGTTCAGTTTTCCATTAATAATGTCCAGTTGATTTGTTGATGTTTGCTATTTCTGCCTATTAATAAAATGTTTTAAAGATCTGTGCATGGATCAGTTTATGAAAAACATACCTAGTTTTTCACCCCTTCCAATTTATGTTGACTCTTTGAAATACATATTTGCATTTATATATGCACGTATAAAGAGACTGCCCTCTCGGTTATCCGTAATTTTCATAGTAGAAGTTATGTACTACAATATTCACTTACTCAATATGTTTAACCTTAGAGATACCGTTCCGCCATACTGCATAATAGGCTCAGAGGTCTAGGGATCTGATTTATGCTTTGGGCGCAGAAATTCCGAGGCTCAAATCCCGGTTGAGCCTTTCTGTACTTTTGTTACACAATTCCTCATTGATAACACCTACTTCGTGTATATTAGTAAAATTCGCTAAAACTTATTTTCTTACTTCTAAAATACGGACACTAGGAAATTGATAACAGCATGAGTTCATATCTCTCTTATTTATCTGAATAATATATTAACACTCAGGGAAATAACAAGGTATATTTCTAAGAGATCGTCCGTATTTCACTTTGTGACACCAAGGGGCAATGTAGATATACAGTAGCACTGAAATAGCAGAACAATTACATTTGCTGATTTAATTGAAAACAAGTGTTTGCTAGGTTGTAGAATCTATTAATTAGTGCATGGCAATCTTCTCCTTAATTATATGGCTGTGTCCATAACTCTCAGCACTAACAAAAGTGATAATGAAGATATTCAATTAAACGATCATAAAACAGATAAATAAAACCGGAAAAGTTATTCGTCATAATATAGTGTGATACATATAAACCTGAACCACTTGAACAGACCACAACTTTTGAACCACTAATAGGACACTCGTGCATTTTTGGGAAAGTATAACACACAATTGGAAGATTACAATAATCTGTTTACATCTCAGAGAAAATATTGGAAGTGTGCTCCAACAGCATCTATATATGTTTACACTCCTCTCGCCATATTCTCTGAAGTTTTACGGAGATGATATCGAATTAAGCGAAGGTTATTTCCAACAACATGGAGCGAAGTGCCATACATTTAATGACATCATGGAACTTGTAACCAGTTTCTTTGATAATCGAATAATCTCAAAGTGTCTGTGGTCTCCCAGATCCCTGACTTAACTTCACAGGATGCTTTACTGTGCGGGTATCTAAAAATAGAGTGTCATGGACAATTTATGTTCTTAAGGAATCCATTCGAACCGAAATAAGCAACATTGGTGAGAATACTCTCCGTGAACCTAGCTAAGTTCTAGGGAAGTTTTCGCCCGCTGTTTACTTGTACACCTCTTTAAACTTTTTAATATTTGTTACTTCTTATTTACTTTCCTTTAAATCCTTTTATATATTTTTTTTTAAATATTTTCCTGACTATCCCATATATTCTTCTGGTCATCAGTTAAAAATATTCCTAACATTCAGCTCTACTTGAATATCTTTCCATTTCACTAGTATTAAATTCTCTCTCCCTTTCTCATAATATTACATTTCAAAATGTAATGCGAATTGAAAGAAAATCTCCATTTTTCTCACAATTAATTTCAATTCAGGTGTCACTTCTTACGCACTCAATATTTTGGCCTTGTTGCATTCTTAAACGTAACTCTTTTCTCACCTGGCAGGTATGGCTTTGACAGCCAGTCACTGTCTAGGCACTAATGCCTTACCTCTTTTGCCGACATTTTCAGTTAAGTTGCCGTACCGCAACCTAACTCCGAAGACGAGCTTCATTTAATAGAAATACACACCCGAACAGGGATTCGAACCCTGGACCTTAGGTTAAAAGCCTAATGCTCTACCTACTGAGCTATCCAGGCTACGGAAGCTTTAACCGCCGTAAGCGGTGACGGTCATTTGTTTTCGATTTCTTGACAGAAATATTTAGCCAGCCAAATTCTTGATAAAGAGCTATTTTGAGATAGAGTTTGTAACTTATTTATTCATATATGTTTTGCCAAATCACTTTTCTGATGTACTTTATGTGTTTTAAGGTCGATTTAATAAAACAGAATCGCTGGTTTGCGGTAGTAAGAGTGATATGAGTAGAGCTGTAAAATTGAGGGGATTCATTTACTTAACAAACCAATGCTTCTGAGTTAAATAGCAAAACGTTATTGACCTAGAGGTCCAGTATTACTGTGTATTTATATTGGCCAGTTACATGACAGGTATTAAAATAATGACCATCCTCTTCTTTCCTGCATAGAAACATAATAATGTCGTAGAGCTGCAACTTATTATTGAGACAATTAGATTGGTACCTAGGATTATAATGTAATAAATATCTCAGAGGTAAGGAAATATATTTTAAGAATTTTACTAATCAAGTATGTATTCGAAATATGTGTTATTACATAAAAATTGCGTAAGTAAAGGAAATGCTTGGGCTCAGCCGGTATTTGAACCCGGGAGCTCCCGCACCCAAAGCAGGAATTATACCCCTAGACCACTGAGCCTCTGATGTGTCTGTTTTAAACTAGTTCTATGTTATTATTTTCATTATTTTCAAATTTCAAACAACTCACCTTGGTTAATATTAAAGTATAATTTTCACCGTCAATACCACCGGGTCTACCGAGAGTATTGACCACAGAGAGTCATAAGAGATCTTATTACGAGGCAGTTGATGTACGTAGATTGGTAATACTAGATTGCTAATGTGGCACTGATGTATATCTAAAGGGAAAAATAGTTAAAGAACAGCATTCATAAGGGTGAACGGCCTGAAGCTTTGGCTTATGCTCTTCCCTACGGAAGTGCTAAAAAACGAACATTAGGCGTGAAACCCCCAAGGAGATTTGAAGTTGAGACTTTGAGTAGCTCTTTCAGATCACAGTTTGCCTCCGTAGCGCAGTCGGCTAGCGCGTTCGGCTATTAATCGAAAGGTTGGTGGTTTGAGCCAATCCGTGGACCTAAGTTTCGTTTACCTTGTGAGTAAATCTAGATACCACTGGACAGCTTGCTCTTTCAAAGCTTTTCAACAGACACCTGCATGTAGATAATTGGAAACGATTTGATTTCTGTTCTGAACCTTTGAAAAGTTCTTTGAGCATGACTTTGATGTAACTTCACGGTATAGATATCTGCGTGGAAGAATACAACTTGTTCTGCTTTGCAGTGTGTGAAAGCCGTATTTCGTATAGGGGTAGGAAGACAATGTGTTAGGAAGGAATTACTTATTTTTAAAAACGCTTAAGGTAATGCCAAATGTTGAAACCAATAGAACAACGACTCTGGGGATCGTATTTGGAAATATCTTTTGAAAGATAATGATTATCCGGGCTTGTAGGCCGTGGTCTATAGGAAAATAGTCTTCCAGACCTTTCGAACGTTATCTACCAAATGACTCCGGCCGTGAAAGCCTACACAATACAATCTTTTCAAACGTAGAGGAAAGTCGTCTTATAGACCGGTTAAATTGTTTGGCGCTTAAATAATAACAAACAGTCCCTTCCAGGTTCAGGAGGGAAGAAAAGGATAGCGAAACACTTTATAGCGGCACGATTCCAGTACTATATTGGCAACAATTGGTAAGGAATACCTTATGTTGCCTACATTATGACACCTATAGCAACAGACTTTTGAGCACTAAAGATTTTTTAAATGAAATACAACCCTTTCAAGACAAGCGAATATACATTTTTTCATATATGTGCCTCCGAGAACAACAAAGCAATTGCAGTGTTAGTGTATTATTTGAATGTTATCACTTAATAATTGGTGACTAATGATTTTATAGGCTTAGCTGGTATTTGAAACCGGGACCTCTTGCAACCGAAAAAAAAATTTCATACACATTTTCATTTAGCTGTCGTTAGGCTAACTCCAAAAACGAGTTTCACATAATAAAAAAGAATATGGCTTATCAGGGATTCTAACCCTGAACCCTAGGTTAAAGAAACTTTTGCTCTGTTGCCTGAAATAATTACGGGAATTTTGGTCTCAAAGTAATCCCGTGATAAAGAGCCAGGTCTCTTCTTTCTAATATGCGACGCGGCGAATTTTTTCGAAGTCCTTCACACTTTTTGATGTTTTTATATACAACCATGATTTTGAATATACTTTCTTTAGTTTTCAGTGCAATTTCGTACTGGAGGGGATTACTTTGATGTTATTGATTGTATGTTTATTTCCTTACTGCGCATATATCCATATTGAAGAATTCAGTGCAGCCAAACTATCCTTGTTTCTTCACTGAACGCAATGCTGCTAACAGTCTTACTTCTCCCTAAATTTCACTATCTAGCGAACTAACACCAAGTAACTAAATTGTACCACCTAGCTAATAGTACTAAACACACACAGTAGTCCCTAATTCACACCAATTAGCTAATTAATTGAACTAAACATAACTATTACGTCATCTACACCTCATTTGTCTCCACGTCGATCATCCCCAAAATCCAGTTGCCATCTACGACGCCCCCACTATGAAACTTGCGTCGTCCTATTTTCCACAGGTCAATTTGAACACGTGGCTGGGACCGCAAATTTCCCCCCTCCCTTGCAGTATTCAGATGTATTTTTATATCTTGACAGATGGAGAGCAATGCGCAGTGATATCTGGACGAGTCCACCTCAAAACGGTTGCAACTGGAGGGTAGGGCGTGCCAGTTGTGTATCAGTTGCGAGCAAGTAAACAAGTGCAGAGCTACTCGGTATAATACAGCTTGTTTCAAAATGTGCGCGTCTCCTGTTTCCAAGAGAGCATTTAGAATTGACGCCTGCTAGCAATACGTTTGGTTATAAGGAGCTACATTTACAACATGAGAAGTAATAACCAATATCTATAGATTGATAAAAAAGAAACAATGGTCTGGGTCTGCTACTAAAATTTGGGAAAGAGCATCTAGAGCAACAGTTCTGTCTGAAAGCAGTTTAGATGCGTTATTAAGGAAAGAAAAGTCATTGGTGCTAGTGCAACAACGTCCTTCTCTATACCCAGAAAACAAAGATTAAGAATATGTACAAAGTCTAATTTGGATGTTTTAATTCAGAAGTAGCTAGGCGAACTATGAATAATTTTTAAAGCAAAGAAAAAGAAGACCAGTTTTGAATAAAGTGCTTATGATGCTTCAAAATTCTATTGATACCAAGGCAGTGTATGTACATTAAGTAGCGTTCTTTTGAAGCTAGGATTTATATGACAAAAACACTAAGCGTGATAGACAAATTTTAATCGAACATCGTACCATACGGGCTAAAAGGCTTAAGTATTTACGAAATATTCGGAGATATCGCAGTGAAGCTTATATCATTCATATGGATGAAACATATCAATTCAGCACATACTAGACCATATGCCTGGAGTGAAATTCGTTAGAGGGACTCTGCAGCAATGTCAAAGCCGACAGTTGGCTATCATGCTTGGTGAAGGCGAACAGGGTTTTGTTCCAAACGCCTATACCTATACTATTTAGGATCCAAAAAAAGCGTGGAGATTACTACCATAGTACGAATTATAACTTAGTTTATAAGAGCTGCAATACTGTTTTAGAGAGTGAGATTTGTTTTTAGACACCTTAACAAGCACACTCACCTCTCGTATTCTTACGCGTATATGCATTGTGGCGATAGGTGCACTACCTCCACCACAGATGCTACTCATCCCTACCGCGCAGGATTCCTGTCAAAATAAAATAATACATCTGTACTTTGTGTAATTTGATACTTTGCACATTTCGCGGCAGTAGCCGAACCAATCCGACACAGTACACGAGCTCATACATTTTAGTGAATTGTCGAGCCATTTTCCGATTTTCAACTACGTACTGAACCAATCTTAAATATTTGAAGTACGCAAAGAACAAACAACCTTCACATCTAGCAGTACAGTAGGTAATCTTGCTAGACAGCTAGCCTACTTTTGTAAAGCAATAAAACCTGAAAGGAACATGGTTAGTAGTTTCCAAAACTGATCTGCGCTAATTGCATACACATGTCCTTTTGTCCCGGTGTAGGACAGATGTCTGGGGCATTTTTGCAGAGGTTGGCTACAAGTGTTACATATCCTCCTCATGTTGACTGCAACAGGAAAACTTGCACACCTTCTGCTTGTGCATGCGTATACCTGCACCGTTGAACATAGAAAATACTCTCACGTCGCAAGAAAGAAAGTTTCACCGGGCATTCTACGAGCAGCTATTCCAGGATTTATTCTAGCGTTACTGATTAACGTAGTTCCCTCAATCCCTCCTTCCTGTATGTGAAAATATGAGTTCATAGAATAATTATCAAGTGCCATATAATTTATTATGTTTATGATATTCACTTCAGAACAACAATTGGGTTTATATTTTAAAACATGGTTTCCACATTCAAATCCCAGTTCCAAGATAATTATTCTTTAGGTCTCAAAATCCACCATTCATTTATGGATTTTTAGAGATAGTAAATTCAATGTTGTCAGAAAGTTTAATTTGTTGTATTACACACCACAAAGAGCAAACGTCGGAAAGTTAGAACAGCCTAAAAAACATTTCCCCTTTAAAGTCTTGAAATCGACATTTACAAAATGTTTAAATATACAGACATTTGGTGGATAACAGAAGAGAACTAAAATTGTATGCTCTTCTTCCATCTCTGGATGTTTGCATTAATCAGTTCTTGTTTACAGAGTGACAAAACTGTTGCCCCCAGGTGGCCTCTAACGATCTTTCGGTTAAACGCCGAATGCTACAAATGCGACGACAAAGGTCATCCTTGCAGACTTATAGTATAATGCATCTCTTAGATTTAACTTTGGAACCGCGTATTTACTCTCGTTCTTTCGTATTGTGCCTGTAATAGACCGTCACACACCGCTGTAATGAGTTGTACTTTAATGTAATTATAAAATTGACATACACTGTAGTTACTGGAAAAGCTGGAGTATAGAAGACGAGGTGGCCGAGTGGTTAAGTCGTTGGACTGCTAATCCAATGTGCTCTGCACGCGTGGGTTCGAATCCCATCCTCGTCGTCACATTTTTAATACTCTCATAAACGTCAATGTTTGCAGCACATATTTACAACGATGTTTACAACATCTTTATTGTATTACTGGACAGAGAGTTGAGACGTATTGACCTTCAGGTAACTAGCGCTGCGTTCGTCCCTTCTCGGGTCTTATCTGGTCGACTATTTTGACCTCTGAAGTTTTCTGTTTCGTGAGTCCTATTCATCTGGCAGATGCACTTCATCTCAAGAAGAAGCTTGCCGACAACATTTTAAAGATTGTGCCATCTATATTGCAACACCTATTAGTATATACCTATATGTCAGTAAACAATTCAGTTGTGAATACAATATTTATAGAAATGTATAGCAATTTTATACTTGACTGAGCTTTTTATCGAGGTCTCCCTCAGTCGTTATGACAAATGCTGGGGGCTGGTCCTGAATTCCGTGCAAACAACTTGGTTGAACATTTTAAAGACCTGAATTCCATGCGGTTGTTACGTTAGGGGATACTTTCTTCTTTGTCAATTAGCTTGACCGATTCAGTAAAATAAGTAAAAAACAAAGTAATTTATCAAAACATATATGAATAAATAAATGATAAATAAATAAGTTACGAACTAAATCTCAATTATGTATTTTACCCGGAGATTGACTGGCTAAATATTACCGCCATGATACCGAAAACAACTGCACGCCACCGTTGACAGAGTGGGCTGCTGAAACAATAGTAGCCCGGATAGCTCAGTGGTAGAGCATTAGACTTTTAACCTAAGGGTCCAGGGTTCGAGTCCCTGTTCGGGCGTATATTTTTACTAAATGAGACCTGTCTAAGGAGTTAGGTAGCGTAACAACAACTAACTGAACATTTATGCCAAAGATCTAAGGTATTAATGCCTACACAGTAACAGTGACTGGCTGAAAATTGGCCCGCAGCAAAGAGGACAAGAATGTGTAAGAAATGACAGTTGTGTTGAAATTAAGAGTTATAAGAGGTTTAGAAAATGCAGATTTGCACTGAACACAGTGGATTGTGTTATATTTCGGAGTGTAAGGATACTGAAAAAGGGAGAGAGAATTTAACATAAGTAAAATGAAAAACAAAAAATCAAGAATTGAAAGACAATCTCCTGCTTTTTCTCACAATTAATTTCAATCCAGGTGTCACTTCTTATGCATTTAATATTTTAGCCTTGTTGTTGCATACGTAAATGTAATTTTTTTCACTCGGCAGGTATCGCTTTGACAGCCAGTCACTGGCTAGGCCTTAACGCGTTACCTCTTTTGCCGAAATTTACCGTTAGTTACCGTAACGCAACCTAACTCCGAAGACGAGTTTCATTTAATAAAAATGCACGCCCGAACAGGGATTCGAACCCTGGACCTTAGGTTAAAAGCCTAATGCTCTACCTACTGAGCTATCCGGGCTACGGCCGTTTCAGCCGCCGTAAGCGGTGACGGTCGGTTGTTTTCGATTTCACGACGGCAATATTTAGCCAGACAATCTCCTGATATAAAGCCATTTTGAGACATAGTTTGTAACTTATTTATTCATATATGTTTTGCCAAATCACTTTTCTGATGTACTTTACGTGTTTTAAGGTCGAATTAATTAAAACAGATTCGCTGGTTTGCGGTACTAAGAGTGATATGAATGGAGTTGTAAAATTGAGGGGATTCATTTACATAACAAACCCTTTATTTTGAGTTAAATAGCGAAAATCTATCGACCTAGATGTCCAGCATTACTGTGTGTTTATATTGGCCAGTTACAGGGCAGGTATTAAAATAATGACCATCGTCTTTTTTCCTCCGTAGAAACATAGTCATGTCGTTTAGTGGTAACTTATTATTGAGACAGTACGAGAGGTACCACGTAATGCGTACCTAATATTATAAAGTAATAAATATCTAAATATCTCAGCGGTAAGAAAAGATATTTTAAGAATTTTACTAATCATGTATGCATTCGAAATGTGTGTTATTACATAAAGATTATGTTAGTAAAAAAAAGTATATGGGCTCAGCCGGGATTTGAAGCCGGGACCTCCTGCACCCAAAGCAGGAATCATACCCCTAGACCACTGGGCCTCTGTTGTGTTTGTTTTAAACTAGTACTATGTTATTTTAATAAAATTTCAAGCATGTCACCTTGGTTAATATTAAAGTATAACGTTCACCGTCAATACCATCGATACTACAGAGTGTATTGACCACAGAGAGTTTTAACAGATTTTATTACGAGGCTGTGTTAGTAGATAGATCGCTAATACCAAATGGCTAATGTAATTCTATGCTTACGGAGTACTGTAGTGTATCCGAAGGAAAAAAGTAGTTCAAGGACAGCAACATTCATAAGGGTGAGGCGCCTTAAGTTTTGGGTCTTGCTCTTCGCCACAGAAGTGTAAAGAAACTATTATTTTGACGTGAAACCCCAAGGAGATTTCAATTTGAGACTTTGAGTCCTAAGGAACTTACAAAGCTTCGCTTTTGACTCATTGAGAGTCTTAATAAAAGGTTGCTTTAGACAGCGTCTAACAAGAATACAATAATTCCGTCTCACTTTAGCTTTTGAAAACTGCAATTAATAACTCAACACAATATTTTTTGAAAATTCGGGACTTACTGGAATAGATTTTATAACTTCTGTAGATAGTATTTGTGTTGATGGTTTAGGTATTATGTGTAAATCGCGCTGGTAGTGCGTGTATGTCAACAAGATAATGACCGTTTAGTAAATTCATTTTGGATAAAATATACACTGATGCTAACGTTGCCGTTAGTTAAAGGTAAAGTATGATTAAGTATAGAAATTGCAACACAAAATTTTCCAAAAAAGTTTATACGATGTTTGGGAGAAAATGTTATAGAGCTGTCGTACATACGGTTTATTCTCTGGAGTATTAGATGTTCAATCCAAAACTCCAGCATTGGAAATTTTGTTCGAGTAATTGTTTTTTTCTCCCATGTCTAAATTGATACAATCAACACTGATCAATATTTAAGAAAGGAGAAATAATACGTTCGGCATTCCTATGCCTTTGTTGATGATATTATTGTTACATCATTATCATATCACTGCCTTCATTATTTCAAAGGAAACTACAACACGAAAAAGCGAGAAAGCGTATCGGAAAAAATCGCAACACAGAGATGTTTACTTCATCTTGTCGCACGTACACGGTGAATCCAGTGTATCTATAGTCCGTTTAGATGTAATCATGTCTTCTGGACGGCAATGTGTCATACACCGGCAGGCGCGAGAAAACATCGCATAGACACACGCAGCTTCAAGTCGCTATGCTTGTGTTTCGTAACTTACTGTACATTAGCTTACTAATATTTCACACCCTTAGTGGTCTTAACCAGATAAGACCCGATAAGGGACGATCGCAGGGCTGGTCACCTGAAGGTCCATGCGCCTCAACGCTCTGTTGATTAACACAACAGAGATGTTGTAAACATTATTGGAAATGGTGTGTGGCAAACATTGAAGTTTATGGGAGGATTAAAAATATGACGACGAGGATGGGATTCGAACCCACGCGTGCAGAGCACATTGGATTAGCAGTCCAACGCCTTAACCACTCGGCCACCTCGTCTTATACGCTCCAGCTTTTCCAGTGACTACAGTGTATGTGAATTTTGTAATTACAATAATATACAGCTCATAACAGCGGTCTGCTACATGCACAATTCGAAAGAACGAGAATAAATACGTGATTCCAAAGTTAAATTTAAGATATGCATTATACTGTACGTCTGTAAGGATGATCTTTGTTTCGCATCTGTAGCGCAACCGACTAAAGCATTTGGCATTTAACCGAAAGATCGTAGTTAAAGCCCACCTGCGACTAACAGCTTTGTCACTGTGTAAACAAGAACTAATTAACGCAAACACCCAGAGATGGAAGTAGAGCACACAGTTTGAGTTCTCTTCTATTATCCACCAAATGCCTGTTTATTTAAAGCATTTTGAAAATGTGGATTTCAAAAGACTTTAAAGGAGAAATGTCTTTTAGGCTGTTATAACTTTCCAAATTTGGCCCTTTGTGGTGTGTGATACGACAAATTAAACTTTCGAACAACAATGAATTTACTACTTCTAAACATCCCTAAATGAATGGTGGATTTTGAAACCTGAAGAATAATGATCTTGGAACTGGGATTTGAATGGGTAAGCCATGTTTTGAAACATAAATCCAATTTTTATTCCGAAGTGAATATTATATAAATTATATAAATTATATGGCACTTAAATGTTATTCTATAAACACATACTTTCACACTCAGTGAGGAGAAAGAGAACGAAGTAGTCAAACTAACTTAACTTCGATCAACATTTCCAATATGTTACAGAGAGAACCACAAAACTGATACATGCGCTATCTAAAGCGGCAAAACTTAACTGGGGACTCACACACAAAGCCCTAAGAACTATGTAGAAGTGTGCAATATTACCTTTATTGTCCTATGCAGCACCAGTTTAGATAAATGCATTAAATAGGAAATATAATTGTGTCAAGTACATTAGAGTAGAAAGGCTAGTGAATATCAAAATAGCTAAAGCTTTTCGAACAACATCCACGGAAGCACTCTGTATAACAGGACTGACACCTATAATACTGAAAATCCAGGAGATCGCCCAAGAGTATAAACAAACAAAATAGAACACAGACTGGGAAATAGACACAGCATTATGTTACAAGAAATGGCCACATCCGTTAGACATTCCAGAAATAAAAGAAACAAATAAAAACTATAACATTGAAGTTTACACTGATGGAAGCAAAGCAGATCAACTGGTAGGTTCTGGAGTGGTAATTTCCGAAAACAAATAATTAACTAAACAAAAACTGCTCAAATAATCAAGCAGAATAATTTGCAATCTTAAAGGGACTTCAAGAAATGGATAATAAGTGAATAACACAAACTGACTTACACTGCAAGCATTATACAATACTAAAAATCATAATCAACTGATAGAAGCTGTAAGAGAAATACTGCAACAATTAAATAAAAAAGAATGAATGATAATATGGTGGGTAAAATCCCACACAGGAATAGAAGGAAATGAAATTTCAGATAAAATTTCGAAACGAGCAACAACAAATAACATATTAAGCAACAATAGAATCACACAAAGTGCCACGAGGAAAAAAATACGAGAAGAAACACCTAAAAAATGGGAAACAGAATGGCAAAACACATCAAAAGGACAAGAGACAAAACAACATTTTCCCACAGTAGCAAAACGGTTAGAACATATCAACAAACCTCACTACCATTTTAACAGGACATGGAAGGCTTAAAGCCTATTACAAGAGATTTAACATGCTACATGCACCTGCAACAGAGGAGACGAAACCACAGATCACCTCCTGTATGACTGCATCAAATGGAAGGACCAAAGGGAAACACTAAGGATGCAAATAAACAAGAAAAGAGGGAAGTGGCTAGTATGTAAACCAGCACTTGTGGGACAAAATCTAAGCGACTTTAGTGAATATATCAACACAGTCAATTTAAAAAGTGCTGAATAACTAAATAAGTAAATTAATTCTAAAAGACTATGGTGACTGTGTGAACGCAATCTAATAACACAATAATTTCAATACTTCAGTTAATATGAATAATCAATCTGGAAGCAAAGCAAACCAGAATATGTAATATTACAAATGTAATGAAACATGTGGATGAATAAAAGGAAAAAAGGAAAAGAAGTAGTGAAACTCTAAGTGCTCAGAATAAATACTGGAATAGTTGTCCCCGGAACATCCAATCGGGGTATGAATATAGCAATGAGCTCTACGATGCGGTTTCACACTTTAGGTAGCTATTGGCTATTTGCGATTTAAAACGAAAGTTTCCTATATTGTGAGTGTATCATATATATCTTAATAACCAATTAGTGCTTTGTTTTTTTATTATTGAGTATCAAGTTGCATTGTTTTCACAATCAGTTGCTCATGCTGCGTATATTTATGCTAAATGATGACTTTACAAGTGCGTTATACGCGATGTCTTTTTTCGATAGGACAGAAGTGTGGAAATATATAATCAGGTGTATCTCGTGCCCATATTAGCGCAACCCACTTATCCGTGTCAACATAAGCTGTAAATTAATCACAAAGATTGCTCTGCTAAACAGCTTTTATTATATTAAAACGCTAGTTCAGGGAACCCTACCTATTGCAGATCGCAGGGATGGCAACACTTAAACAAACAGCTAGAAATGCCCGAAGCAGTGACATCCAGAGCATTATTTCAACTGACAACTTTCTGATTGGAACACAACTTGCTCCTATTTCAAAAGGCTGCTTTGTCTTGTAGACAGGTGGGTGAATGTGATAAACCCTGCTTTATCTAAACATTCACTTGAAGTAACATCACGCTGTAAACATATAAAAATAATGAATTTGTTTTAAATAATCTGAACCTAACCTTCGATTATATATACGAGCTCTGGATGCCTCTGATAATTTGGTCATTTCGCCACCTTCTCCCCATATCAGGAACCTTATGGTGCAATTGGATTTATTACTGTTAATTTAACACATACATTTCAAATGCATAACAACACGAAGTGTCTGCCACTGATTGTATATGTTTCTCTGGCAGCAGAATTTTCTCCTTGATATTAACCTAAGATAAAAAGTTTGAGGCTTGAAAATGATCAAAAACGTATTAGATCGTTGCCTTTATATCATTATTTATTTATTTACTACCCAATTTTTTATTCCTGTTTTACCCAAAGGTATATTAGAAATATAATTTACAAATTTATGAATATAATACAATTTACAAAAACACAATAAAATTCAATATCAAGCTGACAAACAGTAAACATCAACATAAATCCTTTAGGTTTAGAAATATTTTGTCTTAGAAAGCCAAAAATATTCATAAGTTTTGTAATTCATCAAAATATGTGTAAGTGGTTTTGAGAAAGTGTAACCTAAGGATTGAAGCAGTAATTTAAGTTCGTATCTTTCAAAACAGAAAAACGGGCAATCAAATAAAATGTGAGGGACATCTTGAAGATGATTTCCACAAATACAATCACATGTGGATTTGATTTTGAATCGAAATAAGTAAGCTGAAAATTTGTCATGTCCAGTTAAGAATTGAGTGAGAACATAGGATTAACGAATTTACATTTATGTCAGTCAGGAACTGTTGAGAAATATAAATCCTTAATCAAAGCACCACAATCACTTTTTTACCAGAATTCGTCCAGTCGTTGATGATAATCTCATTTAATGTTTGCCTCACATAAGAAATAGGGCATAGAGTGTAAGCCTCTGAAAGATTTGAAGTCGCAGCTCTCTTTGCAAGCGTAACTGCACGTTCATTTCCGGCATTCTCCACGTGCCCTCTGACCCATGAAATACACAGATGAGAACCACTTAATAATTGATTTCTTATTTCAGCTGCAATGGGACTGCTGTTTTTAGTGTCTTTCAAAGCTGCAATTGCTGCTTGTGAGTCACTGTAAAGGCGAGCGGTGCATTGTAAGTTGTTGCACCATTTCACTGATTCACGAATTGCTAATAATTCAGCTTGAAAGACTTAACACTCTTTGGCAAGTCTGAACATGGGAGAATGGCATTTTATGGAGCGAGAGAATACTACAAACGCACATCCTACTTTGGCATTTTTATATGGCCCTTCAGCTATCCGAGAGTCATCTGTGTAAATGGAGTACTGGTGATATTCTGCTGCACAATCTTCAAGAAGACTAGAGACACAGGTGGCTGGATGAGAAGCTTGTTTAACTGGTTCTTGAAGTTGCAGTTATGAAATATGTCATGGCAAAGCTCGGCCATTTCTAATGTTGTTGATATTTGCTTTATATCATTAGCTCAGTGGTCTAGGGCTAAGATTTCTGTTTTGCGTGTAGAAGGTCCCGGATTCAAACCCATATTATTTGTTGTCAAACAATTCCTAAGTAACAACACCTACTCCGTATATAATCATTAGTAAAACTTGTAAAATACTTTGTTTACCTTTCAAGTATTTCTTATTAGATTCTTATTAAAGCATGACATGAAATCATATTTATGTATCTAGAATCTCGGTTAGGGTGAGTTACCTGGATAGGGCTTTTCCGGGGTTTTCCCTTATCCTGATAGATCAATGTCGGGTAACAGTAAGCTCCATAGACTCCGGACTCATTTGAGCATCACTTCACACATTTCATTCATCGTCTGATATGAGTTAACGTTGGAGGATGTAAATTACAAAAAGAAAAAAAAATGTATTTATGTATCTGAATAATAAATTAGCCCTTAAGTAAATGATAAGAGTACACATTACAAAGGAACAAAGGGACCCACATTACTTCAATCCCAAGCAAGTAACTTGCATACACCAACACACAAACTGCAGGTCAATACGCTTAGCCATTTTAGTCTAAATATGGGTTTGCTAGGTTGGAGAATCTATTGATGGGGCACTCCCAGTTTCTCAGTTTTATGGCTATGTTCCAAGCACCCTCAGCACCACGTGTGAGCGATTCTAAAGAAAAATCAAGTATTGATTATTTTAATTAAATTGTCCTTAAAACACACTAAGTACGCCGGAATTACTATATTAGAGTAATCACAGTTTCAAAGTAAAGCTCAATATTTGTAATTCTGACTCTTTATCGGGAAATTAGTTTGAGACCACGGTTAACCGTAATTATTTTAGTCAACAGATCAAAGGCGTTTTAACCTAGGGTTCAGGGTTCGAATCTCGAATAAGGCATATTATTTTTAATAAATGAAACTCGTTTTCGGAGTTAGCTTGCGTAACGACAGCTAAATGAAAATATGGGTGAAATTTCCGTTTTGCTTGCAAGAGGTCCCGGTTTCAAATACCAGCTAAGCCCATAAACTCCTTCGTCTCCGATTATTAAGTCATAATATTCAAATGGCACAATAACACTGCAACCGCTTTGTTGTACTCGGATAGACATATTATGAAAAAATGTACATTGGCCTGTCTTGAAAGCGTTGTCTTTCATTTAAAACACCTCTAGTGCTCAAAAAGCTGTTGCTATAACTACCATATAATTAAGAAATGTAGACAAAATAAGGCATTGCTTACCAATAGTTTCCAATATAGTACTGGAATTTTGTCACTATAAAGTGTTTCGCTATACCTTTTTCCTCCTCCTGAATCTGGAAGGGACTGCTGTTTGTTGATTAACACTTAAGAACCAAAGGGTTTAACCAGTCTATAAGATGACTTTCGACTAAGTTTCAAAAGTTGTTTTCAAATACGAGCCCCAGAGTCGATGTTCTATAGTTCTATAGCTATACCGTGAAGTTACATCAAAGTCACGCTCATAGAACTTTATGAAGGTTCACACGCTCAGGGAACAGATATCAAATTGTTTTCAATTATTCACATATAGGTGTCTGTTGAAAACCTTTGAAAGGAAAAAATGCCCCCGGGTAGGCTCGAACCACCAACCTTTCGATTAACAGCTGAACACACTGACGGATTGCGACAGGGAGGCGAGCTGATCCGGCAAGCAGCTACTCAAGCCTCAACTTGAAATATTCTTGGGGATTCACGTCCAAATAATAGTTCCTTAGGACTTCTGTGGCGAAAAGCACAACTCAAAACTTCAGGCGCCTCATCCTTATCAATGTTGCTCTCCTTTAACTATTTCTTCCTTCAGATACACTACAGTACTCCGTAAGCATAGAATTACATTAGCGTATTGGTATTAGCGATCTATCTACAACTACAGCCTCGTAATAAAATTTCTTAAAACATTCTGTGGTCAATACACTGTAGTATCGGTAATATTGACGGTGAAAGTTATATTTTAATATTAACCAATGGGGCATGCTTGAAATTCTTTTTTTTTTAAAGGTAACATAGAACTATTTTATAACACACACACACACACACACACACACACACACACACACACACACACACACACACACACACACACACACACACACACACACACACACACACACACACACACACACACACACACACACACACCTCAGGGGCTCAGTGGTCTAGGGGTATGATTCCTGCTTTGGGTGCAGGAGGTCCCGGGTTCAAATCCCGGCTGAGCCCATGTACTTTTTTAGTAATGTAATTTTTATGTAATAACAGACCCTTCGAATACCTACATGATTAATAAAATTCTTAAAATATCTTTCCTTACCTCTGAGATATTTATTACATTATAATCCTAGATACGCATGACGTGGTACCACTCGTACTCTCAATAATAAGTTACCACTCAACGACATGATTATGTTTCTGCGGTGGAAAAATGAGAATGGTCATAATTTTAATACCTGTCATGTTAACTGGCCAATATAAACACATAGTAATATGGAACCTAGAGGTCGATAGCGTTTCGCTATTTAACTCAAAAGTAGGGTTTTGTTAAGTTAATGAATCCTCTCAATTTTACAGCTATACTCTTACGCAAACTAGCGATTTTGTTTTAATTAAATCGACCTTAAGACACACAAAGTGCATCAGAAAAGTGATTTGGCAAAACATATATGAATAAATAAATTACAAACTATATCTCAAGATGACTTTTTATCAGAAGATTGGCTGGGTAAATATTGCCGTCATGAAATCGAAAACAACTGAGCGTCACCGCTACCGGCGGCTAAAACGCACGTAGCCCGGATAGCTCAGTAGGTGGAGCATTAGGCTTTCAACCTAAGGGTCCAGGGTTCGAATCCCTGTTCGCGCGTACATTTTTATTAAATGGAACTCGTCTTTAGTGTTAGGTTGCGATACGGCAACTAACTGAAAATGTCGGCAAAAGAGGTAACGCATTAATGCCTACACAGTGGGAAACGGTATCATTGTTAGACTGACAGAGTGACACCTGCTAATGGGAAAAAAAAAGTTACATTTAAGTATGCAACAACAAGGCCAAAATATTTAATGCGTAAGAAATGACACCAGAATTGAAGTTAATTGTCACAAGATAGCGAGAAAATGCAGGAGATTGTCTTTCACTTCACATTACACTTTGAAATGTAATATTACGAGAAAGAGAGAGAGAATTTAACACTAGTGAAATGGAAAGATATTCAAGTAGACCTGAATGTTACTAATATTTTCAACTGTTGACCAGGATAATATATGGGAAAGACAGAAAAATATAACTAAAAATAAAAAGAATTAAAAAGCAAACATTTGTGAAGACACTGAATGAGTCAAAAGCGAAGTTTTGTACGTCCTTGTACTCAACTTACCTCTTGTTCAAACCAAATCAAAACAAAGCCGTTTCAATTGTTCGCTTCAGGTCTATGAACAACTGTTGCTATAAATTGATAGTCATTTGCTTAAGGCATAACTATGCACTCTAAACAAATTTGAAAACGCAATATATTGCTCTAAATTTTGGAAATATTTTAGAATGCTTTTAGAGCTATCGTTTCTAACTAGGTACACAAAAACTTGGGCTCATGTCGTATTCCCGAATATCAAAATCTACAGAATATCAAATTCCACAGATCAAAGTATTTAGAAATAAAGTTAAAAACTTTCTCCTAAAATATGTTTTATTCAGTTATCCGGAAACAGTCAGTTTGTTATTTTAAGTCTTAACTTAGATAATACATGGCCATCTACGAATATTGCTTAGAATAAAATACTAACCGGCATTTGTTTCTGCTGTACCTACAGCAGCTTGTTCCAAATCTAGCCAACCCTTACAAAATTTTAATAATATATATTTTATAGTTAGAGAAATTTAATTTCAGGATTTCACCAAATACTATAGAATAAAAGGGGGTTTTGAGTTACAAATAGGTGACAACAAAAAAGGAGGGCTCAGCCGGGATTTGAACCCGGGACCTCCTGCACCCAAAGCAGGAATCATACCCCTAGACCACTGAGCCAACTATGAGAAAGTTGGTTAATCACAGCTATGTAAATATCATCCTATTGTAATATAATTAAACATTAAGTCTGCCAATATTAACAAACATCATACTGTCATGCATAAACTCCAAGGTGAGGGGACACGCAAGAATAGTCATTATGATGTCACAAATTTTATTACACGGTAGTATTATAGCAAAGAAGACGAAACAGTAACAAACGCTACAGGATAATGGTATTAGAAATTTCGACCGTCAAAAGTAATCCTGTTCCTAATACAGGCAACCATACGAGAGGATAAAGTAAGGAAAGAAAAATAATAGTTAAGGACATGATTGTGCTTACCTTTATAATGCTCGTTACCACAGGTAATTTGGGAATTCAACTACATATATATTAGTGGGTACCAATTAACACTCGCTGCCTCCGTGGCGCAATCGGCTAGCTCGTTCGGCTGTTAACCGAAAGGTTGGTGGTTCGAGCCCACCCGGGGGCGTAAGTTTTATTTACTTTGGAAATAAAGTTGAATGTGCATAGAATAAATTGTGCTTAAAAAGGAAATCCTACTACCCTCTAGTGGTAGAATTAAATGTAACAAAATTACTTATGTTCAAGTGCCTTCTGATGCAAGAGTATGTTTGATACTTCTACTCATTGTTTTAAATAGCTTTAAAGAACGAATATGCTTTTGGCGGTTCGAACATTGCCACTTTTGTGCTTTATAGTATCTAAAAGCAAATGTTGAATATAATACTATCTACTCATTTTAATTATAAATTTACTGTAGGTTTTATAACCCAAAATATAAGGATCTGGAAAGACATCAATTGAAACCTAGACAGAAGGTCTTGTTATGGGGCTATATTACTCGAATAGAAGGATTAACATTATGTTGGTTACATTCTGTCCAGCTCATTAAAAGTCAGCTTATTAATTACTCGTCCCAAAGGGAGGCTTCATTGGACATCTGCATTTACAGGCACTCAATTTTTCAGATTATTTTGTACTTTTGAAATACGAGTAAATTCATTTCAGTAGTTAGAGCAACATTCTATTTTGAAACAATCATTTTGATCATGTTCATTTAGCAATACGATAATAATATTCCACAGAAATACAGATTTTGAGATGACCTGACTGAAGTAAACCATAGCCTGCTCACATAAAGCATTTTTTTGAATAGCTATGTGCTGGTATAATTTTATGCCTGTGAGCACCATTGAAGATACAACATGAACATTTTCGGGAAAAAACGCCTGGCACATAACTGCGTAGAAAACTGCTGGTACCCTTCATTTTTATAAAAATGCAATCGACCTTCAATGGAAAAATGCAGATGTGCCGTGCATTCTACTTCTTTATAAATCCGTTTCTTAAATTTGTACCAATGGCAACTCTCAGGCGGTAATATTGGGATCCACATCCGCAGCTGTGATTACCGTGGCCAATAATATGTGGCCCTTGGATTGTATGTTCCAACCTATTCCCCGTAGGCGAGGCGATCCGTCACCTTCAGCTGCGTGGTGCAAGCGCTGCGGACCCCTAGCACTCGTGGTACCTCTGACGTTACTAGAGGAACGTCGGGCTGAAAATTCGAGCCCCTACCTGATTGGGAGTTGTTTGGATTGGGTTGGACTCGAGGGGGCAGTGATTCCCAATACCCGTGGGAGATCGCGCAGGTCTCCGGACGGTTTGGGGGAAGCCATTAATATTCCCGCGTACTAGCCAGCATAGCTAGTAGAACGTGTACTAGATCACCAGGCGGCCCCACCGAGGTCATATCGGTAGCCTTCCCATTTTGGAGTTGACGCGCGTAAGTGGCGTATCCACTTCCATTCCGTCTTGAGTTGGGGGGGGGGGGCTTGTTAGTCTCTAGGTCTTGCCATATGGAAGGCCCCACGGAGGCACCTGGCGCCCTTTTGGGACAGCTCGGTAACTCCCTGGTCGAAGGAGGCCCGGGTTTTGGTCCTACGGGTCTAAGACTAATGGAAGTAGAACCTCTGGCATTAACTGTTCCTACCTATTCTGGATTCATTTCGGGTATTTTCAGCCTTTTGGCAGACAATTGTTTCCCTTGATTTTACCACTAAGCTTTTGCAAATATTCCCCTCTGTAACATCTATAATTCAGTATGCGCACTGTTTTTTTTTAGTGTAAATAAAATTTACGCCCCCGGGTGGGCTCGAACCACCAACCTTTCGGTTAACAGCCGAACGCGCTAGCCAATTGCGCCACGGAGGCTGTTGCGGAAGACTTATATACAAACTGATAGTCTTCCCCGGCTCAGCAAGACAGTTGGGGATCTGGACGGCGTTTCTCGGTGTTTTTCATTTCATTCGCTTCTGAGGATCAATATCCTGCATCTGAAGCAGCAGTTGTGTCTGAAAGCAGTTTAGGTGCGTTATTAAGGAAAGAAAAGCCATTGGTGCTAGTGCAACAACGTCCTTCTCAATGCCCAGAAAACAAAGGTTAAGAACATGCACAAAATCTAATTTGGATGTTTTAATTCAGAAGTAGCTAGGTGAACTATGAATAATTCTTAAAGCAAAGAAAAACAAAGACCAATTTTGAAGAAAGTACTTATGAAGCTTCAAAATTCTATTGACTTCCAAGGCAGTGTAAGTACATTAAGAAGAGTTCTTTTGAAGCTAGTATTTATAAGATAAAAAAATACACTAAGCGTGGCAGACAAATTTTAATTCGAACATCGTACCATACCGGCAAAAAGGCTTAAGTATTAACAAAATATTCGGAGATATCGAAGTGAAGTTTATATAACTCATATGGATGAAACTTATATCAATTCAGCACATACTGGATCATATGCCTGGAGTGAAATTTAGTACAGGTATTCTGCAGCGACGTCGAAAGACCGACAGTTGGTTATCGTGCTTGGTGGAGGAGAACAGGGTTTTGTTGCAAACGCCAATACCTATACTATTTAAGATCCAACAAAAGTGTGGAGATTACTACCATAGTACGAATTATAACTCAGTTTATAAGAGCTGCAATACTGTCTTAGAGAGAGATTTGTGTTCAGACTTATGCGTATTTGCATTGTGGCGATAGGTGAACTAACACCAGCACAGTTGCTACTCATGCCTACCGCGCAGGATTCCTGTCAAAATAAAATAATACACATGTACTTGGTGTAATTAGACATTTTGCACATTTCGCGGCAGTAGCCCAAACAGTCCGATACAGTGCGGAGCTCATACATTTTAGTGATTTGTCGGGCCTTTTTCCGATTTTCAACTACGTACTGGAGTTGCTTTCTGACAGCGGAGCAGGTAACATCGCAACACCGTGACGACTTGCTTACCTTTCCAGCGCGCGAGGCGGCGTTAGCAGAACGGGACAAATTGCCGGCCTAATTCTACATCAAATTTCTTTGTGTTTTCACGTGCGTGGATAAGAATGTGGGTAAGCTACACCCCATGAGTGTGGGTAAATTGCTATTTCGTCACAACCCGACAATCCGACGTGCAATTGTGCATATTACCTCAGCAGGAAAAAACCGACTGAAAATTGAGGCAGCATCGGCAGAGGCCGCTAACACTATAGTAGTGTCACCAGCATTTACGGGAACATCTTTGGAAGTTTACATTCCCAATTTTCTGATACACAAACAGGGTGTTATTCGCAACGTGGACACCAGTCTCTCAGAAGAAGAAATTGCTGAGTTTCTAGAGAGTGCCTACCCTGTTATTTCTGTACAGCGTTTTTCTCGACCCAGTAGCGACCCTGCAGTACGGGTCCCCATTCCTGTGTGTAAGATTACCTTCCGCTCTCAAGTGTTGCCGACTCATGTAGTCATCTTTGGAACGCGATGCCCGGTGGAACCTCGTGATCCTCCAGTCTACATCTGCACTAAGTGTTTACGCTTCGGCCATCACTCGCATCAGTGTCGGAGTGCGGCTAGATGCGGTAAATGTGCTGGACCCCATTTCTTAGAAGACCGCACCTCTACTGCAGGTCCTTGCTGCATTCACTGTCAGGGAGCTCACCTGGCAACAGACAGAAAATGTTCAGCATACCGTCAATACCGGGAGGCACGGGTGGCAGCTTCTCGAGTAGATGCCCCTTGCTCGCCTCAGTCATCTCGTCCAACATACTCACAGGCCATTAATGGAGCCCTCTCGATGACAGATACACGGTCTTTCCCTCCCCTCCCTGGAGGAATACCTCCTACAAAGTCAGCCAGTACTCTTCCCCCGCCTTCCTACACTCCCCGACCAGCACCTTCACCAGGAGTCCAACCGGCCGTTACCCTCGCCACTCCAACTTCACCTGCTGTTTCGGTGCCTCGTTTGTCAACACGACCTCCCCCGGACCGAGTTCCGCAGTTTCCCCCAGTTCATTCCACTCTGTATATTCCACATCCAGTACCTGTATCTCCAATAACTCATAATCCTTATCCGCCATCTTGGGCGGGTACTTCATCAACGTCTGCTCCCACTAGTTTGCAGCTTGTGGAGCAACTACTGCAGCTCATAGTTCCGTATTATCTGCTTTTTCTCCTTCCTCTACGGCCCCTGTTCAACTTGAACTTCTCCGCGACTTCCTTACCAGCTTATTACAAAGCTCATAACCCAACGATGACAACCCAACATTACAGCATGGCTTCAACTTTGTTGCAATGGAATTGTCGTTCTCTACGAGCTAATTATGACTCTCTTGTTGAAGAACTCTTTGTACGCCACGTCTCCATCGCCCTGCTGTCTGAAACTTGGTTGACCCAAATACGTCTCTTCGCATACCTTCTTTCTGCCTCTACTCCAAGGATAGGACGGACGGATGGGGAGGCGTTGCAATTCTGGTGCACTCTACTATTCCACATTACACCATTCAGATAGACCACAGCCAAATACATTCTTTTGAAGCCGTGGCGGTGAGGACTCTGCTTTGTCAACGAGAGGTCACAGTTGTTTCTTTGTACTGTTCCCCTAGAATGATCATCACCAGTCGAGAATGGTATCATTTCCTGCACCAATTACCAACCCCCATTTTACTCGGCGGTGATTTTAATGCTCGTAATACCACATGGGGTTGTGACCTGACCGACGCTGCTGGCAGAACGCTTTGGACTTCATCGAGGACTTTGGTTTGGTTCTTCTCAACGATGGATCTTCCACCCTGCTCACTCGGCCCGGACACCGACCGTCAGCGATTGACTTGACGCTCTGCTCCCCTTCCCTATCTTCTGAACTCCAATGGAAGGTTATACCCTTTACAATGGGCTCAGACCATTTCCCGCTGGAGATTTCGACTATTCTTCCGCACGGTTCTGTGGCCCACCGGCCTTCGACCAGATGGAACTTACGGCATGCCAATTGGGTCAAGTACGAACGTATTCTCGAAGCCACTGTTTCTGAGATTCCCAATGATCGTCCTCCATTGGAACGTTACGACACTTTTCTACAGTGTATCAATAGTGCGCCTTTGCTTTCTATCCCAGAGAAACGACCAGTTCTTACGTCCCGTGGTGTACCCTCTCCTTGGTGAAATGCAGAAAGCAGTCGTTATGTTGCGAAGAGGAAATTGGCGCTCAGTACGTACCGGCACAACTCTACATGGGACAATTTTCTGGCCTATAAACGGTCCGCAGCAGAGGCCAAACGTTTTTTACGACAGTGCAAAAAGGAGTCCTGGAAGACCTTTTGTGCCAAGCTCTCTAACACCACCCCACTTTCTCAGATTTGGGTGTTTATTAACAAATTGAGGAAGAAGCCAGTTCCTACCCGCCCTCTGAGGGATTGGATCGCTGAGTTTGCAGATCACATTGCTCCGCCATCCGTGACATCACCACCAGCACCTACTGGACTCTCTTCTTCCGGGGACATGCACCACGCTTTGATGTCAGCATTTTCCATGTCTGAACTCCAAAGTGTGCTGAAGTCGTCGTGGAATTCAGCTCCGGGTTATGATCAGATATCATATAGCATGCTCACCCACCTTCCTCCTCGTGCGAAGATGATCCTTTTGGAAGTATTGAACGACCTTTGGGCCTCCGGCGTCTTCCCCGAGAGTTGGACTACACAATTCATTGTACCTACCTTGAAGCCAGGGAAGGACCCTAGCGTTGGTACCTCTTATCGCCCGATCGCTTTGTCTTCCTGTATCGCCAAGACCTTTGAACGCTTGCTTAAACAACGACTTGAATGGTGGCTGGAATCCCGGAGATTATTACCCATGTCCCAATATGGTTTCCGCAAAACCCGGAGTACTTTGGATAGTCTCAGCATCCTGACTACTGACATCGAGCGTCCCTATTTGGAACAAGGATACCTGACAGCCATCTTTTTGGACATTTCCGGCGCCTACGACAGTGTTTTGCTGCCAGTTTTGCTTGGGAAGCTGCAAGCACTGGGTCTTCCTCCACGGTACTGCTCTGGCATTTACAATCTTCTGCGACATCGCCTCATCTATATCCGTTCTCCTGATAACTCCTTCTTCGGCCCTAGAATAGTAGTTCGAAGATTGCCCCAGGGAGCGATTTTGAGTCCTCTGCTTTATGCACTTTATACGTCGGATTTAGACTCTCTATTTAGTCCTCACATTCGAGTGCTCCGGTATGCCGATGATATCTGTTTGTACGCTCGGTCCTCTAGTTTTTGGATTACTCGTCTGTGGCTTAGTGATGCAGCCACCGACTTATCAACCTGGGCCTCTGAACACGGATTACATCTATCACCTTCCAAGTCTACAGTCGTAGTGTTTACTAGGAAACGACGGACATTTCCTGATGGCGTTATCCGCTTGGGACCTTTTACTTTTCCCCTTGCATCTTCCGCAAAATTTTTGGGTATCTATTTGGATAGTCGCCTTTCATGGAGTCGTCACATCCAGCATCTCATCTCCAAAATTGGTGCAACACTTAATGTTCTACGTAGTATCGCTCATTCATGGTGGGGCGGGGACGCTTCCATATTACTTCTGCTATATCGTTCCCTAATTCGGTCTGTGCTGGACTATGGCTGTATGTTCTTTGGCTCTGCTTCCACATCGGTCTTGCGAAAGTTAGATGTTGCTCAGTACCGTGCTCTTAGATTTTGCCTGGGTGCTATGCTTTCTACACCGACGAATGCACTTTTGGTTGAGGCCTCAGAACCACCATTGGAGAACCGTCGACAGCTCTTAACCCAGCGCTTTCTATTGCGAGTTTTCTCCGTGGACGCCCACCCAGTATTGCGGACGTTGCAGTATCTTGCTGCTAATTATCTCAACGTGGATTTTCCAGCTGTACGACGATTGCCCTTACTCTTACTGGGTTTTCGGTATCTATACCACGCTTTTCCCTTAATTTTGAAAAGTCCCTCTCTTCCGGGGTTTCAATATCCATAGGACTTACACTTCCTGAATGTTTCGGTGCATTATCTTCCTGATCACATCATTCGGAGCCCTGACGTGAACGTCGCCACCTCTCATTTCTTGCAGGTTACATGGCCAGATTTCACCACGATTTACACCCACGGTTCTAAATCTGCTGATGGAGTAGGTTATGCATACGTCTGTCCTTCTACTAATGCCCTGGCTCGATACCGCCTACCTATGGAGGCTTCCAGCTACACTGCGGAGGTTCTGGCCATTCGTGACGCTTTGCAATATGGGATTTCTCAGGGCTTCCCCAAACTGCTGATCTTAACCGATGCGCAGAGTGTGCTGCAGAGACTCTCATCTCACCGCTGGACGAGAGATATGCACTGTTATCTTTACGAGATACTGACGTTGGTGAACAACGCTACCATAGCTGGACATCAAATTCACTTCCTTTGGATCAGAGGGCATGTCGGAATTCGATACAATGAAGTCGCCGATCGCCTGGCAAAAGAGGGACTCACCCAAGGCACCTTCCGAGGCATCCAACTGCCCTACACGGATTTCTTCCCGGTCCTTTATCGTGACGCCTATTGTCGCTGGAAAGACGCCTGGATTCGTTCGCAGTCCATCAAAGGCAAACACTACGCCGCCGTTCAGACGCATCTATCCACGACCCCTTGGTTCTCCAGCTTCAGGATTGCACGTCGACATCTCACCTCCATCATTAGAATGCGACTTGGACCTGGATGTTACCCTGCGCATCTACACCGACTACGTCTCATCGATTCCCCTGTATGTCCTGATGACCCAGGCGAAACCGCTGACCTCAATCACCTCCTGTTCAGTTGCTCTCGCTACCGAGCCCACCGTTCTTCCTTCATCCGCCACCTACTTCAGCAGTCTGTTCCTTTTCCCGCTAGCGTCAGCACCATATTACAGTTATGTCACAAACCTGTATACCAAGCTCTTCTACAATTTCTTAAAGAAAGTGATCTACAGATCTAGTCTCCTCCCATCCTCGTAATTTTCCTTACATTATTTTTCTAATTTTTACCCACGATGGCCATATGGGATTTTACCGAAGGCCAAAAAAAAAAAAAAAAAAAAAAAAAAAAAAAAAAAAAACACTACGTACTGAACCAATCTTAAATATATGAAGTACGCACAGAACAAACAACCTTCACATCTAGCAGTACAGTAGGTAATCTTGCTGGAGAACTCGCCTACTTTTGTAAAGCAATAAAACCTGAGAGGAAACATGATGGGTATTTTCCAAAGCTGATCTCCGCTAATTGCATCCATATGTCCTTCTACACCGGTGTAGGACAGATGTCTGGGGCATTAGTGCAGAGGTTGGCTACAAGTGTTACATATGCTTCTCATGTTGACTGCAACACGAAAACTTGCACTTTTTCTGCCTGTGCATACGTATACGTGTAAAGCTGAACTTAGAAAATATTCTCGCGTCGCAAGAAAGAAAGTTTCTCCGGATATTCTAAGAGCAACTGTTCCAGAATTTATTCTAAAGCGTCACTGATTGACGTATTTCCCTCAATCTCTCCTTCCTGTATGTGAAAATATGAGTTCATAGAATAATGTTCAAGTGTCATAAAATTTATTTGGTTTATGATATTCACTTCAGAACAACAATTGCGTTTATGTTTTAAAACATGGTTTCCTCATTCAAATCCCAGTTCCAGGATCATTATTCTTTAGGTCTCAAAATCCACCATTAATTTATGGATTTTTAGAAATAGTAAATTCACTGTTGACAGAAAGTTTAATTTGTCGTATTACACACCACAAAAGAGCAAACGTTGGAAGGTTAGAACAGCTTAAAAAACATTTCTCCTTTAAAGTCTTGAAATCCACATTTACAAAATGTTTTAAATATACAGACATTTGGTGGATAATAGAAGAGAACTCAAATTGTGTGCTCTACTTCCATCTCTGGATGTTTGCGTTAATCTTTTCTTGTTTACAGATTGAAAAAGCTGTTGCTCCCAGGTGGGCTCTAACTATGATCCTTTCGTTTAAGGGCTAAATGCGGTAGTCGGTTGCAATACAGACATAGGTCATCCTTACAGACTTACAGTATAATGCATCTCTTAGATTTAACTTTGGAACCGCGTATTTATTCTCGTTCTTCCGTATTGTGCCTGTAGCAGACGGTCAGACACCACTGTCATGATTTGTATATTAATGTTATTATAAAATTGATACACACTGTAGTTACTGGAAGAGCTGTAGTATAGAAGACAAGGTGGCCGAGTGGTTAAGGCGTTGGACTGCTACTCCAATGTGTTCTGCAGACGTGGGTTCGAATCCCATACTCGTCGTCACATTTTTTATTCACACATAAACATCAATGTTTGCAGCACATCATTTACAACGATGTTTACAACATCTCTGTTGTATTACTCGACAGAGCGTTGAGGCATATTGAACTTCAGGTGACTAGCGCTGCGTTCGTCCCTTATCGTTAAGTTTTCTGTTTCTTGAGTCCTATTTATCTGGCAGATGCACTTCGTCTTAAGAAGAAGCTTCCTGACAACATTAAGACAACGATTGTGCCATCTATATTTTAATACCTATTAGTATATACCTATATATTAGTAAACAATTCAGGTGTGAATACAATGTTTATAGAAATGTATCGCAATTTTATACCTGACTGAGCCTTTTACGAAGGTTTCCCTCAGCCGTTACGACAAATGCTGGGGGCTGCTCTTGAATTCCGTGCAAACAGCTTGGTTGAACATTTTAAAGACCTGATTTCCATGCGGTTGGTACGGTTTTGGAAACTTGCATCTTTGTTAATTAGCTTGACAGATTCTGTAAAATAAGTAAAAAACAAAGCAATTTATCAAAACATATATGAATAAATAAATGATAAATAAATGAGTTACGACCGAAATCTCAATGTTGCATTTTATCAGTATATTGGCTGGCTAAATATTGCCGTCATGATACCGAAAACAACTGTACGCCACCGTTGACAGACGGGGCTGCTGAGACAATCGTAGCCCGGATAGCTCAGTGGTAGAGCTTTAGGCTTTTAACCTAAAGGTCCAGAGTTCGAATCCCTGTTCGGGCGTATACTGTAATTAAATGAGACCTGTCTTTGGAGTTAGGTTGCGTAACAGCAACTAACTGAACATTTATGTCAAACAGTAACAGTGACTGGCTGAAAATTGCGATAAGAGGGAGAAAAAACTTACATGTTGGTACGCAGCAAAGAGGACAAGAACGTGGAAGAAATGATAGTTGTGTTGAAATTAAGAGTTATAAGAGTTTTAGAAAATGCAGATTTGCACTGAACACAGTGGATTGTGTTATATTTAGGAGTGTAATGATACTGAAAAAGGGAGAGAGAATTTAACATACGTAAAATGAAAAACAAAAAATCAAGAATTGAAAGAAAATCTCCTGCTTTTTCTCACAATTAATTTAAATTCAGGTGTCACTTTTTATGCATTTAATATTTTGGCGTTGTTGTTGCATACTTATATGTATTTTTTTTTCACTCCGCAAGGTGTTGCATTGACAGCCAGTCACTGGCTCGGAATTAATGCGTTACCTCTTTTGCCGACATTTTCCGTTAGTTGCCGTACCGCATCCTAACTCCGAAGACGAGTTTCAGTTAGTAAAAATACACGCCCGAACAGGGATTCGAACCCTGGACCCTTAGGTTAAAAGCCTAATGCTCTACCTACTGAGCTATCCGGGCTACGGCGTTTCAGCCGCCGTAAGCGGTGACGGGCAGTTGTTTTCGATTTCATGACGGCAATATTTAGCCAGTCAATCTCCTGATAAAAAGTCATTTTGAGATATAGTTAGTAACCTATTTCTTCATATATGCTTTGCCAAAACACTTTTCTGGAGTACTTTACGTGTTTTAAGGCCAATTTAATTAAAACAGAATCCCTGGTTTGAGGTAGTAAGAGTGATATGAGTAGAGCTGTAAAATTGAGGGGATTCATTAACTTAACAAACCCTTACTTTTGAACTAAATAGCGAAACGTTATCGACATGGAGTTTTAGTATTACTATGTGTTTATATTGGCCAGTTGCACGACATTTATTAAGATAATAACCATCCTCTTTTTTCCTCCGTAGAAACATAATCATATCGTTGAGTTTTAATTTATTAGTGAGACAGTACGTGTGGTACCACATCATGCGTACCTAGGATTATAATGTAATAAATATCTCAGAGGAAAGGAAGGATATTTTAAGAATTTTACTAATCATGTATGCATTCGAAATGTGTGTCATTACATAAAAATGATGATAGTAAAAGAAATAATTGGGCTCAGCCGGGATCTGAACCCGGGATCTCCTGCACCCAAAGCAGGAATCATACCCCTAGACCACTCAGCCTCTAATGTGCCTGCTCTAAACTAGTTCTATGTTATTATTTCCATTATTTTCAAATTTCAAACAAGTCACCTTGGTTAATATTAAAGTATAACTTTCACCGTCAATACCAGCGATACTACAGAGAGTATTGACCAAAGAGAGTTTTAAGAGATTTTATTACGAGGCAGTAGTTGTAGTTAGATGGCTAATACTAGATTGCTAATGTAGTACTGAAATATATCTGAAGGGCAAAATAGTTAAAGGACAACAACATTCATGATGGTGAAGGGCCTGAAGGTTTGGCTTTTGCTCTTTGCTACAGAAGTACAAAGAAACGAGCATTCGGCGTGAAACCCCCAAGGAGAATTCAAGTTGAGACTTTGAGTAGCTGTTTCGCATGTCACTTCTCCTTGGCGCAATCGGCTAGCGCTTTCGGCTGTTAATCGAAGGATTGGTGGTTTGAGCCCACCCGGGGGAGTAAGTTTTGTTTACCTTGTAAGCAAATGTACATACCACTGGACAGCTTACCCTTCCAAAGTTTTTCAACAGATACCTGTATGTAAATGATTGGAAATGATTTGATTGCTGTTCTGAAACTTCAAAAAGTTTTATGAAACTTCACGGTATAGATATCTGCGTGGAAGATTACAACTTCTGCTTTGTAGTGTGCGGAAGCCCAATTTCGTATATCGGAAGAAAGGCGATGTGTTAGGAAGGAATTACTTATTTTTAAAAACCCTTGAAAGGAATGCCAAATATTGAAACCAATAGAATAACGACCCTGGAGCTCGTATTTGAAAACATCTTTTGAAACTTAGACTAAAGTCTTCTTATAGGCCGGTTAAACTCTTTGGTGCTTAAATAATAATCAACAAACAACAGTCCCTTCCAGATTCATGAGGGAAGAAAAAGATAGCGAAACGCTCTATAGCGGCACTATTCCAGTGCTATATTGCAAACTAATGGTAAGGAATACCTTATTTTGCCTACATTTCCGAATTATGATACCTATAGCAACAGCTTTTTGAGCACTAGAGATTTTTTAGAAGAAAGACAACGATTTCAAGTCAGGCGTATATACATTGTTTCATGGATAGAGTCAACATGAAAAATTCAATGCCATGGCCGGGATTTGAACTATGGATCTCCTGGTTTCCGTCCAGTCGCTCTTAACCTTTGAGCTACCATGGCCAACGTGCCGTCCGGACATTAAATTCTCCAGTTGACTCATATATTTCCCCGGTAGACCACTAGGGGCTCTCGCATCCGAGATACACCTTCTGTGGCGACTTACTATCGTAAGTACTTGAGTCCCAGGCTTCACCATATAACTCTTATTATTTTAGTTAATTGATGAAAATTAATCATTTCTCCACACTAGCCGTATATAGGCTAAGATATTTGATGGATAGAGTCAACATGAAAAATTCAATGCCATGGCCGGGATTTGAACCACGGATCTCCTGGTTTCCGTCCAGTCGCTCTTAAAATTTCAGCTACCATGGCCAACGTGCCGTCCTGACATTAAATTCTCCAGTTGACTCATATATTTCCCCGGTAGACCACTAGGGGCTCTCGCATCCGAGATACACCTTTTGTGGCGACTTACTATCGTAAGTACTTGAGTCCCAGGCTTCACCATATAACTCTTATTATTTTAGTTAATTGATGGAAATTGATCATTTCTCCACACTAGCCACAAAAGGTGTATCTCGGATGCGAGAGCCCCTAGTGGTCTACCGGGGAAATATATGAGTCAACTGGAGAATTTAATGTCAGGACGGCACGTTGGCCATGGTAGCTCAAAGGTTAAGAGCGACTGGACGGAAACCAGGAGATCCGTGGTTCAAATCCCGGCCATGGCATTGAATTTTTCATGTTGAATCTATCCATCAAATATCTTAGCCTATATACGGCTAGTGTGGAGAAATGATTAATTTCCATCAATTAACTAAAATACATTGTTTCATATATGTTTCTCGGAGAACAACAAAAAGATTTCAGTGTTAGTGTGTTATTTGAATGTTATGACTTAATAATTTGTGACTAATGATTTTATGGGCTTATCTGGAATTTGAAACCGGGACCTACTGCAACCAAAACGAAAATTTCACCCATATTTTGATTTAGCAGTCGTTACGCAGAGCTTAACTCCGAAAAAGAGTTTCAGTTAATAAGAAAGAATATGCCTTAATATGGATTCGAACACTGAACCCTAGGTTAAAGAATTTTTGCTCTGTTGCCTGAAATAATTACGGGCATTTTGGTCTAATAGTAATCCCGTGATAAAGGGCCAGGGCTCTTCTTTCTAATATGCGACGAGGCGATTTTATCCTAAGTACTTCACAATTTTGACGTTTTTATATACCACTATGATTTTGAATACAATTTCTTTACTTTTCAGTGCAATTTCGTACTGGAGGGAATTCTTTTAACGTTATTAAATGTATGTTTATTTCCTTACTGCGCATTATCCATATTGAAGAATTCAGTGCAGCCAAACTATCGTTGTTTCTTCACTGAACGCAATGCTGCTAACAGTCTTACTTCTCCCAAAATTTCACTAGTACCTAAATTGTACCACCGAGCAAAATATACACAGTAGTCCCTAATTTACACCGACTAGCTATATAGTTACACTAAACATAACTACATCGTCATCCGCACCTATTTGTCTCCACGTCGATCATCCCCAAAATCCAGTTGCCCTCTACGACGCGCCCACAATGAAACTTGCGTCGTCCTATTTTACACTCGTCGATTTGAACACGTGGCTGGGACCGCTAATTTCCCCCCTCCCTTGCAGTATACCAGTGTATTTTTATATCTTGACAGATGGAGAGCAATGCGCAGTGGTATCTGGACGAGTTCACCCCAGAACGGTTGCAACTGGATGGGAGGGGCAGTTGGGCATCAGTTGCGAGCAAGTGAACATGTGCAGAACTACTCGGTAATACTGCAGCTTGTTTCAAAATGTGCGGGTCTCCTGATTCCAAGAGAGCATTTAGAAAAGACGCCTCCTAGCAGCACATTAGGAAATACGTTGCTACATTTAAAAACACGAGAAGTAATAACCGATATCTATAGATTTATAAAAAAGGAAAAATGGTCTGGGTCTGCTTCCAAAATTTAGGAAAGGGCATCTGAAGCAACAGTTCTGTCTGAAAGCGGTTTAGATGCGTTATTAAGGAAAGAAAAGCCATTGGTGCTAGTGCAACAACGTCCTTCTCTATACCCAGGAATCACAGATTAAGAACATGCACAAAATCTAATTTGCATGGCTTTAATTCAGAAGAAGCTAGGCGAATTATGAATAATCTTTAAATCAAAGAAAAAAAAAGAACCAGTTTTGAAGAAAGTGCTTATGATACTTCAAAATTCTATTGACTACCAAAGCAGTGTATTTACATTAAGTAGCGTTCTTTTGAAGCTAGGGTTTATGTGACAAAAAACACTAAGCGTGATAGACAAATTTTAATCGAACATCGTACCATATGGGCTAAAAGGCTTAAGTATTTACGAAATATTCGGAGATATCGAAGTGAAGTTTATATCATTCATATGGATGAAATTTATGTCAATTCAGCACATACTAGACCACATGCCTGGAGTGAAATTCCTTAGAGGGACTCTGCAGCAATGTCAAAAGCCGACAGTTGGTTATCATGCTTGGTGAAGGAGAACAGGGTTTTGTTCCAAACGAGAATATACCTATACTATTTAAGATCCAAAAAAAGCGTGGAGATTACTACCATAGTACGAACTATAACTTATTTTATAAGAGCTGCAATTCTGTTTTAGAGAGTGAGATTTGTTTTTAGACACCTCATCAAGCGCACACAACTCTCGTATTCTTACGCGTATATGCATTGTGGCGATAGGTGCACTATCCCCACCACAGATGCTACTCATCCCTACCGCGCATGATTCCTGTCAAAATAAAGTAATACATCTGTACTTGGTCTAATTTGACATTATGCACATTTCGTGGCAGTAGCCGAACCAGTCCGATACAGTACGTGAGCTCATACATTTTAGTGATTTGTCGAGCCATTTTCCGATTTTCAACTACGTACTGAACCAATCTTAAATATCTGAAGTACGCACAGAACAAACAACCTTTACATCTAGCAGTACAGTAGGTAATCTTGCTAGACAGCTAGCCTACTTTTGTAAAGCAACAAAACCTGAGAGGAAACATGGTGCGTATTTTCCAAAACTATCTCCGCTAATTGAATCCACATGCCCTTTTGTCCAGGTGTAGGACAGATGTCTAGGGTATTCTTGCAGAGGTTGGCTACAAGTGTTACATATCCTTCACATGTTGACTGCAACAGGAAAACTTGCACATTTTCTGCTTGCGAATGCGTATAAGTGTACAGTTGAACATAGAAAATATTCTCGTGTTGTAAGAAAGAAAGCTTCCCCGGACATTCTAAGAGCGAATATTCCAGGATTTATTCTAAAGCGTTACTGATTGACGTAGTTCCCTCAATCTCTCATTCCTGTATGTGAAAATATGAGTTCATATAATAATGTTCAAGTGTCATATAATTTAAATAATTTATTTGGTTTATGATATTCACTTCAGAGCAACAGTTGGGTTTATGTTTTAAAACATGGCTTCTTCAATCAAATCCCAGTTCGAAGATAATTATTTTGGATTTTTAGAAATAGTAAATTCATTTTTGTCAGAGAGGTTAATTTGTCGTATAAAACACTAAAAAAAGGAAAATTTGGACAATTCTCCTCTAAAGGCTTTTGAAATCCACATTTAAAAAATGTTTTAAATATAGAGGTATTGGTGGATAATACAAGAGAACTCAAATTGTGTGCTCTACTTCCATCTCTGGATGTTTGCGTAAATCAGTTATTGTTTACAGAGGGACAAATCTGTCGGCCTCAGGTGGCCTCTAACTACGATCTTTCGGTTATACGCCGAATGCGTTAGTCGGTTGCGCTACAGATGCGACGACATAGGTCATCCTTACAGTCTTACAGTATAATGCATCTCTTAGATTTAACTTTGGAACCGCGTATTTATTCTTGTTCTTTCGAACTGTGCCTGTAGCAGACCGTCAGTCACCGCTATCATGATTAATGTAATTATAAAATTGACATACACGGTAGTTACTTGAAGAGTTATAGCATAGAAGACGAGGTGGCCGAGTGGTTAAGGCGTTGGACTGCTAATCCAATGTGCTCTGCACGCGTGGGTTCGAATCCCATTCTCGTCGTTACATTTTTAATGCTCCCATAAACATCAATGTTTGCAGCGCATCATTTACAATGATGTTTACAACATCTCTGTTGTATTTCTCGACAGAGTGTTGAGGCGTATTGACCTTCATGTGACTAGCGCTGCGTTCGTCCCTTATCTGGTCTTATTTGGTCGATTAAGGGAGTGAAATATTACTAAGTTAATGTGCAATAAGTTACGAAACACAAATAGAGCGTTTGGAAGCCGCGTGTGTCCATATGATATGTTTTCTCGCGTGTTCCGGGGTATGACACATTGCTGTCCAGAAGACATTCTTATATCTGAACAGACTATACATTCACTGGATTCGCCGTGTACGTGCGATAAGCTGAGGTAAACATATCCGTGTTGCGAAATTTTTCCTATACCCTTTCTCGATTTTCAATGTGGTAGTTTCCTTTGAAATAATGAAGGCTGTGAAATGATAAGATGTAACAATAAATTCATTAACAAAGGCATAGGAATGCCGAACGTTTTTATTTCTCCTTTCTTAAATATTGGTCAATTTTAATTGTATCAATTTAGACATGGAAGTAAAAACCAATTACTCGAACAAAATTTTCAAAGCTGTAATGAACCGTAAGTACGACAGCTTTCTAACATTTGGTCAGAAACATCGCATTAACTTTTTTGGAAATTTTTTTTTTGATGCAATGTCTGTACTTAACCATATTTTACCTTTAAATAACGGCGTCAGTTTATATTTTATTCCAAATAAATTTACTAAAATGTCCTTATCCTGTTGATATACACACTCTTTCAGTGCGTTTTCCACATAATTCCTAAACCACCAATACAAATACTATCACCAGATGTTATAAAAACTATAACAGGACATCCCAAATTTTCACAGAATATTATGTTAGTAGGTTAAAATGGTAGGTTCCAGCGCAGACCCAAATGAGCAAGATGGCGGCCATGCGCAATCGGTATGTTTAGTGGATTTAGACAGTGTTTAGGTAGGCAGTCAATCCTCTTAATTTGCTGTACCTTATAATGCTGTGTCCTGAGGTATGATCAGAGCTTGTCTTGAGCTATGATCTGAGGCTCTAGGGTTAAGGGCTGCAGGATTTCTTAGGTAAAGTCTGTTGGTATGGCATGTTAATATCTGAAGGATTTAATGGTTAGGTCCTGAGGTATGATCTGGGACTCTATGGTTAAGAGTTGAGGGGTTTCTTAGGTAAAGACTGTTGGTCTGGGAGGTTAATAGCTATAGGACTTAGAGGTTAGGTCTCGAGGTATGATCTGGGGCTCTAGGGTTAAGGGTTGCAGGTTTCAACAGGTAGGGCTGCAGGTTTTTCACAGTCAAGGGTTGCTGGTCTGGGAGGTTAATATCTATAGCATTTGGAGGGTAGGTCCTGAAGTATGATCTGGGGGCTCTAGGGTTAAGAGTTTTCACAGGCGAAGTCTGTTGGTCAGGATGGTTGAGAGCTGTAAGATCTAGAGGTTAGGTATCTATGTATGATCAGGGGGGTTCTAGTGTTAAGAGCTTCAGGTTTTCACAGGTAAAGGTTGCTGGTCTGGGAGGTTAATAGCTGTAGGATTTGGAGGGTAGATCCTGAGGTATGATCTGGAGCTCTAGGGTTAAGAGTTGTAGGGTTCATAGCTAAATGTTGTTGGTCTAGAGGATAAAGGCCGTAGGGTCTTTTAACTACGTTTTATGGGCTGAGGTATGATCTTATCATTTTGAAGTTCAGTTTGCTAGTCCAGCGATTAAAGGCGGTTAATCTCGAGGCAAGTCCTACATTTATGCTTTACTATGTCATTCTACTATAAACTAACCTAACCTAATATACTCATTCAGTTCTACCTTCTTTCATCATTCTTTATTGTAACCTAGCTGTGTTTGGCTAGTGGCTTCCTTTGTTGCACCTGTTAACCTAATTGTTCTCTTTCCTTAACTTCCTCTATTCTACCACTTTAATCTAACCTAATATATCCCATGGTTTTAACTTCTTGATCATTGTTCAAGCTAGTTGATTCTGGTATTAACATTCGTTCTCTTTTCTCAAGCTGCCCTGTTTTTACCTCCTTAACCTATCCTAAGCATGTTTCTTTTCTCATGCTAACTACTTGTATGTATGATGCAATTTTTTTAGACATATCGATGTTAGAGCTATCTTTGTCACTGCAAGAGGTATATATGCTGATTACAGATCTTTATACAGTAAATTTAACCCTTTGTGTATCTGCTTCTCTTTTCCTAAAAATTGAGATTCTTTTGTTGCTGGGGTTTCTTGTTTTTCGTACCTTCTCTATGCTTTCAGGAACTCTATTCTACCTTGTTATGTTATGAGGTCTTATGCTTATATCTTAGGCTTTTTGATTAAGCCTTTTGATCTGAAAGACTATGCATTTTGGCTATGTTCCTCATCTCTTATGGTCACATGGTTAGGTCTTGAGGCATGATCTTAGGGCCTGGGGTTTAAAGGATATAAGTCTCATAGCTTAAGCTCGTAGGTCTAAAGGTTAAAGACTGTAGGTTTAGTGGTTAGGTCGTATGGATTCAAGGTTAGATCTCTCGGTCTAGAGTTTAAGGCTGTAGGATCTGAAGGTTACGTATGGAGGTGTGATCTGAGGGCTCTAGGGTTAAGAGTTTTAAGCTTCATAGCTAAAGGTTGCTGGTCAGGAGGTTAAAAGCTGTAGGATCTGGAGGTTAGGTATTGAGGTATGATCTCGGAGCTCTAGGATTAAAAGCTATAGGCTTCATAGCTAAAAGTTTGCCAGCTAGAGATATCTTCTTTACTGTTAGAGGTATATTTGCAATGGTCTAGGCGTACAGTTTTCTTACATTTTTTCATGCAGATTGATGTCTTCGTACTCTTGTGTCTTTTTCAAGCTTTTACCCCCTATGCATCGTCTTGTAATAAGTCGTTACGCTAAACCAATGTTCTAATGCTATTTCCAAGCTTTTTCAGATATTATGAGGTTTATGCGCGTTTCAGGGATATTTTAGACCAAGTTACGTTACTTAAATCATTTTATAACTAATTAAGAAGGTTTTTCAAGGATATTTCAGATTACGAGATAGTAGTTACTTTTTAAATTTACCTATTTTAACATTAACTAAAGTGTGTTCAGTTAGCTTATGTGGTGAGGTAGACGTCCCTGGTCTTTTTCTCTGGACTTGGGACCAGCGTCAGAATTTGTTTTCTGAACGGTAGACTTAACGCCCTCCTCTGCTCTTATTATTCAGCTGTTTTCATGCTTAGATGTTTTAATGCTACGTTCTAGTGTTTATTTCTCGGAATGAAAATTATTATTTTTTTTGTGCTCTAGGGTTCCTTCTTTCTTTCGCCGTTCAAAAGACGGTAATGTCCATGGGCATATGTGGATACTCCATCATCTGCAATTACTCTCTTGTCATCATGTGGAGATAGGGATATTTTGTTCACTTCCACTGACGTAACATTATGTTGACGGGACATAATTAGGTTCATTGGCGTTCTTATGATTTCTCTGCTTTTAAGACAGTCCACATAGCTCTCAAAGGTTATGTACTGTTTAACGGTACTATGTTTTATGCCTTTTATCTTCTTGATTATGCCTCCATCGATATCGAGTGCATACATCTTCGGTCTCAGTCCAACAAAACGACGAATGATTTTTCCATTGGCTTCATCTTTAAATTTTCCCAACACTTTCTTGTTTTTTGTAGCATGGCATATACGGTCGCTAGGATAATCAGCAGTATCCAGATGTTCCAGAAAACATAACTTATCCTGGTATATGTCTCCGGTAGTCACACGATGGATGAAAGAGTCAGTATCCATGTACATGAGCTTCAGATTTTCAAGCCCGTAATACGGCATTAGCACATCATAATGATACCAATACATCAAGGTCTTCGAGATATCCAGCACACACATCCCAATGTATATAGGCTTGTTGAAGACTATCTCTCGTGACGCTATGTGTACTGCAACCAGATTAGGTCCATATATAGTTCTATCAATAAATGTAGGCTTAGCAAAAAGTTTTTCCAATGTCTTCCAATCGGTGACAAGTCGTATATTCAGTCGGTTTCTGATGTTTTCCATAGTTTTGCCAAACATGGCATTGTTGAAAAGCTTGTAAAGATCCTTCTCGAAATCATTTCTCGATCCTTGTCGTAGCCGGTTATTGAATTCCACATAAGGCTTTAACCAACATGACTGTTGAAATTGTAGCACCCGATGGATTTTAGTCAGTTGTAACCCATAACTAAGGGCTTGCTTCAAGGTCATGTAATGCACCACATACCTAGTTCGTGATCCAAGGTGAGGAATTAGTTTCCTTGTAGAAGAACCCGGGGGCTTGATACACTCAGGTAGGAACGGTAAATCATTGTGCAGGTCATGGAGTTGTGTAGGATATTGAAGGTCCACTTCTAAGATGTATCCGAGAGGGTCATCTTCTCGTAGTATATCTAGGTTGATATCTTCAGGAGAAACCCACTTAAAACCCCCGTAAGCAAGGGCCTTCCCCATAGCCCACGCATATTGATTATTTGCGTCCTCGTACGTAATATATTGAGAGGGTTTACTTGAGTCATACTCCTTCATGTAGTGATTGTTCGCTTCTGCATACCGATGAGAAACTTGGCATAATCCTCCTCTTATACCTGCTTAAACCATGAGTAGCTGGTCATAATCCTGTAGTAATTCCAGTTCAATTCCTGTGTACAACAGCATTGCATCCCACGTAAGTCCGGGTGATGTATAATAATGTGCGGGATCAACTTTATGGGTTTTCAGGGTCTGCTCTCTGAATGTTTCAAACACATCTGCTAGTAGAAGGACATCCGAAGTTAAGTAGAGGTCACTGTAGTCGCCTAGTGTTCTGATGTTGAAGTGACTCCATACGGTTTTTGCATGCTGATACTCTGCATCACTAATTTCTTCTCTGTTTAACTTACTGTAGAATGCTTCTCTCGGAGGAAGTTCTGTCTCACTCAAAACATCCCATGATGTAACGTAATCATAGGGAAACACACCTTTACGCATCATCAATTCGATCTTCTCTGCTCCAAAGTACTTCTGGGTTTCAGGATATGATGTTAGATTTTTTGCTAGTTTATCCAAGCTGGTACTAAGGAAGCGATAGGTATCCACAAAACGAAGTTTAATGTCACTAACATACTTGGAAAATGATATATAACTTTCCTCAGAGCTAGGAATAACTTCCACTCTATCGCTAGTACAGCCTAACTCCTTAACAATGAAATGGGGGTCATATCCACTCAGGTTATGTATGAAGACAGGAATATAATTAGGCGTTTTACACGCTAGATTACACTGATTATGTAGACTTCCTCTATATTCACCACTTATATGATCATGATCTCGTACTTTCCAGTTATCGTCGGTAAATTCTTTACCACATAAGTAGCATTCTGTAGAAGATTCGAATGATTTTTGTTGCTTATCTGTCAGAGTTAATGGAGCACCAGTTTTGTATACAGCATTAATTTTCTTTGCGAGAGAACTTACATACTCCATAAACTTCAGTGCAGCATCATAACCACGATATACATAGGGTTCAGTAGGAAGATCAGTCTGTAAACCTTCAATTGTAGCTGAGGATTTGACATAAACACAGAAACGCATAGGAATATGCTTCTGATATGGAACTGTGTAAGACGTTTCGGCATTAGAAGAACACCCGTGGTAAGGGGTAAGAATGCTTTCAAAGTCAGCGTATATGACATAAGGTAATTTCAACATCCTTTCATGATTCTTGAATCTAACAATAGATTTCTCCTTAGTTGGCATAACAATCTTAGCAACTCCGTGTTGGCTGCATAATTTTCTATGTTCATTTAACCTCTCAACTCCTCCATTTCGATAATCAAAGTGCGTAAAACAGCGCTTGCAGATGTAGAGTTTTCCCTCACATTTGGTTTTTTGTTGATGAATAAGTCTCTCGAAATTCTTTATATAAACGTAATGATGACGTCCAGCTGAATTGCTTAATAGAAGCAGGTCGCGATGCTCAGTCAGTTCTTCATTGACAACTTTCATAGGAAACACTTGATTCTTTTCATCCCAACCGAAAACATTTATAGAGATGTTATTTTTTCGTTCAAATTTTGGGATGTCACTCAAACTCATAGGAAATGAGACGCAGCTAAAGTCATATCTTTCTTGAAGATTCTTATACTTGCTAACACGTTGAGGATCCTTGTGAATGAACTTGGCAAGTACGGCGTACATAAAACATTTCTCATCATCATAGTTGTGCGGATTTATACAGGCTCCTTTAGCTCCAACAATAGCCGGTAGAGGGATGTAACTGCTCCCTTTTAGACCATTATTCTTGTTGATCCTAACACGCACACCATCAACAGCTAATAAAGCCCAGCTGCTTCCTTTAAGTTGACTTTCCTCCATTTCAGTACAAAGTTTCTTGAATTTACTTTCCAATATGGCGTCCAAGTCACTTTCTAAAAATATTGCTTGATTTGGTGTTTTAAAGGCTTTATCAGTAGTGTCACCAACGGCATTCACAAACCGACATTCAGCCATGAGGTTAATTTTCACACTTTTATGCATCCTCAGTTGCTTCTGAACGGCTTGAATTATCCGCTGTTTTGATTCCTGGAGATATGTATTCAGGTCTTGGCATGTAGAGCACTGGATGAAATATGATTTCAGTCGATCCTGGAAAGCTGTTTCATATTCTACGACATCGTCTTCATCAGGAACCATTAACAGCAATTTATGTATGGTAGGCTCGATCTTGAGTTTCTTAGCAGCAGTTATTCTCTCGCATCGTTCTTGATGAGTATCTCTGCGATTCTCAGTATCATAAACATTACCACAATGTTTACATTCGTAAAACCGGCCACATACCAGCTCATGTCTCTTTTTATTGCAGCTTTTCAGGAAACTCTTTGCACATATGCTACACCTATTTTCAGGTATAGTGTCTAACAGAGCTTCCATCGCTATAGTTTTTGTTGTGTGCAGGCTAATTCTCGGGGAATATGTTGCCAAGTAAGTGTCTTGATACACTTTTCACTTCTCTTCTTCACCTTGATAAGTTATCAGCGCTACTGATGATGAATTTCACTGTAGAAGCTGATCCGCTATGCTATAAACACACTAGCGTAATTACAATCTAAGATCGATCAAGCTCTCTTTATACACTTAGCACAGACCTAATAGAAAACTTCATCATCCCCTCCACCAACGGGATTCGAAGGTGGCACTCCTATCGGAGAAAACCTAAAGGAAAAACTTCATCACACCACCACCACCTTTGTAGTTCGAAGGTGGCGCTCCTATCGGAGAAAACCTAAAAGAAAACTATTACCTTGCTACCACAGGGGTTCGAAGATGGTTCTACTATTGGAGAAAACCTAAAAGAAAACTCTATTAATTTTCCAGTTTTCGATTATTCTTTAACTACTATACAATTCACATGAGAGAAAAAATTAGACAAATTAAAATTGAAAAAGGAAATAAATAGTTAGATTTGAAGATAAAATTTAGACAATTCAAACGAGTATAAACACGACTAAGCTCCGCCTTTTAGTTTTAAAGTTACATTAGGAGCTCCCATTGCCACCCGTAGACACCTCTCCGTCATCTTCAACCACCTGTTCTTGATTCTTTTCACACATATCTTAACATAACAGTTCTATTTTTCTCAAGTTCATCTATTACACCGTTTAACTGATCCACGGGGCACCCTTAGAATCCTTCACTTCATCCTCAAACACACCTTCTTGAACCCTTTTGATATATTTTAACCTATTTATGTTTTTTGCTACGGGCATCCGTTCTCTTTTCTTAAGTTAAATTATTACGGCCATCTTGTTATGTCTGAGTCTCATGCTTATATATTAAACTTTGTGATTAAGTATTTTGATTTGAAAGTCTATGTAAATCGGTTAAGGTAAACATCTCTTCTCAACATGAGACAAGTCATGATGTATGATCTTATGGGGTGAGCTTGTCAACACGCCTAAAAGCATTTATATTCAAAGGTATTTCAATTATCCCACCGAGATTTGAACCCTGATCCTAAGGCGTAAATTACCATTTCAACAACAATTCAGACCTAAAGTATATATGTATACGCTATTTCATTGCGCTAACGTTATTAGTTCAAGAGTTATTTAAGATTCAAGTTATTGCGACAGAAGCGGTTATCGAACCACGGGTCTGTAGGATACGGAATCATAAATCATTCACAGCATATGTTGAATGAAAAAAACCTGCGCTTTCCCCTGCTGTTCTATGTGCAATAGATCAGAAATAGAACACAATTACATAATTCAATGGACAATGGGAACTGAACCAGGGACCCTTGAGCTACACGTTGTCAGCATATGATTAACTATGAGAAGCATAACCATATAAAGGTTATTTCACTTCTCTAGACCCACTGGTTACAGAGATATTTAAATTAAACAATTCAGGACTCGAACTAAGGACTACAGGTATACAGCATAAACCCGGTGGACCCCGCTAACCATATGTAAGTAATAAAGTTTATCCGAGCTCTCTATCATAATTAGTTTCGCAGTTATTACAATATAAGCAGTACTCCTTTGCGTGAGATTCGATCCTGGACCATTGATAAAACTACAAGTCACAGACAGTCAGTAAGGGCATGGACACCCCTTACCAGGCGGTTAAAGGTACCATCACTTGTCTTTCCACCCCTGGTCGGCATCCCATTGTTTACGCACCCTCTTTATTTATCACATGCAGGTGTGCCGGCGTCTTGTGACAGGGGTTTGACAGGTCATCAATCAAGTAGTAGTTGGTAAATGGGCGCCCTGGAACAATAGAATATCTAATTTGCATATAAATTGATAAGGGGTGGGGTAAGGGATAGGGGAACCTTTTACCAACTACTACTTGATTGATGACCTGTCAAACCCCTGTCACAAGACGCCGGCACACCTGCATGTGATAAATAAAGAGGGTGCGTAAACAATGGGATGCCGACCAGGGGTGGAAAGACAAGTGATGGTACCTTTAACCGCCTGGTAAGGGGTGTCCATGCCTTACTGACTGTCTGTGACTTGTAGTTTTATCAATGGTCCAGGATCGAATCTCACGCAAAGGAGTACTGCTTATATTGTAATAACTGCGAAACTAATTATGATAGAGAGCTCGGATAAACTTTATTACTTACATATGGTTAGCGGGGTCCACCGGGTTTATGCTGTATACCTGTAGTCCTTAGTTCGAGTCCTGAATTGTTTAATTTAAACATCTCTGTAACCAGTGGGTCTAGAGAAGTGAAATAACCTTTATATGGTTATGCTTCTCATAGTTAATCATATGCTGACAACGTGTAGCTCAAGGGTCCCTGGTTCAGTTCCCATTGTCCATTGAATTATGTAATTGTGTTCTATTTCTGATCTATTGCACATAGAACAGCAGGGGAAAGCGCAGGTTTTTTTCATTCAACATATGCTGTGAATGATTTATGATTCCGTATCCTACAGACCCGTGGTTCGATAACCGCTTCTGTCGCAATAACTTGAATCTTAAATAACTCTTGAACTAATAACGTTAGCGCAATGAAATAGCGTATACATATATACTTTAGGTCTGAATTGTTGTTGAAATCGTAATTTACGCCTTAGGATCAGGGTTCAAATCTCGGTGGGATAATTGAAATACCTTTGAATATAAATGCTTTTAGGCGTGTTGACAAGCTCACCCCATAAGATCATACATCATGACTTGTCTCATGTTGAGAAGAGATGTTTACCTTAACCGATTTACATAGACTTTCAAATCAAAATACTTAATCACAAAGTTTAATATATAAGCATGAGACTCAGACATAACAAGATGGCCGTAATAATTTAACTTAAGAAAAGAGAACGGATGCCCGTAGCAACAAACATAAATAGGTTAAAATATATCAAAAGGGTTCAAGAAGGTGTGTTTGAGGATGAAGTGAAGGATTCTAAGGGTGCCCCGTGGATCAGTTAAACGGTGTAATAGATGAACTTGAGAAAAATAGAACTGTTATGTTAAGATATGTGTGAAAAGAATCAAGAACACGTGGTTGAAGATGACGGAGAGATGTCTACGGGTGGCAATGGGAGCTCCTAATGTAACTTTAAAACTAAAAGGCGGAGCTTAGTCGTGTTTATACTCGTTTGAATTGTCTAAATTTTATCTTCAAATCTAACTATTTATTTCCTTTTTCAATTTTAATTTGTCTAATTTTTTCTCTCATGTGAATTGTATAGTAGTTAAAGAATAATCGAAAACTGGAAAATTAATAGAGTTTTCTTTTAGGTTTTCTCCAATAGTAGAACCATCTTCGAACCCCTGTGGTAGCAAGGTAATAGTTTTCTTTTAGGTTTTCTCCGATAGGAGCGCCACCTTCGAACTACAAAGGTGGTGGTGGTGTGATTAAGTTTTACCTTTAGGTTTTCTCCGATAGGAGTGCCACCTTCGAATCCCGTTGGTGGAGGGGATGATGAAGTTTTCTATTAGGTCTGTGCTAAGTGTATAAAGAGAGCTTGATCGATCTTAGATGATAATTACGCTAGTGTGTTTATAGCATAGCGGATCAGCTTCTACAGTGAAATTCATCATCAGTAGCGCTGATAACTTATCAAGGTGAAGAAGAGAAGTGAAAAGTGTATCAAGACACTTACTTGGCAACATATTCCCCGAGAATTAGCCTGCACACAACAAAAACTATAGCGATGGAAGCTCTGTTAGACACTATACCTGAAAATAGATGTAGCATATGTGCAAAGAGTTTCCTGAAAAGCTGCAATAAAAAGAGACATGAGCTGGTATGTGGCCGGTTTTACGAATGTAAACATTGTGGTAATGTTTATGATACTGAGAATCGCAGAGATACTCATCAAGAACGATGCGAGAGAATAACTGCTGCTAAGAAACTCTAGATCGAGCCTACCAAACATAAATTGCTGTTAATGGTTCCTGATGAAGACGATGTCGTAGAATATGAAACAGCTTTCTAGGATCGACTGAAATCATACTTCATCCAGTGCTCTACATGCCAAGACCTGAATACATATCTCCAGGAATCAAAACAGCGGATAATTCAAGCCGTTCAGAAGCAACTGAGGATGCATAAAAGTGTGAAAATTAACCTCATGGCTGAATGTCGGTTTGTGAATGCCGTTGGTGACACTACTGATAAAGCCTTTAAAACACCAAATCAAGCAATATTTTTAGAAAGTGACTTGGACGCCATATTGGAAAGTAAATTCAAGAAACTTTGTACTGAAATGGAGGAAAGTCAACTTAAAGGAAGCAGCTGGGCTTTATTAGCTGTTGATGGTGTGCGTGTTAGGATCAACAAGAATAATGGTCTAAAAGGGAGCAGTTACATCCCTCTACCGGCTATTGTTGGAGCTAAAGGAGCCTGTATAAATCCGCACAACTATGATGATGAGAAATGTTTTATGTACGCCGTACTTGCCAAGTTCATTCACAAGGATCCTCAACGTGTTAGCAAGTATAAGAATCTTCAAGAAAGATATGACTTTAGCTGCGTCTCATTTCCTATGAGTTTGAGTGACATCCCAAAATTTGAACGAAAAAATAACATCTCTATAAATGTTTTCGGTTTGGATGAAAAGAATCAAGTGTTTCCTATGAAAGTTGTCAATGAAGAACTGACTGAGCATCGCGACCTGCTTCTATTAAGCAATTCAGCTGGACGTCATCATTACGTTTATATAAAGAATTTCGAGAGACTTATTCATCAACAAAAAACCAAATGTGAGGGAAAACTCTACATCTGCAAGCGCTGTTTTACGCACTTTGATTATCGAAATGGAGGAGTTGAGAGGTTAAATGAACATAGAAAATTATGCAGCCAACACGGAGTTGCTAAGATTGTTATGCCAACTAAGGAGAAATCTATTGTTAGATTCAAGAATCATGAAAGGATGTTGAAATTACCTTATGTCATATACGCTGACTTTGAAAGCATTCTTACCCCTTACCACGGGTGTTCTTCTAATGCCGAAACGTCTTATACAGTTCCATATCAGAAGCATATTCCTATGAGTTTCTGTGTTTATGTCAAATCCTCAGCTACAATTGAAGGTTTACAGACTGATCTTCCTACTGAACCCTATGTATATCGTGGTTATGATGCTGCACTGAAGTTTATGGAGTATGTAAGTTCTCTCGCAAAGAAAATTAATGCTGTATACAAAACTGGTGCTCCATTAACTCTGACAGATAAGCAACAAAAATCATTCGAATCTTCTACAGAATGCTACTTATGTGGTAAAGAATTTACCGACGATAACTGGAAAGTACGAGATCATGATCATGTAAGTGGTGAATATCGAGGAAGTCTACATAATCAGTGTAATCTAGCGTGTAAAACGCCTAATTATATTCCTGTCTTCATACATAACCTGAGTGGATATGACTCCCATTTCATTGTTAAGGAGTTAGGCTGTACTAGCGATTGAGTAGAAGTTATTCCTAGCTCTGAGGAAAGTTATATATCATTTTCCAAGTATGTTGGTGACATTAAACTTCGTTTTGTGGATACCTATCGCTTCCTTAGTACCAGCTTGGATAAACTAGCAAAAAATCTAACATCATATCCTGAAACCCAGAAGTACTTTGGAGCAGAGAAGATCGAATTGATGATGCGTAAAGGTGTGTTTCCCTATGATTACGTTACATCATGGGATGTTTTGAGTGAGACAGAACTTCCTCCGAGAGAAGCATTCTACAGTAAGTTAAACAGAGAAGAAATTAGTGATGCAGAGTATCAGCATGCAAAAACCGTATGGAGTCACTTCAACATCAGAACACTAGGCGACTACAGTGACCTCTACTTAACTTCGGATGTCCTTCTACTAGCAGATGTGTTTGAAACATTCAGAGAGCAGACCCTGAAAACCCATAAAGTTGATCCCGCACATTATTATACATCACCCGGACTTACGTGGGATGCAATGCTGTTGTACACAGGAATTGAACTGGAATTACTACAGGATTATGACCAGCTACTCATGGTTGAAGCAGGTATAAGAGGAGGATTATGCCAAGTTTCTCATCGGTATGCAGAAGCGAACAATCACTACATGAAGGAGTATGACTCAAGTAAACCCTCTCAATATATTTCGTACGAGGACGCAAATAATCAATATGCGTGGGCTATGGGGAAGGCCCTTGCTTACGGCGGTTTTAAGTGGGTTTCTCCTGAAGATATCAACCTAGATATACTACGAGAAGATGACCCTCTCGGATACATCTTAGAAGTGGACCTTCAATATCCTACACAACTCCATGACCTGCACAATGATTTACCGTTCCTACCTGAGTGTATCAAGCCCCCGGGTTCTTCTACAAGGAAACTAATTCCTCACCTTGGATCACGAACTAGGTATGTGGTGCATTACATGACCTTGAAGCAAGCCCTTAGTCATGGGTTACAACTGACTAAAATCCATCGGGTGCTACAATTTCAACAGTCATGTTGGTTAAAGCCTTATGTGGAATTCAATAACCGGCTACGACAAGGATCGAGAAATGATTTCGAGAAGGATCTTTACAAGCTTTTCAACAGTGCCATGTTTGGCAAAACTATGGAAAACATCAGAAACCGACTGAATATACGACTTGTCACCGATTGGAAGACATTGGAAAAACTGGTTGCTAAGCCTACATTTATTGATAGAACTATATATGGACCTAATTTGGTTGCAGTACACATAGCGTCACGAGAGATAGTCTTCAACAAGCCTATATACATTGGGATGTGTGTGCTGGATATCTCGAAGAACTTGATGTATTGGTATCATTATGATGTGCTAATGCCGTATTACGGGCTTGAAAATCTGAAGCTCATGTACATGGATACTGACTCTTTCATCCATCGTGTGACTACCGGAGACATATACCAGGATAAGTTATGTTTTCTGGAACATCTGGATACTGCTGATTATCCTAGCGACCATATATGCCATTCTACAAAAAACAAGAAAGTGTTGGGAAAATTGAAAGATGAAGCCAATGGAAAAATCATTCGTCGTTTTGTTGGACTGAGACCGAAGATGTATGCACTTGATATCGATGGAGGCATAATCAAGAAGATAAAAGGCATAAAACATAGTACCGATAAACAGTACATAACCTTTGAGAGCTATGTGGACTGTCTTAAAAGCAGAGAAATCATAAGAACGCCAATGAACCTAATTATGTCCCGTCAATATAATGTTACGGCAGTGGAAGTGAACAAAATATCCCTATCTCCACATGATGACAAGAGAGTAATTGCAGATGATGGAGTATCCACATATGCCCATGGACATTACCGTCTTTTGAACGGCGAAAGAAAGAAGGAACCCTAGAGCACAAAAAAATAATAATTTTCATTCCGAGAAATAAACACTAGAACGTAGCATTAAAACATCTAAGCATGAAAACAGCTGAATAATAAGAGCAGAGGAGGGCGTTAAGTCTACCGTTCAGAAAACAAATTCTGACGCTGGTCCCAAGTCCAGAGAAAAAGACGAGGGACGTCTACCTCACCACATAAGCTAACTGAACACACTTTAGTTAATGTTAAAATAGGTAAATTTAAAAAGTAACTACTATCTCGTAATCTGAAATATCCTTGAAAAACCTTCTTAATTAGTTATAAAATGATTTAAGTAACGTAACTTGGTCTAAAATATCCCTGAAACGCGCATAAGCCTCATAACATCTGAAAAAGCTTGGAAATAGCATTAGAACATTGGTTTAGCGTAACGACTTATTACAAGACGATGCATAGGGGGTAAAAGCTTGAAAAAGACACAAGAGTACGAAGACATCAATCTGCATGAAAAAATGTAAGAAAACTGTACGCCTAGACCATTGCAAATATACCTCTAACAGTAAAGAAGATATCTCTAGCTGGCAAACTTTTAGCTATGAAGCCTATAGCTTTTAATCCTAGAGCTCCGAAACCATACCTCTATACCTAACCTCCAGATCCTACAGCTTTTAACCTCCTGACCAGCAACCTTTAGCTATGAAGCTTAAAACTCTTAACCCTAGAGCCCTCAGATCATACCTCCATACGTAACCTTCAGATCCTACAGCCTTAAACTCTAGACCGAGAGATCTAACCTTGAATCCATACGACCTAACCACTAAACCTACAGTCTTTAACCTTTAGACCTACGAGCTTAAGCTATGAGACTTATATCCTTTAAACCCCAGGCCCTAAGATCATGCCTCAAGACCTAACCATGTGACCATAAGAGATGAGGAACATAGCCAAAATGCATAGTCTTTCAGATCAAAAGGCTTAATCAAAAAGCCTAAGATATAAGCATAAGACCTCATAACATAACAAGGTAGAATAGAGTTCCTGAAAGCATAGAGAAGGTACGAAAAACAAGAAACCCTAGCAACAAAAGAATCTCAATTTTTAGGAAAAGAGAAGCAGATACACAAAGGGTTAAATTTACTGTATAAAGATCTGTAATCAGCATATATACCTCTTGCAGTGACAAAGATAGCTCTAACATCGATATGTCTAAAAAATTTGCATCATACATACAAGTAGTTAGCATGAGAAAAGAAACATGCTTAGGATAGGTTAAGGAGGTAAAAACAGGGCAGCTTGAGAAAAGAGAACGAATGTTAATACCAGAATCAACTAGCTTGAACAATGATCAAGAAGTTAAAACCATGGGATATATTAGGTTAGGTTAAAGTGGTAGAATAGAGGAAGTTAAGGAAAGAGAACAATTAGGTTAACAGGTGCAACAAAGGAAGCCACTAGCCAAACACAGCTAGGTTACAATAAAGAATGATGAAAGAAGGTAGAACTGAATGAGTATATTAGGTTAGGTTAGTTTATAATAGGATGACATAGTAAAGCATAAATGTAGGACTTGCCTCGAGATTAACCGCCTTTAATCGCTGGACTAGCAAACTGAACTTCAAAATGATAAGACCATACCTCAGCCCATAAAACGTAGTTAAAAGACCCTACGGCCTTTATCCTCTAGACCTACAACATTTAGCTATGAACCCTACAACTCTTAACCCTAGAGCTCCAGATCATACCTCAGGATCTACCCTCCAAATCCTACAGCTATTAACCTCCCAGACCAGCAACCTTTACCTGTGAAAACCTGAAGCTCTTAACACTAGAACCCCCTGATCATACATAGATACCTAACCTCTAGATCTTACAGCTCTCAACCATCCTGACCAACAGACTTCGCCTGTGAAAACTCTTAACCCTAGAGCCCCCAGATCATACTTCAGGACCTACCCTCCAAATGCTATAGTCATTAACCTCCCAGACCAGCAACCCTTACCTGTGAAAAACCTGCAGCCCTACCTGTTGAAACCTGCAACCCTTAACCCTAGAGCCCCAGATCATACCTCGAGACCTAACCTCTAAGTCCTATAGCTATTAACCTCCCAGACCAACAGTCTTTACCTAAGAAACCCCGCAGCTCTTAACCATAGAGTCCCAGATCATACCTCAGGACCTAACCATTAAATCCTTCAGATATTAACATCCCATACCAACAGACTTTACCTAAGAAACCCTGCAGCCCTTAACCCTAGAGCCTCAGATCATACCTCAAGACAAGCTCTGATCATACCTCAGGACACAGCATTATAAGGTACAGCAAATTAAGAGGATTGACTGCCTACCTAAACACTGTCTAAATCCACTAAACATACCGATTGCGCATGGCCGCCATCTTGCTCATTTGGGTCTGCGCTGGAACCTACCATTTTAACCTACTTATGTTGAGTTATTCAGTGCAGTTTTTATAAGCTAAAATGTGACGGAGTTCTGTATTCTTGGTAGACGCGTCTAAAGTAACCTTTTGTCAAGACTCTCAGTGAGTCAAAAGCGAAGCTTTGTAATTCCTTATGCGAAACTTACCTCCTGTTCAAACCAAATCAAAACAAAGCCTTTGTAATTGATAAGTTGTATAAATTGATAGTCATTTGCTTAAGGCATAACTATGTGCTCTAAAAATAATTTTGAACACGCAATATATTGCTCTAAATTTCGGACATAGATTAGAATCCTTTTATAGCTATCGTTTCTATCACGTAGGTAGGGCTTTTGTCGTATTCCCGAATGTCTGGAAACAGTGAATTTGTTATTTTAAGTCTTATTTGGCATACTTGATACATAACTATCCATCGTAACTTTTTAAAAATGTGATAAATGCATATAACATATATAAATATATTTCTATGTACATAAAAGGGATTGCAGGTCAGAGGTATAGAGGACTCCGATCCTAAAATCAAAAGTCCGTTGTACAGTATGAAACTGTTATGAGCATAGTCAATGGAGCCACTCCCGACTTGTCATAGTGACGCGTTACAAAGTTTGTCACAGCCTCAAGTCTGGTAGAAACTGCACTGATCAGTGGCCTATTGGCTAATACGTTGTACCTACTGTTGCATACGTTGGAGTACTTCGATCAGCCAAATAAGAGTTGGAACAAGCTGCTGTATGATGGCCATGTGTGAACTTAAATAATAAAATCCCCGGGAACATCAAAGTTACACAGATCAAGGCATTTAAAAGAAACTTAAAAACTTGTTCCTAAAATATATTTTATTCAGTTAATGAATCCATGAAAAAAAGATTGATTACCCTTTGTACTAAATTGCTAGTTATTTTGAATTAGAATTTAATAAAAGTCCGCGCCATGGCTGAATGGTTAAGATAGCTTGGCTCTCACCTAGGCGACCCGTGTTCGATCCTAGGCGACCGATATGTGGGATTTTTGGTGAACAACATGGCGTTGGGGTGGATTTCCTCCAAGGCCTCCGGTTTCCTCCACCATCATTCTACCAGTTGATCCATCAATCACTCATCTCACGCGCTGGGCCGACCTCTCAGATCTGATTTCATCTCAGGTCAGATGCTTCGGCTCACCCGCTCTGAGGGAAACCAGGTGCCTCCTAACGTCATTATTGACGAGAAAGGGAGGGGAAAAAAAGAAGAAATTAGTAAATAAGACACCCATCCCAGCTCTTTTGACCTCAGAACTTCTTTGTTTCATGGAACCTATTCATCTGGGAGATGCACTTCTTATGAAGAAGAAGGTTGACGACAACATTAAAGAAAGATGTACCATCTATATTGTAATACCTAATAGTATATACCCATTATATCAGTAAACAATTAAGTTGTGAATGCAATGTTTATAGAAATGTATAGCAATTTTATACCTGACTGAGCTTTTTTCCGAGGTTTCCCTCAGTCGTTATGACAAATGCTGGTGGCTGGTCCTGAATACCGAGCAAACAACTTGGATGAACATTTTAAAGACCTGAATTCCATGCGGTTGGTACGTTAGTGGAAACTCGCTTCCTTGCTAATTAGCTTGACCGACTCTGCACAATAAGTAACAAACAAAGTGATTCATCACAACATATATGAATAAATAAATGAGTTACGAGCTAAATCTCAATGTTGCATTTTATCAGGAGATTGGCTGGCTAAATATTAGTCATGATATCGAAAACAACTGTACGTCACCGTTGACGGAGGGGGCTGCTGAGGTAAACGTAGCCCGGATAGCTCAGTGGTAGAGCATTAGTCTTTTAACCTAAGAGTCCAGGGTTCGAATCCCTGTTCGGGCGTATATTTTTATTAAATGAGACCTGTCTTAGGAGTTAGGTTACGTAACGACAACTAACTGAACATTTTTACCAAAGAGCTAAGGTATTAATGCCTACACAATGGGAAGCAGTAACAGTGGCTTGCTGAAAAATGCGATACTTGAAGAGGAAGAAAAGAATTACATGTTGGTACGCAGCAAAGAGGACAAGAATGTGTAAGAAATGACAGCCTTATTGAAATTGATTGTTATAAAAAGTTTAGAAAATGCAAGAAATTTGCACTGAACACAGTAGATTGTGTTATATTTGGTAGTGTAATGATACTGAAAAAGGGAGAGAGAATTTAACATAAGTAACATGGAAAAAATCAAGTAGAGCTGAATGTTAGGAAGATTTTTAACTCATGATCAGGAGAATATATAAGGTAGGTAGGACAATATTTAAAACTAAATGGTAAATATGATTATAAGAAAGTGAATAAATGTCAAGAAAACACGAACATAGATTAAGGAGGTATTCCAGTAAACGAGAACTAATTCAATAATATTTCCAGTTACACGTCTTGCATCAAGTCCAAGCGGTAGTAATAAATTTTGTAAATATTATGTAAAGTTTTAAAGAGTAAATCGTTGATTCCTTAATTCATATAAATGATATTTGCTCAATATCCAGCACGTTGAAACATGCGTTTTAACAGCCCCCCCCCCACACACACACACAAACACACACACACACACACACACACACACACACACACATGCACACACGACATCGGATTTATTTTAAAGGCCAGTTTAGAACTCTGGGTAGAGGTACAGTGAATGGATGGAAATGTAGGATATGAGCAACATTCTGCAAAGACATCGCCGAAGTTAGGTGTTTGGGTAACTGAGTGCTGAAGCTGTAGTCGAACGGTCTACGGCCGTGTACACATCAGGGGCTGTTGCAGTACTGTCCCCTTTGGTAGCCGGGAGTGTTTGCCGAAATGTCCCGTATGTGCCCTGTACTGCCTTGGCTAGTTGTTCAAGGCACTTCAAGGTACAAAAGTCTCATCATTGGAAGATCAGACAGTGACTGTGATTATCACATGGAAAGGGCCCTGCAGTTAATTGATTAGGTACACACACACACACACACACACACACACACACACACACACACACACACACACACGCACACACACACACCAAAGCTTTATCTGAAACAAATGACAAATTGACTAAATATGTCTGTAGCATATGGCCCTTAGGAACATGCTAAAAGATATTGTTACACATGGACAAACAGATCTGGCAAAGCCGCTATCCCTTATACGTCTGTCCTGTCAGAAATGGAGGCCAATTCATTATAAGTGAACGTTCTATAAATGTGTATATTAGTAGACAAAAAATTATTGCAAACAAAATGTAGATCTCGTAAACTAGGAACTAAATGCTGCATACATTTTTGTGACATTAACCACTTCCTAGAAATTCGGCGTTGCTATATTGAATTTTGAAGTATTTCAATTCCTTTCAAAAGTATAATTTTATAAGTGTCTTTATTTCACATTCATGATAACAGCAAAAGGTTTAATATTTAGTTACTCCGCCATTTAAGCAATTTGTATCACATGCAGCTTCTTGCATCAGTTTTGCAGCTCCAACGAAAACAATAAAGAAGCAAATTTCCGTAAACTTTCATCCTAATGAAGCGAACCAGAAGGAACGCGTATTTGTAGCAATACTTCGTAAATGAAGTAAAGTATAAAGAGTAGATCATTACATTGAATGTTACAGATTTCCTTTTAAATGGTTTCAAATATATGATGGCAGTGAATTATGTTTTTCAGCCATTCACTGCTGCAGCCTTTTACTGCAAATTTATATCATCCCTTTTTCGGGTGTCGTTTTCCGTTAGCTGTTGTTAGCTAGCCGAACTTCTCTAATGAATTTCAAGTTTTAAAAACATACTCCCGAACAGGGATTTGAACCCTGGACCCTTAGGTTAAAAGCCTAATGCTCTACCGACTGAGCTATCCGGGCTACACAATTTCAGAATTTCTACCACGAATATGTACATTTATTTTCGATATCCTATGTCATGAACATTTAACCATACATTCCTCTGTTGAAAAACCAGATTAGGAAATATTGAGTTGTATTTTCTAACTGGGACAATTCTAATAATGCCCAGTCATTTTCCGGTGTATTTATCTGGTTTAAGGTCGATTCATTTAAAACTGTATTTCTTTAGAATAGTTGATATGTGGTCCTAAGTGCAGTATAGAACATGGCCATAAAACTGAGGGGAAAGTATGTATAACTTGAATGGAATCTCCAACTTATCAAATCCTTATTTCGTGTATCATGTTGAAACGTTATAAACCGGGAGTTGAGTTTTACTGTCTCTTTATACTCACTAGATACGTGGATGGGACTGAAGTAATGACCATCTGTTTCTTTCTTCGTACCTAAAACTATCCTCTTATGATTCACCTGAGCGTTGGTATATTATTGAGATAGGTAAGGGTAATATCAGGTCATGCGTATGAGAGTATAGCTTTTATTGTCTAAACCACAGTAACAACCAGAGAATAGTTTCATTTACTATATACATAAATTTAAAAATACAGTTCACATACATTATACAAAAACTGAAATGAGAGAGGAGACAGTTTAATTTTTGCATAATACTGAAGTTATTTGAAAACCAAATTCACAAAATAATGTAAATACACGCATTTGTGGAAATAATCAATTGGTTGTCAACTGTTGACTACTACATGTTTGAGATCCCTGAAATTACCCAGCTGTCCATGGTTACTTGAGGTTTGCACACCAGATAATCAAAATTTACACCCCTGGGTGTGCTCGAAGCACCAACCTTTCGGTTAACAGCCGAACGCGTTAGCCGATTGCGCCACGGAGGCAGCTATCCGTGGGTTCATTCGTGCCCAATTGCTCACTTTAGAATCTTATTGGTGCTTCTCGTCGTCGCTTAGCGCTTCAAAATACTAGAACAGGTTGAATATTTTAATTACTTACGAAGTGATATTTCCAATGAATGTGACAGAGATTTAAAACAAAAGACCTATAAGTTTCAAAACATTTGCGGCACTATAAAACGAACATTGGAAAACAAAACAAGAAGAGATAGCATATTAAAGTTTTATAAAACTATGGCAGTTCCTTTTCTATCTTATGGAGCCTAGACCAGGACCTTTAACAGAACTGATAAAAGAATAATTGAAACGGCTGAAATAAAATTTTTGGGATATATAGCTGGCTGTAGACTTAAAGATCACATTAAAAGTGATACAATAAGAGAACAACTAAAAATATTTACGTTAAATGACAAGCCCAGGGAGTAAAAACTGAAATGGCAAGATCATCTCTCTCGAATGCCAGAAGAAAGACTCATCAATCAGGCCTTGCAATATATGCCACTTGGTATTAGAGATGTTGGAAGACCACGGAGAAGCTGGGAAGATCCCTTCTGAGCCGAAACAGACCTGTCTGGCCTATCTTGAGGGTAGATGATGATGACGTTGACGACGACGACGATGATGATGATGATGAATATGATGATGATGGTGATGATGATGCTTAGCGCTTCTGTGTCAAAGAGCAAAAATATAAATTTGAAACCCAATAAATTTGTTCTTTAACTGTATTTCCCTTTAGATATGAGAATCCATTACTTCTTTGAGTACAGAATTATCTTAGTAGTTCAGTTTTCCATTAATATTGTCCAGTTGATTTGTAGATGTTTGCTATTTCTGCCAATTAATAAAATGCTTTAGAGGCCTGTCCATGGATCAATTTATGAAACACATACCTAGTCTCCTCACCCCTTCCAATTCATGTTGACATATTGAAACATATGTTTACATTTATATATGTACGTATAAAGAGACTGCCCTCTCGATTATCCGTAATTTTCACAGTAGAAGTTATCTACTACAATATTCACTTAGGCAATATGTTTAACCTTAGAGATACCATTCCGCCATACTGCATAGTGGCTCAGTGGTCTTTGGGTATGATTTCTGCTTTGGACGTAGAAAGTCCCGGGTTCAAATCGCGGTTGAGCCTTTGTGTACTTTTGTTGCACCATTCCTCATTGATAACATCTACTGCGTGTATATAAGTAAAATTCGCTAAAACTTATTTTCTTACTTCTAAATTACGGACACTAGGAATTTGATAACAGCATGACTTCATATCCCTCTTATTTATCTAAATAATATAACACTCAGGGAGATAACAAAGTATATTTTTAAGAGATCGCCCGTATTTCACTGTGTGACACCACGGGGCAAGTTAGATATACAGTAGCACTGAAACTGCAGAATAATTACATTTGCACATTTTATTTCAAATAAGGTTTGCTAGGCTGTAGGATCTATTAATTATTGCATGGCGATCTTCTCCTTAATTTTATGACTGTGTCCATAACTCTCAGCACCAACACCAGTGATACTGAAGACATCCATATCTAAAGACTATGTTAATCAAACGATCATAAAATAGATAAATAAAATCGGTCATTCGGCATAATATAGTGCTATCCATATAAGCCTGAACCACTTGAAAAGGCTATAACTTTTGAACCAGTAAAAGCACATACGTGCAACTCTGGAAGATTTTAACACACAATTGGGAGATTACACTAATCTGTTTACATCTCAGAGAAAATGTTGTACGTGTCCTCCAACAGCTTCTATACATGTTTGCACTGGTCTCAGCATATTCTCTGAAGTTTTACGGAGATGATATCGAATTGAGAGAAGGTTATGTCCAACAAGATGGAGCAACGTGTCATACATATAATGACACCACGGAACTTGTAAGCAGTTTCTTTGATAAATGAATAATCTCAAAAGGTCTGTGGTCTCCCAGATCCCCTCACCTAACTTCACAGGATGCTTTATTGTGGTGGTATCTGAAAATAGAGTGTGCAAGAATAGGCCACGGACAATTGATGTTCTTAAGGAATCCATTTGAACCGAAATTAGTAATATTGGTGAGGATACTCTACGTGAACCTGTTTTCGCCCGCTGTTTATTTGCACACCTCTTTAAACTTTTTAGTGTTTCTTACCTCTTATTCACTTTCCTTTAATTCTTATTATTTTCTTTTTAATATTTTCCAGTCTTCTCCATACATTATTCTGGCCATCAGTTAAAAATATTCCTAACATTCAGCTCTACTTGAATATCTTTGCACTTTACTGGTGCTAAATTATCTCTCCCTTTCTCGTAATATTACATTTTAAAATGTAACATGAATTGACAATCTTCGGCATTTTCTCACCATTTTGTGACAGTTAATTTGAATTCAGGTGTCATTTCTTATGCATATATTTTGGTCTTGTTGCTGCATACATAAACGTAACTTTTTTCCCTTAGCAGGTATCGCTTTGACTGTCAATCACTGTTACTGTTTCCCACTCTCTAGACATTATTGCCTTACCTCTTTTGCCAACATTTTCAGTTAAGTTGCCGTACCGCAACCTAACTCAGAAGACGATTTTCATTTAATAAAAATACACGCCCGAACAGGGACTCGAACCCTGGACCCTTAGGATAAAAGCCTAATGCTCTATCTACTGAGCTATCCGGGCTACGCGCCTTTCAGCCACGGTAAATTGTTTAGGGTCAGTTGTTTTCGATTTCATGACGGCGATATTTAGCCAGTCAATCTCCTGATAAAAAGCCAATTTGAGATATAGTTTGTAACTTATTTATTCATATATGTTTTGCCAAATCACTTTAATGATGCACTTTGTGTGTTTTAAGGTCGACTTAATTAAAAAAAATCGCTGGTTTGCGGTAGTAAGAGTGATATGAGTAGAGGTGTAAAATTGAGGGGATTCATTTACTTAACAAACCCTTAATTTTGAGTCAAATAGCGAAACGCTATCGACCTAGAGGTCCAGTATTACTGTGAGTTTATATTGGCCAGTTACATGGCAGGTATTAAAATAATGACCATCGTCTTTTTTCCTCTGTAGAAACATAATCATGTCCTTGAATTGTAACATATTACTGAGACAGTACGAGTGGTACCACGTCATGCGTACCTAGGATTATAATGTAATTAATATCTCCGAGGTTAGGAAAGATATTTTAAGACTTTTACAAAGCATGTATGTACTCGAAATGTGTGTTATTACATAAAAAAATTGTAGTAAAGTAAATGTTTGGACGCAGCCTGGGTTTTAACCCGGGACCTAATGCACAAAAAGCAGGAATCTGACCCCTAGACCACTGACTTCGATATCTAGGTTCTTAACTAGTCCTATGTTATTATTTTCATTGTTTTCAAATTTCAAACAAGTCACCTTAATTAATATAAAAATATAACTTTGACCGTCAATACCACCGATACTACAGAGAGTATTGACCACAGAAAGTTTTAAGAGATTTTATTACGAGGCAGTAGTTGTAGATAGATCGCTAATACTAGATTGCTAATGTAGTACTGAGGTATATCTGAAGGGCAAAATAGTTAAAGGACAACATTCATAAGGGTGAAGGGCCTGAAGTTTTGGCTTCTGCTCTTCGCTACAGAAGTGCTAAGAAAAGAACATAAGGCCTGAAACCTCCAACGAGATTTGAAGTTGAGACTTTGAGTAGCTCTTTCAGATAACATTTCGCCTCCGTGGCGCAATCGGCTAGCGCGTTCGGCTGTTAACCGAAAGGTTGGTGCTTCGAGCCCACCCAGGGGCGTGAGTTTTGTTTACCTTGTAAGTAAATCTAGGTACCGCTGGACAGTTTGCTCTTTCAAAGGTTCTCAACAGAGACCTGTATGTAAATAACTGGAAACGATGTGATTTCTGTTCTGAATTTTCAAAAAGTTCTTTGAGAATGACTTTTATGTAACTTCACGATATATGTAGATATCCACGTGGAAGATTACAACTTCTGCTTTGTAGTGTGTGAAAGCCCTATTTCAGGGAGGCAAGGCGATGGGTTAGGAAGGAACTACTTATTTTTAAAAACGGTTAAAGTAATGCCAATTATTGAAAACAATAGATCAACGACTGTGGGGCGCGTATTTGAAAACATCTTTTGAAACTTAGACCAAAGTCATCTTGTAGATCGGTTAAATTGTTTGGTGCTTAAATAATAATCAACAGACAACAGTCCCTTCCAGATTCAGGAAGAAAGAAAACAATAGCGAAACTCTTTATAGCGGCACGATTCCAGCACTATATTGGAAACTATTGATATGGAATACCTTATTTTGTCTACATTTCTTAATTATATGATACCAATAGCAAAAGGTTTTTGAGCACTAGATATTTTTTAAAAGAAAGACAACCATTTCAAGACAGGCGCATATACATCTTTTCATATATGTATCTCCGAGTACAACAAAGCGATTGCTGTTTTAGTGTGCTATTTGAATGTTATGACTTGCTAATAATTTTATGGGCTCAGCTGATACTTGAAACCGGGAATTCTTGTAACCAAAACGGAAATTTCACCCACATTTTCATTTAGCTGTCGTTAGGCTAACTCCGAAAACGAGTTTCACTTAACAAAAAAGAATATGGCTTATCAGGGAGTCGAACCCTTAGCCCTAGGTTAAAGAAACTTTTGCTCTGTTGCCTGAAATAATGACGGGAATTTTGGTCTCAAGGTAATCCCGTGATAAAGAGCCAGGTCTCTTCTTTCTAATATGCGACGCGGCGAATTTTTTCGAAGTCCTTCAAACTTTTTGATGTTTTTATATACAACCATGATTTTGAATATACTTTCTTTAGTTTTCAGTGCAATTTCGTACTAGAGGGAATTACTTTGACGTTATTGATTGTATGCTTATTTCCTTACTGCGCATATATCCATATTGAAGAATTCAGTGCAGCCAAACTATCCTTGTTTCTTCACTGAACGCAATGCTGCTAACAGTCTTACTTCTTCCTAAATTTCACTATCTAGCGAACTAACACCAATTAGTAACTAAATTGTACCACCTAGTTAATGGTACTAAACACACACAGTAGTCCCTAATTCACACCAATTAGCTAATTAATTGAACTAAACATAACTATTACCTCATCTGCACCTCATTTGTCTCCACGTCGATCATCCCCAAAATCCAGTTGCCCTCTACGACGCGCCCACTATGAAACTTGCGTCGTCCTATTTTACACAGGTCAATCTGAACACGTGGCTGGGACCGCTAATTTCCCCCCTCCCTTGCAGTATACAGATGTATTTTTATATCTTGACAGATGAAGAGCAATGCGCAGTGATATCTGGACGAGTCCACCTCAAAACGGTTGCAACTGGAGGGGAGGGCGGGTCAGTTGTGTATCAGTTGCGAGCAAGTAACAAGTGCAGAGCTACTCGGTACTACAGCCTGTTTCAAAATGTGCACGTCTCCTGATTCCAAGAGAGCCTTTAGAAATGAAGCCTACTAGCAGCACATTAGGAAATAAGTTGCTACATTTAAAAAAACGAGAAGTAATAACCAATATCTATAGATTGATAAAAAAGGAACAATTGTCTGGGTCTGCTACTAAAATTTTGGAAATGACATCTGAAGCAACAGTTCTATCTGAAAGCAGTTTAGGTGCGTTATTAAGGAAAGAAAAGCCATTGGTGCTAGTGCAACAACGTCCTTCTCTATGCCCAGAAAAAAAAGATTAAGAACATGCACAAAATCTAATTTGGATGTTTCAATTCAGAAGTAGCTAGGCGAACTATGAATAAATTTTAAAGCAAAGAGAAACAAAGACCACCTTTGAAGAAAGTGTTTATGAAGCTTAAAACTTCTATTGACTTTCAAGGCAGTGTATGTACATTAAGAAGGGTTCTTTCGAAGCTAGGATTTATATAAAAAAAAAAACACACATTAAACGTGACAGACAAATTTTAATCGAACATCGTACCATACGGGCAAAAAGGCTTAAGTACTTACGAAATATTTGGAGATACTGAAGTGGTGTTTAAATAATTCATATGGATGAAACTTATATGAATTCAGCACATACTGGACCATATGCCTAGAGTGAAATTCGTTACAGGGACTCCGCAGCGATATCGAAAGCCCGACAGTTGGTTATCATGCTTGGTGGAGGAGAACAGAGTTTTGTTCCAAACGAGAATATACCTATACTATTTAAGATCCAACAAAAACGTGGATATTACTACCATAATACGAATTATAGCTTAGTTTATAAGAGCTGCAATACTGTTTTAGAGACTGAGATTTGTTTTTGGACACCTTATTCACCGTACTCCCCTCACGTATTCTTACGCGTGTTTGCATTGTGGCGATAGGTGAACTAACACCAGCACAGTTGATACTAATCCCTACCACGCAGGATTCCTGTCAAAATAAAGTAATACATCTGTACTTGGTCTAATTTGACATTTTGCACATTTCGTGGCAGTAGCCGAACCAGTCCGATACAGTACGCGAGCCCATACGTTTTAGTGATTTGTCGAGACATTTTCCGATTTTCAACTACGTACTGAACCAATCTTAAATATCTGAAGTACGCACAGAACAAACAACCTTTTCATCTAGCAGTACAGTAGGTAATCTTGCAAGACAGCTAGCCTACTTTTGTAAAGCAACAAAACCTGAGAGGAAACATGGTGAGTGTTTTCCAAATCTATCTCCGCTAATTGAATCCACATGCCCTTTTGTCCAGGTGTAGGACAGATGTCTAGGGCATTCTTGCAGAGGTTGGCTACAAGTGTTACATATCCTCCACATGTTAACTGCAACGCGAAAACCTGCACATTTTCTGCTTGCGGATGCGTATACGTGTACAGTTGAACATAGAAAATATTCTCGTGTTGCAAGAAAGAAAGCTTCTCCGGACATTCTAAGAGCGACTATTCCAGGATTTATTCTAAAGCGTTACTGATTGACGTAGTTCCCTCAATCTCTCCTTCCTGTATGTGAAAATATGAGTTCATACAATAATGTTCAAGTGTCATATAATTTAAATAATTTATTTGGTTTATGGTATTCACTTCAGAGCAACAGTTGGGTTTATGTTTTAGAACATGGCTTCTTCAATCAAATCCCAGTTCCAAGATAATTATTTTGGATTTTTAGAAATAGTAAATTCATTTTTGTCAGAGAGGTTAATTTGTCGTATAAGACACTAAAAAAAGGAAGATTTGGACATTTCTCCTCTAAAGGCTTTTGAAATCCACATTTACAAAATGTTTTAAATATAGAGGTATTGCTGGATAATACAAGAGAACTCAAATTGTGTGCTCTACTTCCATCTCTGGATGTTTGCGTAAATCAGTTATTGTTTACAGCGGGACAAATCTGTCGCCCTCAGGTGGCCTCTAACTACGATCTTTCGGTTAAACGCCGAATGCGTTAGTCGGTTGCGCTACAGATGCGACGACAAAGAGCATCCTTACAGTCTTACAGTATAATGCATCTCTTAGATTTAACTTTGGAACCGCGTATTTATTCTTGTTCTTTCGAACTGTGCCTGTAGCAGACCGTCAGTCACCGCTATCATGATTAATGTAATTATAAAATTGACATACACGGTAGTTACTTGAAGAGTTATAGCATAGAAGACGAGGTGGCCGAGTGGTTAAGGCGTTGGACTGCTAATCCAATGTGCTCTGCACGCGTGGGTTCGAATCCCATCCTCGTCGTTACATTTTTAATGCTCCCATAAGCATCAATGTTTGCAGCGCATCATTTACAATGATGTTTACAACATCTCTGTTGTATTTCTCGACCGAGCGTCGAGGTGTATTGACCTTCATGTGACTAGCTCTGCGTTCGTCCCTTATCTGGTCTTATTTGGTCGATTAAGGGAGTGAAATATTACTAAGTTAATGTGCAATAAGTTACGAAACACAAATAGAGCGTTTGGAAGCCGCGTGTGTCCATATGATATGTTTTCTCGCGTGTTCCGGTGTATGACACATTGCTGTCCTGAAGACATGCTTATATCTGAACAGACTATACATTCACTGGACTCGCCGTGTACGTGCGATAAGCTTAGGTAAACATATCCGTGTTGCGAACTTTTTCCTCTACCCTTTCTCGCTTTTCAATGTGGTAGTTTCCTTTGAAATAATGAAGGCTGTGAAATGATAAGATGTAACAATAAATTCATTATCAAAGGCATAGGAATGCCGAACGTTTTTATTTCTCCTTTCTTAAATATTGGTCAATTTTAATTGTATCAATTTAGACATGGAAGTAAAAACCAATTACTCGAACAAAATTTTCAAAGCTGTAATGAACCGTATGTACGAAAGCTTTCTAACATTTTGTCAGAAACATCGCATTAACTTTTTTGGAAATTTTTTTTATGCAATGTCTGTACTTAACCATATTTTACCTTTAAATAACGGCAAAATTAACGTCAGTTTATATTTTATTCCAAATAAATTTACTAAAATGTCCTTATCCTGTTGATATACACACTCTTTCAGTGCGTTTTCCACATAATTCCTAAACCACCAATACAAATACTATCAACAGATGTTATAAAAACTATTGCAGGACATCCCAAATTTTCACAGAAGATTATGCTGAGTTATTCAGTGCAGTTTTTATAAGCTAAAATGTGACGGAGTTCTGTATTCTTGGTAGACGCGTCTAAAGTAACCTTTTGTCAAGACTCTCAATGAGTCAAAAGCGAAGCTTTGTAATTCCTTATGCGAAACTTACCTCCTGTTCAAACCAAATCAAAACAAAGCCTTTTTAACTGATAAGTTGTATAAATTGATAGTCATTTGCTTTAGGCATAACTATGTGCTCTAAAAATAATTTTGAACACGCAATATATTGCTCTAAATTTCGGACATAGATTAGAATCCTTTTATAGCTATCGTTTCTATCACGCAGGTACACAAAAACTTGGGCTTTTGTCGTATTCCCGAATGTCCGGAAACAGTGAATTTGTTATTTTAAGTCTTATTTGGCATACTTGATACATAACTATCCATCGTAACTTTTTAAAAATATGATAAATGCATATAACATATATAAATATATTTCTATGTACATAAAAGAGATTGCAGGTCAGAGGTATAGAGGACTCCGATTCCAAAATCAAAAGTCCGTTGGATAGTAAGAAACTGTTATGAGCATAGTCAATGGACCCACTCCCGACTTGTCATAGTGACGCGTTACAAAGATTGTCAGAGCCTCAAGTCTGGTAGAAACTGCACTGATCAGTGGCCTTTTGGCTAGTACGTTGTACCTACTGTTGCATACGTTGGAGTACTTCGATCAGGCAAATAAGAGTTGGAACAAGCTGCTGTATGATGTACGAACATCAAAGTTACACAGATCAAGGCAATTAAAAGAAACTTAAAAACTTGTTCCTAAAATATATTTTATTCAGTTGATGAATCCATGAAAGAAATTTTGATTACCCTTTGTACTAAATTGCTTGTTATTTTGAATTAGAAATTAATAAAAGTCCGCGCCATGACTGAATGGTTAAGATAGCTTGGCTCTCACCTGGGCGGCCCGTGTTCGATCCCAGGCCACCGCTATGTGGGATTTGTGGGGGACAACATAGCGTTGGGGTGGATTTCCTCCGAGGCCTCCGGTTTCCTCCACCATCATTCTACCAGTTGATCCATCAATCACTCATCTCACGCGTTGGGCCGACCTCTCGAATCTGATTTCATCTCAGGTCAGATGCCTCGGCTCCCTCGCTCTGAGGGAAATCAAGTGCCTCCTAACGTCATTATTGAGGAGAAAGGGAGGGGGAAAAGAAATTAATAAATAAGACATCCATCCCAGCTCTTTTGACCTCTGAAGTTTTTTGTTTCATGGAACCTATTCATCTGGGAGATGCATTTCTTATGAAGAAGAAGGTTGACGACAACATTAAAGAAAGATGTACCATCTATATTGTAATACCTATTAGTATATACCTATGATATCAGTAAACAATTAAGTTGTGAATACAATGTTTATAGAAATGTATAGCAATTTTATACCTGAATGAGATTTTTTCCAAGGTTTCCCCCAGTCTTTATGACAAATGCTGGGGGCTGATCCTGAATACCATGCAAACAACTTGGATGGTCCTTTTAGTGACCTGAATCCCATGATGTTGGTACGTGAGTGCAAACTTGTTTCTTGGCTAATTAGTGACCGATTCAGAACAATAAGTAAAAAACAAAGTGATTTATCAAAACATATATGAATAAATAAATGATAAATAAATGAGTTTCGAACTAAATCTCAATGTTGCATTTTATCAGGGGATTGGCTGGCTAAATATCACGGTCATGATACCGAGATCAACTGTACACCACCGTTGACGGAGGGGGCTGCTGAACAAATCGTAGCCCGGATAGCTCAGTGGTCCAGGGTTCGAATCCCTGTTCGGGCGTATATTTTTATTAAATGAGACCTGTCTTAGGAATTAGGTTGCGTAACGACAACTAACTGAACATTTCTGCCAAAGAGGTAAGGTATTAATGCCTACACAGTGGGAAACAGTAACAGTGACTATCTGAAAAATCTGATACTTGAAGAGGGAGAAAAACCTTACATTTTGGTACGCAGCAAAGAGGCCAGGAATATGTAAGAAATGACATCTGTATTGAAATTAAGAGTTATAAGAGGTTTAGAAAATGCAGATTTGCACTGAACACAGTAGATTGTGTTATATCTAGATTGTGTAGATTGTGTTTCCATTAGTAAAATGGAAAAAAAAAAAGAAAAGAAACTCAAGTAGATCTGAATGTCAGGAAGATTTTTAATTGATAATCTGGACAATATTCAAGATAGGTAGGACATTATTTAAAAGTAAATTGCGAGTATGATTATAAGAAAGCGAACAAATGGGAAGAAAGCACGAACAAAGTTTAAGGAGGTATTCCAGTAAACGAGAGCTAGATCAATAAATTTTCCAGTTACGCGTATTGCAGTGTGTTAAGTTAAGGGGGAGGAAACATAAATAAGCAAATCCAAGCGGTAGTAATTAATTTTTTAAATATTTTGTAAAGTTTCAAATAGTAAATCGTTGATTCTTTAATTCATATAAATGATATTTGCTTAATTTCCAGCACGTTGAAACATGCGTTTTAACATCCCCCCTCCAACAAACACATGCACAAACGTGCACACACGACTTCGGATTTATTTTAAACGCCAGTATAGAACTCTGGATAGAGGAAAAGTTAATGGATCGATATTTAGGGTATGATCAACATTCTGCAAAGATATCGCCGAAGTTAGGTGTTTGGGTAATTGAGAGTGCTGAAGCTGTAGTCCAACGGTCTGCGGCCGTGTACACATCAGGGGCTGGTGCAGTACTGTCCCCTTCGGTAGGTGGGAGTGTTTGTCGAAATGTCCCTGTCGAAATGTCCCGGTTGTCCTTGTGCTCTCTTGGCTAGTTGTTCAAGGTACTTCAAGGTACAAAGTTCTCATTGGAAGATCAGACAGTGACTTTATCACATGAAACGTACCCTGTAGTTAATTTATTAGGTAAACACACAGAAACAAACAAACAAATACACACACACACACACACACACACACACACACACACACACACACAAAACACACACACATACACACATACGCGCACACACCAAAGCTTTATCTGAAACAAATGACAAAAATGAAAGCGAAACCTAAGTTGGTCTACGCGACTAAGTATGTCTGTAGCATATTGCCCTTAAGAACATGCTAAAGTATATTGTTATACAAGAACTAACAGATCTGGCAAAACAACTATCACTTAGACACCTGTCCTGTCAGAAATGGAGGCCAATTTATTTTAAGTGAATGTTCTAAAAATGTTTATATTAGAAGACAAAAAATTATTGCAAACAGAATGTAGATCTCGTAATCTAGAAACTGAATGCTGCGTAAACATTTTGTGACATTAACTACTTCCTAGATATCCAGCGCTGCTACATTTAGTTTTAAACATTTTAATTCCTTTCAGAAGGCTAACTTGATAAGTGTCTGAATTTCATATTCATGATAATAGCAAAAGTTTAATATTTAGCTAGTCCGCCATTTAAGCAATTTATATCACATGCAGCGTCTTGTATCAGTTTTGTACCTCCAACGAAAGGAATAAGGAAGCAAATTTCTATAAACTTTCATCCCAATGAAGCGAAATAGAAGGAACACACATTTGTAGGAATACTTTGTGAAATAAGTAAAGCATAAAGAGTATAACATTACGTTAAAGTTTACAGATGTCCTTTCAAATGGTTTCAGAAATATGAAGGCAATGAATTATGTTTTTCAGCCAATCACTTGCTGCAGCGTTCCACTGCACATTTATGTCATACCTCTTTTAGGGTGTCGTTTTCTGTTAGCTGTTGTTAGGTAGCCTATATTTTATAATCAAGTTCAAGTTATAAAATCTAAAACCCGGACAGGGATTCGAACGCTGGACCCTCAGGTTAAAAACCTAATGCTCTACCGACTGGGCCATCCGGGCTACGTCGAGTTAGTATTTCAACCATGAGCATGTAGGTGCATTTGTTGTCGGTATCATATGTCATGAACATTTAACCATACAATCCACTGTTGAAAAACCAGATTACGGAATATTGAGTTGTATTTTCTAATTGGGAAAATTCTGATAGCGCCCAATCATTTTCCGGTGTATTTATCTCTCTTAAGCTCGACTAACTTAAAACTGTCAATAGGTAAGTGAGTATGCATTTCTTTAGAATTGCCGATATGTGGTCCCAAGTGTACTATAGAACACAGCCATAAAACTGAGGGGAAAATGCGCATAATTCAATAGAATCTCCAACTTATCAAACCGCTATTTCCTGTATCATGTTGAAACGTTATAAACCTGGAGTTGAGTTTTACTGGCTGTTTATACTGATCAGATGCGTGGATGGGACTGAAGTAATGACCATCTGTTTCTTTCCTTTTTCGTACGTAAAAGTTTCCTCTTATCGTACACCTGAGCGTTGGTATATTATTGAGACAGGTAAGGGTGATATCAGGTCATGTGTATGAGAGTATAGCTTTTATTGTCCAAACCACATTTACCACGAGAAAGTAGTTTCATTATCTATATACACAAATTTAAAAATAAATTTCAAATACTTGATACAGCAATTGGAATGAGAGAGGAGACAGTTTACCCTTTGCATAACACTGAAGTTATTAGAAAACCAAATTCACAAAATATTGTAAATACACGCACTTGTGGAAATAATCAATTGATTGTCAACTGTTTATACTACGTGTTTTGAGATCCCTTGAAGTAACAAGCCCTCCATGGTTACTTGAGGTATGCACACCACATAATCAAAATTTACGCCCGCGGGTGGGCTCGAACCACCAACCTTTCGGTTAACAGCCGAACGCGCTAGCCGATTGCGCCACGGAGGCGACTGCGCATTGTTTCATCCAGCCCAATTGCTCACTTTCGAATCCTATTGGTGCTTCTCGGTTTAAGTGTGTTGCTTAGCGCTTCAAAATACTAGATCAAGTTAAATATTTAAATTACTTAGGAAGTGATATTTCCAATGAATGCGACAGAGATTTAAATCAAAAGATCTATAAATCTCAAAACAAATGCGGCTCTATAAAACGATCATTGAAAAACAAAACAAGAAGAGATTACATATTAAAGTTTTATAAAACTCTGGCAGTGCCTCTTATATCTCATGGAGCCGAGACCTGGACCTTGAACAGAACTGATAAAGGAATAATTGAAACGGCTGAAATGAAAATTTTGGGATACTTTGTTGGCTGTAGTCTTAAAGATCACATTAAAAGTGAAACAATAAGAGAACAACTAAAAATATTTACTTTAAATGGTGGAGGAGACATGCGAAATCCGGCAAACTATAATAAGTTTACTCTCAAGACTTGGGAAAGTCTTCACAGAAGCGTTAGCAAAAAGATTACAAAATTGGCCAGAGATAGAAGGAAAATTCTCATTATTTCATCTAGGGTTTAGGAAAATTAAAAGAAAGGCAGACAACATTTTTATAATTAGAACACTAGTAGACAAGTATCTCAGCATGAAGAGAGGGGGGCTATATTTATTGTTCCTAGGCTTAGAAAAAGCCTTCGATACAATTTTTAGGAAAGCACTTTTGAATAAATTGAGGAAAAAAGTAGTAAGTGAGAACTTTATAAGAGTAATCCAAAATATTTACAAAGAAAATGAATTTAGTATAAAATATGATCGGCGAACGATAACAGCAAAAACACCAAACAATGTAGGACTTAGACAAGGTTGCAAGTTAAATCCAGTGACATTTAATTTATTTATTGATGATATTCTAGAAGTAATAAGTAAATATGTTATGCATTTACCAATTTGAAATAATAGAGAGATACCAGGTCTGCTCTTTGCAGATGATTTAGTAACAAGTTCCATAACAACAATAAAACAATCCTTGGAAGCAATAGGCAAGTTTTGTAAAGAATGGGGTTTGAAGATAAACAAAACTAAATTAATACCATGGTGGTAAAAAAAGGTTTCAGATTAAAAAGAGAAGAAAAATGGTGATGGGAAGGTTCAGAAATTGAGATGGTTAAAAGTATTGATTACCTAGGAGTAAGATTATCTAGTAATGGTGAATGGAGTGACCAAAAAAGGAAAGCACTGGCAGATGGAAGAATGGCTGTAAGTGTTATTAGATCATTTATTAATAAAATACCAAATATGCGAGTAAAATGGTTAGAAAGAGTGTTTGGTTCGATTGTAGAAAGAATAATGCTATATGGAATATAAATATGGGAACAAGATGAAGGATGGAAAGCGAAAAATGTTGTAAACAGACTATTTTGTAGACTTGTTTTAAGTTTACCTAGATTATCACCAAATGAGTTGGCTTTAATGAAATTAGGAATATTAGGTTACAAAAGCAAGGTGATGGAAAGAACACTGAAATATTGGTTCAGAATATGGAATTTAAATGAGGAAAATATTTTTAAACAGTGTTTGGTAGCACATAGAAGAATAAAGGGGAGAGAGACTTGGATATATAAAATTCAAAAGATTTTACAGGAAATAGGTTCATTATGGTTAGACAGTGGAAGAACAGAAAAGGGATTCTGGAAAAGTGTAGAAACAAGTATTGAAGATATTGAAAAACAAGAACTATGGGCTAATATTAATAACAAATGATCTTTGAAATAATATAAAACACTGATAAATGATTGGGGCAGAGAAAAATATATGACATCTGTGATAAAGTAGGAAGTGAATGGTGGGCATGGTTTAGAACAGGAGTAATATACTTAAGGGGTATAAGGAATGGATATATTAAGGGAAGATGTCCAATGTGTGAAAAAGAAGATAGTACTTGTCATTATATTTTTGATTGTCAAAAAACAAAATATTGGAGAGATGAATTTCCTTTGCATATGTGGGAAAAAAAATCGAATGAAATAAGAGGCAAAAGAATATGGAACCTCAGATCAGAAGAAAACATAATAAAACTGGGAACATTTATTAGCAAGTTAAGACAAAAGTGGCTTTGGAAAACAGGGAAGACTGATGAGAACAACTAGGGAAATTAGATAAGATATAAAGGTAAACAAAAATATAGATCCCAAGTTTTAAAATGCTCCATTATATACACAACCTGGATTAAGTATAATGGGACTTGGGAATATGCAACATCAAAATAAGGAGTATGTGAGATATTATATTTATGGTATATTAAATATGTTATATATGTATGAAGTTGTATATGCTAGATATTGTAATAAGAATTTGGAAACAAACTAACTACTTTAAATAACAAACTCAGGGAGTACAAACTGAAATGGCAAGATCATTTCTCTCGAATTCCAGCAGAAAGACTCACCACACAGGCCTACAGTATAAACCACTTGGTATTGGAGATGCTGGAAGACCACGGAGACGCTGGGAAGATCCCTTCTGAGCCGAAACTGATGATGATGATGATGATGATGATGATGATGATGATGCTTAGCGCTTCTGTGTCAATGAGCAAAATTATGAAGTTTAAACCCTATAAATTTGTTATTTAACTGTATTTCCCTTTAGATATGAGAATTCATAACTGCTTTGAGTACAAAAATATCTTAGTAGTTCAGTTTTCTATTAATATTTTCCAGTTGACTTTTTGATGTTTGCTATTTCTGCCTATTAATAAAATGTTATAAAGATCTGCCCATGGATCAATTTATGAAACACATACCTAATCTTCTCACCCCTTCCAATTTATGTTGACATATCGAAATATATGTTTGCATTTATATATGCACGTATAAAGAGACTGCCCTCTCGGTTATCCGTAATTTTCACAGTAGAAGTTATCTACCACAATATCCATTTAGGCAATATGTTTAACCCTACAGATACCATTCCGCCATACTGCATAACAGGCTCAGTGGTCTTGGGGTACGATTTCTGCTTTGGCCGCAGAAAGTCCCGGGTTCAAATTCCGGTTGAGCCCTTCTGTTCTTTCCTAATACAATTCCTCATAGATATCTCCCACTCCGTGTATATTAGAAAAATTCGCTAAATCGAATTTTTTTACTTCTAAAATACGGACAATTGGAATTTGATAACAGCATGACTTCATATCTCTCTTATTTATATGAATAATATATTAACACTCAGGGAAATAGTAAAGTATATGTTTAAGAGATTGTCGTATTTCACTGTGTGACGTCACGGGGAAATGTAGATAGACAGTAGCACTGAAACTGCAGAAAAATTACATTTGCACATTTTATTTAAAATAAGGTTTGCTAGGTTGTAGAATCTATTAATTATTGCATAACAATCTTCTCCTTAATTTTATTGCTGTGTCTATAACTCTCAGCACTAACACCAGTGATACTGAACACATCCATATCTAAAGACTATTTTACTTAAACAATCATAAAATAGATAAATGAAACCGGTCATTCGGCATAATATAGTGCGATCCATTGAACCACTTGAACAAGCTATAACTTTTGAACCATAGCAGATGCGTGCAACTCTAGAAGACCTTTACACACAATCGGGAGATTACACTAATCTGTTTACATCTCAGAGAAAATGTTGGAAGTGTCCTCCACCAGCACCTACACATGTTTACACTGGTCTCACCATATTCTCTGAAGTTTTACGGAATTGATTTCGAATTAAGCGAAGGTTATTTCCAACAAGATGGAGCAACGTGCCATACATATAATGACACCACGGAACTTGTAACCAGTTTCTTTGATAATCGAATAATCTCAAAAAGTTTCTGGTCTCCCAGATCCCCTAACCTAGCTTCACAGGATGCTTTATTGTGGTGGTATCTAAAAATAGAGTGTACAAGAATAGTCCATGGACAATTGATATTCTTAAGGAATCCATTCGAACCGAAATTAGTAATATTGGTGAGGATACTCTACGTGAACCTGTTTTCGCCCGCTGTTTACTTGTACACCTCTTTAAACTTTTTAGTGTTTCTTACCTCTTATTCACTTTCCTTTAATTCTTATTATTTTCTTTTTAATAGTTTCCTGTCATCTCCATACATTATTCTGGTCATCAGTTAAAAACATTCCTAACATTCAGCTCTACTTGAATATCTTTGCACTTTACTGGAGCTAAATTATCTCTCCCTTTCTCGTAATATTACATTTTAAAATGTAACACCAATTGACAATCTTCGGCATTTTCTCACCATTTTGTGACAGTTAATTTGAATTCAGGTGTCATTTCTTATGCATATATTTTGGTCTTGTTGCAGCATACTTAAACGAAACTTTTTTCCCTTAGCAGGTATCGTTCTGACAGCCGATCACTGTTACTGTGTCCCACTGAGTAGGCATTAATGCCTTACTTCTTTTGCCAACATTATCAGTTAAGTTGCCGGACCGCAACCTAACTCAGAAGACGATTTTCATTTAATAAAAACACACGCCCGAACAGGGACTCGAACCCTGGACCCTTAGGTAAAAAGCCTAATGCTCTACCTACTGAGCTATCCGGGCTACGTCTTTTTCAGCCGCGTTATTTATTTAGGGTAAGTTGTTTTCTATTTCATGACGGCAATATTTAGCCAATCAATCTCCTGATAAAAAGATACTTTGATATATGGTTTGTAACTTATTTATTCATATATGGTTTGCCAAATCACTTTTGAGATGTACTTTACGTGTTTCATGGTCTATTGCATTAAAACAGAATCGCTAGTTTGCGGTAGTAAGAGTGATATGAGTAGAGCTGTAAAATTGAGGGGATTCATTTACTTAACAAACCCTTACTTTTGAGTTAAATAGCGAAAGGTTCAGTATTACTGTGAGTTTATATTGACCAGTTACATGGTAGGTATTAAAATAATGACCATCTTCTTTTTTTCCTCAGTAGAAACATAATCATGTCGTTGAGTGGTAACATATTATTGAGACATTACGAGTGGTACCACGTCATGCGTACCTAGGATTATAATGTAATAAATATCACAGAGATAAGGAAAGATATTTTAAGAATCTTACCAATCATGTTTGTATTCGAAATGTGTGTTATTACATAAAAATTATGTTTTGTAAAAGAAATGCTTGGGCTCAGCCGGGATTTGAACCCGGGACCTCCCGCACCCAAAGCAGGAATCATACCCCTAGACCACTGAGCGTCGGATGTGTTTGTTGTAAACTAGTCCTATGTTATTATTTTCATTATTATCAAATTTCAAACAAATCACCGTAGTTAGTATTAAAGTATAATTTTCACCGCCAATACTGCCGATACTACAGAGACTATTGACCACAGAAAGTTTTAAGAGATTTTATTACGAGGCAGCAGTTGTAGATAGATCGCTAATACTAGACTGCTAATGTAATACTGAAGTATATCTGAAGGGAACAATAGTTAAAGGACAACAACACTCATTAGGGTGAAGGGCCTGAAGGTTTGGCTTCTGCTTTTCGCCACAGAAGCGCTAAGAAACGAACATTAGGCGTGAAACCTCAAGGAGATTTGAAGCTGAGACTTTGAGTAGCTGTTTAGCATACTAGTTCGCCTCCGTGGCGTAATCGGCTAGCGCGTTCGGCTGTTAATCGAAAGGTTGGTGGTTCGAGCCCACCCGGGGGCGTAAGTTTTGTTTACCTTATCCAGATATCAATGGACATCCCGCCCTTTCAAAGATTTTCAACAGACACCCGTATATAAATATCTAGAAACGATCTAATTTCTCTTCTGAACCATCAAAAAGTTTTATGAGCATGACTTTGATGTAACTTCACGGTATAGCTATCTGCGTGGAAGATTAAAACTTGTTCTGCTTTGCAGTGTATGAAAGCCCTATTTCGTATAGGGGAAGTAAGGCCATGTGTTAGGAATGAATTACTTATATTTAAAAACACTTAAAGTAATACCAAATATTGAAACCAATAGAACGACGACCCTGGGGCTCGTATTTGAAAACTTCCTTTGACACTTGGACCAAAGTCATCTTAAACACCGGTTAAATTGGTGCTTAAATATTAATCGGCAAATAACAGTCTCTTCCAGAATTAGGAGAGAAGAAAAGGATAGCGAAATGCTTTATAGCGGCACGATTCCAGCACTATATTGGAAACTATTGGTAAGAAAACCTTATTTTGTCTACATTTCCTAATTATATGATACCTATAGCAACAGGTTTTTGAGCACTATAGATTTTTTAAATGAAATACAACGCCTTCAAGACATTCGAATACACATATTTTTATATATGTGTATCCGAGTACAACAAAGCGATTGCAGTGTTAGTGTGCTGTTTGAATGTTATGACTTAATAATTGGTGACTAATGATTTTATGGGCTTATCTGGTATTTGAAACCGGGATCTATTGCAACCAAAAAGGAAATTTCATCCAAATTTTCATTTAGCTGTCGTTACGCAAGCTAACACTGAAAATGAGTTTCATTTATTAAAAATAATATGCCTCATTAAAGATTCGAACCCTGAACACTAGGTTAAAAAGCCTTTTGTTCTGTTGTATGAAATTATTACGGGGAGGTTTGGTCTCAAAGTAATCCCACGATAAATAACCAGGACTCTTCTTTCTAATATACGACGCGGCGATTTTATTCTATATACTTCACACTTTTTGATGTTATTATATACAACCATGATTTTTAATATAATTTATTTACTATTTAGTGCAATTTCGTAATGGAGGGGATTCTTTTAACGTTATTAATTGTATGCTTATGTCCTTATTGCGCATGTGGCCATATTGAAGAATTCAGTGCAGACACACTATCCTGCTTTCTTCACTGAACGCAATGCTGCTAACAGTCTTACATCTCCCTAAATTTCACTATCTAGCAAACTAACACCAAGTAGTACCTAAATTGTACCACCGAGCTAATAGTATTAAATATACACAGTAGTCCCTAATTTACACCAACTAGCTAATTACACTAAACATAACTATATTGTCATCCGCATCTCATTCGTTTCCACGTCGATTATTTCCAGAATCCAGTTGCCTTCTACGAAGCGCCCACGATGAAGCTTGCGTCGTCCTATTTTACACTCATTGATTTAAACGACCTTGCCGGGACCACCAAATCCCCCCCCCCCCCTGCAGTATACAGATGTATTTTTATATCTTGACAGATGGAGAGCGATGCGCAGTAGTATCTGGACGAGTCCACCTCAGAACGGTTGGCTCTGGAGGGGAAGGCATGTCAGTTGTGTATCAGTTGCGAGCAAGGAAACTCGGTAATACTACAGCTTGTTTCAAAATGTGCGCGTCTCTTGATTCCAAGAGAGCCTTTAGAAATGAAGCCTACTAGCAGCACATTAGGAAATAAGTTGGTACATTAAAAAACACGAGAAGTAATAACCAATATCTATAGATTGATAAAAAAGGAACAATGGTCTGGGTCTGCTACTAAAATTTGGGAAATGACATCTGAAGCAACAGTTCTGTCTGAAAGCAGTTTAGGTGCGTTATTAAGGAAAGAAAAGCCATTGGTGCTAGTGCAACAACGTCGTTCTCTATGCCCAGAAAACAAAGATTAAGAACATGCACAAAATCTAATTTGGATGTTTCAATTCAGAAGTAGCTAGGCGAACTATGAATAAATTTTAAAGCACAGAAAAACAAGGACCACTTTTGAAGAAAGTGCTTATGAAGCTTCAAAATTCTATTGACTTCCAAGGCAGTGTATATACATTAAGAAGGGTTCTTTTGAAGCTAGGATTTATATGAAAAAAAAAACACTAAGCGTGACAGACAAATTTAAATCGAACATCGTACCATACGGGCAAAAAGGCTTAAGTATTTACGAAATATACTGAGATATCGAACTGAAGTTTATATAATTCATATGGATGAAACTTATATTAATTCAGCACATACTAGGCCATATGCCTGGAGTGAAATTCGTTACAGGCACTCTGCAGAGACGTCGAAAGGCCGACAGTTGGTTATCATGCCTACTGGAGGAGAACAGGGTTTTGTTCCAACCGCCTATACCTATACTATTTAAGATCCAAAAAACCGTGGAGATTACTACCATAGTACGAATTATAACTTAGTTTATAAGAGCTGCAATACTGTTTTAGAGAGTGAGATTTGTTTTTAGACACCTTATACAACGCACTCCCCTCTCGTATTCTTACGCGTGTTTGCATTGTGGCGATAGTTGCACTACCCCCACCACAGTTGTTACTCATCCCTACCGCGCAGGATTCCTGTCAAAATAAAATAATACATCTGTACTTGGTGTAATTTGACATTTTGCGGCAGTAGCCGAACCAGTCCGATACAGTACGCGAGCCCATACGTTTTAGTGATTTGTGGAGCCATTTTCCGATTTTCAACTACGTACTGAACCAATCTTAAATATTTGAGGTACGCACAGAACAAACAACCTTCATATCTGGCAGTTCAATAGGTACTTTTCCTGGACAGCTCGCCTACATTTGTAAAGCAATAAAACCTGAGAGAAAACATGGTCAGTATTTTCCAAAACTGATCAGCCCTAATTGCATCCACATGTCCTTTTGCACCGGTGTAGGAAAGATGTCTGGGGCATTTATGCAGAGGTTGGCTACAAGTGTTACATATCCTTATGTTGACTGCAACACGAAATCCTGCACATTTTCTGCTTGCGCATTGGTATGCGTGCACAGTTGAACATAGAAAATATTCTCGCGTCGCACAAAAGAAAGTTTCCGCGCATTCTAAGATCAAATATTCCTGGATTTATTCTAAAGCGTTACTGATTGACGTAATTCCCTCAATCTCTCCTTCCTGTAAGTTTAAACACGAGTTTATAGAATAATGTTCAAGCGTCATATGATTTAAATAATGTATTTGGTTTATGATATTCACCTCAGAACAACAGTTGAGTTTATGTTTTAAAAATGGCTTCTTCATTCTAATCCCAGTTCCAAGATAATTATTTTGGATTTTTAGAAATATTAAATTCATTTGTCGTATCACACACCACAAAAAGCAAAATTTGGAATGCTAGAGCAGCCTAAAAAACATTTCTCCTTTAAAGACTTTTAAAATCCACATTTACAAAATGTTTTAAATATACAGACATTTGGTGGATAATAGAATAGAACTCAAATAGTGTGCTCTACTTCCATCTCTGGATGTTTGCTTTAATCAGTTCTTGTTTACAGAGTGACAAATCTTTCGCCCTCAGGTGGGTTCTAACTACCATCCTTTCGGTTAAACGCCGAATGCGTTAGTCGGTTGCGCTAGAGATGCGACGACAAAGGTCATCCTTACAGTCTTACAGTATAATGCATCTCTTAGGTTTAACTTTGGAACCACGTATTTATTCTTGTTATTTCGAATTGTGTCTGTAGCAGACGGTCAGTCACCGCTATCATGATTAATGTAATTATAAAATTGACATACACGTTAGTTACTTGAAGAGCTGTAGCATAGAAGACGAGGTGGCCGAGTGGTTAAGGCGTTGGACTGCTAATCCAATGTGCTCTGCACGCGTGGGTTCGAATCCCATCCTCGACGTCACATTTTTAATACTCCCCTAAACATCAATGTTTGCAACACATTATTTACAACTATGTTTACAACACCTCTATTGTATTACTCAACAAAGCGTTGAGGCGTATTGACCTTCAGGTAACTAGCGCTGCGTTCGTCCCTTATCGGGTCCTATCTGGTCGATTAAGGGAGTGGAATATTACTAAGTTGATATACAGTAGGCTACGAAACACAAATGGAGCATTTGGAAGCTGTTTGTGTCTATATGATATGTTTTCTCGCAACTGCCGGTGTATGACACATTTCTGTCCAGAAGACATGCTTATATCTGAACAGAGTATACATACACTGGATTCGCCGTGTACGTGCGATAAGCTGAGGTAAACATCTCCGTGTTGCGAATTCTTTCCGAACGCTTTCTGGCTTTGTCGTGTGGTAGTTTCCTTTGAAATAATGAAGGCTGTGAAATGATAAGATGTAACAATAAATTTATCAACAAAGGCATAGGAATGCCGAACGTTTTCATTTCTCCTTTCTTAAATATTGGTCAGTGTTAATTGTATCAATTCAAGACACTGAAGTAAAAACCAATAACTCGAACAAAATTTCCAATGAACCGTATGTACGACAGCTTTCTAACATTTCGTCACAAACATCGCATTAACTTTTTTGGAAAATTTTGTGTTGCAATGTCTATACTTAGGCATATTTTACCTTTAAGTATGAAACTGTCATGAGCACAGTCAATGGACTAACTGCTGACTTGTCATAGTGACGCGTTACATAGGTCGTCACAACCCCAAGTCTGGTAGAAACTGCACGGAACTTGTGCTATGACTTTGATCAGTGACCTTTTGGCTAACACGGTTTACTGTTGCATACGTCGGAGTACTTCGATCAGCCAAATAAGTGTTGGAACAAGCTGCTGTACGAATGGCAAAAACAAATTCCTTATTCCAAGCAATATTCATAGGTGACTCTGTGTTAACTTAGATAATAAAACCCCGAGAACATAAAAGTTCCACACATCAAGGCATTAACAGAAGAGGGGAAAAAATCTTGCTCCTAAATTATATGTTTATTCAGTTGATGCATAAGGAATTTTGATTACCATTTGCACTTAATTTCTTGTTTATTTCGAATTATAAATTAGTACATGGCTGAGTAGTTAGACCGTTTGGTTCTCACCTTTGCGGCCCATGTTCGATCCCAGGCGACTGCAAAGTGGGATTTGTGGTGGACAACATAGCGCTTGGGTAGGTTTCCTCCGGATCCTCCGGTTTTCCCAACCATCATTCCACCAGCTGATCCATCAATCATTCATCTCAGGTGTTGGGCCGACCCCTCAAACCTGATTTCGTCACAGGTCAGAGGCCTCGGCTCCCTCGCTCTAAGAGAAACCAAGTGCCTCCTAACATCATCACTGACGAGAAAGGGAGGGGAAAAATAAATTAGTAAAAACGACACCCATCCCAACTCTTTTGACCTCTGAAGTTTTTTGTTTCATGGATCCTATTCATCTGGGAGATGCACTTCTTCTTAAGAAGAAGCTTGACAACAACATTAAGACAAAGATGTACAATCTATGTTTTAATACCTATTAGTATATACCTATATATCAGTAAGCAATTCAGTTGTGAATACAATGTTTATAGAAATGTATTGCAACTTTATACCTGACTGAGCTTTTTTCCGAGGTTTCCCTCCGTCGTTGTGACAAATCCTGAGGGCTGGCCCTGAATTCCCTGTAAACAACTTCGATGGCCCTTTTCGAGACCTGAATCCCATGCGGTTGGTACGTGAGTGGAAACTTATTTCTTTGCTAATTAGCTTGAACGATTCAGTACAATAAGTAAAAAAAGTGATCTATCAAAACATATATGAATAAATAAATGATAAATAAATGAGATACGAGCTAAATCTCAATGTTGCATTTTATCAGGGGACTGGCTGGCTAAATATTACTGTCAAGATATCGAAAACAACTGTACCTCACCGTTGACGGAGGAGCTGCTCAGGCAAACGTAGCCCGGATAGCTCAGTGTTAGAGCATTAGCCTTTTAACCTAAGGGTCCAGGATTCGAATCTCTGTTCGGGCGTATATTTTTATTAAATGAGACCGTTCTAAGGAGTTAGGTTGCGTAACAACAACTATCTGAATATTTATGCCAAAGATCTAAGGTATTAATGCCTACACAGGGGAAACAGTTACAGTGACTGGCTGAATATTGCGATAAGAGGGAGAAAAAAATTATATGTTGGTACGCAGCAAAGAGGACAAGAATGTGTAAGAAATGACAGCTGTGTTGAAATTAAGAGTTATAGGAGGTTTAAAGTAAAATGAAAAAAGAAATCAAGAAGAGCTGAAAGTTATCAAGAATTTTAACTGATGATTAGGAGAATATATAAGGTAGGTAGGACAATATTTAAAATTAAATCGTAAATATGATTATAAGAAAGTGAATAAATGCCAAGAAAACACGAAGAAAGTTTAAGGAGTTATTCCAGTAAACGAGAACTAATTCAATAAATTTTCCAGTTACACGTCTTGCAGTGTGTTAAGTCAAGGGGGAGGAACCAGAAATAAGCAAGTCATAGCGGTAGTAATAAATTTTGTAAATATTATGTAAAGTTTGAAAGAGTAAATCGTCGATTCCTTAATTCATATAAATGATATTTGCTGAATATCCAGCACGTTGAAACATGCCTTTTAACCCCCCCCCCCCTAACACACACACACACACACACACACACACACACACACACAAATGCACATAGGTGCACACACGACTTCCGATTTATTTTAATGGTCAGTATAGAACTCTGGATAGAGGAAACGTTACTGGATGGAAATTTAGGATATGAGCAACATTCTGCTAAGACATCGCCGAAGTTAGGTGTGAGGGTAAATGAGAGTGCTGAAGCTGTAGTCGAACGGTCTGCGGCCGTGTACACATCAGGGGCTGGTGCAGTACTGTCCCTTTTGGTAGCCGGCAGTTTGCCGAAATGTCCCGTATGTGCTGGTGCTGAGTTGGCTAGTTGTTCAAGGTACTTCAAGATACAAATTTCTCATCATTGGAAGATCAGACAGTGACTGTGATTTTCACATGAAGCGTACCCTGCAGTTAATTGATTAGGTACACACACACACACACACACACACACACACACACACACACACACACACACACACACACACACACACACACACACACTCACACACACACACACACACACACACGAAAGCTTTTTTTGAAACAAATGACAAAAATGAAAGCAAAATCAAGGTTGGTCTACGCGACTAAGTATGTCTGTTTCATATTGCCCTTAAGAACATTCTAAAATATATTGTTACACAAGGACAATCAGATCTGGCAAAACAACTATCACTTATACACCTGTCCTGTCCGAAATTGAGGACAATTCATTATAAGTGAATGTTCTAAAAATGTGTATATTAATAGACATAAATTATTGCATACAAAATGTAGATGTCGTAAACCAGAAACTGTATGCTGCATACATATTTTGTGACATTAACTACTTCCTAGATATTCGGCGTTGCTATATTGAATTTTGAAGTATTTTAATTACTTTCAGAAGGCTAACTTGATAAGTGTCTGTATTTCAGAACCAAGATAACAGCAAAAGTTTTAATATTCAGCTACTCCGCTGTTTAAGCAATTTATATCACAGACAGCTTCCTGTATCGCTTTTGCGCCTTCAACGAAAAGAAGAAGGAAGCAAATTTCTGTAAACTTTCATCCTAATGAAGCGAACTAGAAGGAACATTCATTAGTAGGAATAATATGTAAAAGAAGTAAAGCATAAAGAGTACAACATTACGTTGAAGGTTACAGATTTACTTTCAAATAAATGGTTTCAAAAATATGTTGGCAGTGAATAATGTTTTTCAGCCAATCACTGCTGCAGCTTTCCACTGCGCATTTATACCACACCTTTTTCGCGTGTCGTTTCCTGTTAGCTGTTGTTAGGTAGCCTGTCTTCTCTAATGAATTTCAGGTTATAAAAACTTATGCCCGAACAGGGATTCGAACCCTGGACCCTTAGGTTAAAAGCCTAATGCTCTACCGACTGAGCTATCCGGGCTACGTCGGTGTAGTCTTTCAACCATGAGGATGTACATTTGTTGTCGGTGTCATATTTCATGAACATTTAAACATAAAGTCCTCTGTTGAAAAACCACATTACGGAATATTGAGTTGTATTTTCTAATTGGGGAAATTCTAATAATGTCCAAACATTTTCCGGTGTATTTATCTGTTTTAAGTTCGATTCATTTAAAACTGTCAATAGGTGAGTATGTATTTCTTTGGCATAGCTGATATATGGTTCTAAGTGTAGTATAGCCATAAAACTGGGGAGAAAATATGCATAACTTCAGTAGAATCTCCAATTTATCAAACCGTTATTTCGAGTATCATGTTGAAACGTTGTAACCTGGAGTTGAGTTTTACCATTTATTTATACTCACCAGATACGTGGATGGGACTGAAGTAATGACCATCTTTTTCTTTCTTTTTGCGTACGTAAAATAATTCTCTTATCATTTACCTGAGCGTTGGTATATTTATTTAACCTTAGAGATGCCATTCCGCCATATTGAATTATAGGCTCAGTGGTCTAGGGGTATGATTCCTGCTTTGGCCGCAGGAGGTTCCTGGTTCAAATCCCGGCTGAGCCTTCTGTACTTTTGTCACACAATTCCTCATTGATAAAACCGAGTGGGATGGCTCATTCGGTGTCGCCTATGGACCACATTCGGAAGGCCTAGGTTTGATTCCCGTGGCCGACCTACAGGATCCATGGGTTCTTGGAGGGGTTTCCCGGGTCGCTAGGCGAATACTGGGTAGGTGAATTACATCCCCTGAATTTCCAGTTCCTACATTTCATCTCCATTATCATTTCATATCATCTCTCATTTGGTGGCCTCTTTCAGGGTAGAAGTGTCCGCAGGTGTCTCAGCGGTGCATGGCAAGATGATATGCTGAAGAAAACTTCTTCCTGCTCCGTTAGTCGGTTGCTGGTCTCCGCTCCTCCGCTTGGATCGTTTCGGGATCTCGGATCACCTGCCTGGGACCATTAAGGCTCGGCTGCTGGGCTCGCTGCCGTCCCGCAGCAGGGAAGCGGGTCCGTTGTCCTGGCCTTTTGGGGAAGGTCTCCATCCAAGTAAATTGTAGGAGCCCTGCCCTCTGAACTGTCGTGGCAACTTGGGTCAGCCGCCCTCTGTCTCCTTTACCTCATCCTTCCTCCCGGGAGTGTCCCCACTTGGCAGCATAGGAACAAAGGGGCCAGTATGGTGGCCTACGTACTGAATGCCCTCTATAATGAAATCCCAATTCTCATTGATCACATCTACTGCGTATATATTAGTAAAATTCGCTAAAACGTATATTCTTACTGCTAAAACAGGCACACTTGAAATTTTATATAAGCAGGACTTGATATCACTCTTATTATATAATAATTATACATTAACACCCTGGGACATAACTTATTTCATTGTGTAACACCACGGGGCAATGTAGATAGACAGTAGCACTGAAACAGCAGAATAATTACATTTGCACATTTATTTTAATTTAAGAGTTTGTTAGGTTGTAGAATTTATTACTTATTGCATGACCACCTTCTCCTTAACTTTATGGCTGTGTCCATAGCTCTCAACGTTAACACCAGTGATTCTGCAGATATCCATAGCTATTGGGTGTTTTATTTAAATCAATCATTAAGAAAAACGGAAAGGTCAATCGGCATAATATACTGCGACCCATATAAACCTGAACCATTTCAATAGGCCATAACTTTTAAACTAAGAATAGGACACCGTGCAACTTTGGGAGAATATAATACACAACTGGGAGATTACATTAATTTGTTTACATCTCAGAGAAAACGTTGGAAGTGTCCTCCACCAGCATCTATACATATTTGCACTCGTCTCACTGTATTCTCTGAAGTTTTACGGAGATGACATCAAATTGAGATAAGGTTATTTCCAGCAGGATGGAGCAACGTACCATACATCCAATGACACCACGGAACTTGTAACCAGTTTCTTTGATAATCGAATAATCTCAAAATGTCTGTGGTCTCCCAGATCCCCTGACCTAACTTCACAGGATGCTTTATTGTGAGGGTATCTAAAAATAGAGTGTACAAGAATAGACCATGGACAGTTGATTTTCTTGGAATCCATTCGAACCTAAATAAGCAACATTGGTGAGGATACTCTCCGTGAACCTAGCTAAGTTCTAGGGAAGTTTTCGCCCGCTGTTTACTTGTACACCTCTTTAAAACTTTTTAGTGTTTCTTACCTCTTATTCACTTTCCTTTAATTCTTTTTATTTTATTTTCTATATTTTCCTGTCTTCTCCATATATCATTCTGTAATCAGTTAAAAATTTCCTAACATTCAGCTCTAATTCAATATCGTTCCATTTCACTTGTGTTAAATTCTCTCTCCCTTTTTCGGAATATTACATTTCATAATGTAATGCGAATTGAAAGAAAATCTCGTACATTGTTTCACCATCTTGTGACAGTTAATTTCAATTCAGATGTCACTTCTTATGCATTCAATATTTTGGTCTTGTTGCATACTTAAATGTAATATTTTACACTTGGCAGGTATCGCTTTGACAGCCAATCACTGGCTAGGCATTAATGCCTTACCTCTTTTGCCGACATTTTCGGTTAGTTGCCGTACCGCAACCTAACTCCGAACACGAGATTCATTTAATAAAAATGCACGCCCGAACAGGGATTCGAACCCTGGACCCTTAGGTTAAAAGCCTAATGCTCTACCTACTGAGCTATCCGGGCTACGGCGTTTCAGCCGCCGTAAGCGGTGACGGTCAGTTGTTTTCGATTTCATGACGGCAATATTTAGCCAGCCAATCTCCTGATAAAAAGTCATTTTGAGACATAGTTTGTAACTTATTTATTCATATATATTTTGCCAATAACTTTTCTGATGTACTGTACGTGTTTTAAGGTCGATTTAATTAAAACAGATTCGCCGGTTTGCGGTACTAAAAGTGATATGAATAGAGGTGTAAAATTGAGGGGATTCATTTACATAACAAGCCCTTACTTTTGAGTTAAATAACGAAATGCTATCGACCTAGAGGTTCAGTATTACTGTGTGTTTATACTGGCCAGTTACGTGAAAGGTATTAAAATAATGACCATCCTCTTTTTTCCTCCGTAGAAACACAATCATGTTTAGTGGTAACTTATTATTGAGAGTACGAGTGGTACCACATCATGCGTATCTAGGATTTTAAAGTAATAAATATCTCAGCGGTAAGAAAATATATTTTAAGAATATTACTAATCATGTGTGCATTCGAGGTGTGTGTTATTACATAAATGTTATGTTAGTAAAAAAGAATATGGGCTCAGCCGGGATTTGAACCCGGGACCTCCTGCACCCAAAGCAGGAATCATACCCCTAGACCACTGAGCCTCTGATGTGTCTCTTTTAAACTAGCCCTACATTATTCTCTTTAAATTTCATTCATGTCACCTTGGTTAATATTGAAGTATAACTTTCACCGTCAATACTACCGATACTACAGAGTATTGACAACAGAATGTTTTAAGAGACTTTATTACGAGGCTGTTGTAGTAGATAAATCACTAATACCAAGTGGCTAATCTATCTCTATGCTTACGGAGTACTGTAATGTATCCAAAGGGGAAAATAAAGGACAACATTCATAAGGGTGAGGCGCCTGAAGTTTTGGGTCTTGCTCTTCGCCACAGAAGTGCTAAGAAACTATTATTTTGACGTGAAACGCCAAGGAGATTTCAAGTTGAGATTTTGAGTCTCAAAGAACTTACAAAGTTTCGCTTTTGAGTTATTGAGAGTCGTGATAAAAGGTTATTTTAGACAGCGTCTAACAAGAATACAATAATTCCGTCTCACTTTAGCTTTTGAAAACTGCACTTAATAACTCAACACAATATTTTGTTAAAATTCGGCACTTACTGGAGTAGTTTTCATAACTTCTGTAGATAGTATTTGTGTTCATGTTTTAGGAATTATGTCTAAATCGCGTTGGAAGTTCGTGTATGTCAACAAGATAATGACTGTTTAGTAAATTTATTTAGGATAAAATATACACTGATGCTAATGTTGCCGTTAGTTAAAGGTAAAATATGATTAAGTATAGAAATCGCAACACAAAATTTCCCAAAAAAAAAGTTTATACAATGTTTGTAGGAGATATGCGAAATCCGGCAAACTATAGAGGAATAAGTTTATTTTTCAAGACTTGGTAAAGCCTTCACAGGAGTGTTAGTGAAAATATTTCAAAATTGGGCAGAGATAGAAGGAAAATTCTCACCCGTTCAACTAGGGTTTAGAAAAGGTAAAAGAACGGCAGACAAAATTTTTATAATTAGAACACTAGCAGATAAGTATCTCAGCATGAAAAGAGGGAGGCTATATTTATTGTTCCTAGACTTATAAAAGCCTTCGATACAATTTTTAGGGAAGCACTTTGGATTAAATTGAGGAAATAAGGAGTAAGCGAGAACTTTATAATAGCAATCCAAAATATTTACAAAGAAAATGAATTTAGTATAAAATATGATCGGGGAATGCTAACAGAAAAAAATACCAAACAATGTAGGACTTAGACAAGTTTGCAAATTAAGTCCAGTGTCATTTAATTTATTTATTGATGATATTCTAGAAGTAGAAATGTTATGCATTTACCAATTTTAAGTAATAGAGAGATACCAGGTCTGCTCTTTGCAGATGTTTTAGTAACAGGTTCCATAACAAATATAGCCTTTGAACAATCATTGGAAGCAATAGGCAAGTTTTGTAAAGAATGGGGTTTGAAGATAAATAAAACTAAATCTTATATCATGGTGGTAAAAAAGGGTTTCAAATTAAAAAGAGAAGAAAAATTATGGTGGGAAGGTTTAGAAATTGAGGTGATTAAAAATATTGATTATCTAGGAGTAAGATTATCTAGTAATGGTGAAAGGAGTGACCATAAAAGGAAAGCACTGGCAGATGGAAAAATGGCTATGAGTGTAATTGGAACATGTATTAATAAAATACCAAATATGCAATTAAAATGGTTAGAAAGAGTGGTTGGTTCAATTGTAGAAAGCAGAATGCTATATGGAATAGAAATATGGAGGCCAAATGAAGGATGGAAAGCGATAAATGCTGTAAACAGACTATTTTGTAGACTTGCTTTAAGTTTCCCTAGATCCTCACCAAATGAGGCGGCTTTAATGAAATTAGGAAGATTAGGTTACAAAAGCAAGGTTATGGAAACAACACTGAAATATTGGTTCAGAATATGGAATTTAGATGAGGAAAGTATTGTTAAATAGCGTTTGGTAGCACAAAAAAGAATAACGGGGGAGAGACGTGGATATATAAAATTCAAAATATTTTACAGGAAATAGATATGGATTCATTATGGTTAGTGAGTGGAAGAATTGAAAAAGGGATTCCGGAAAGGAGTAAAAACAAGAATTGAAGATATTGAATTATGGGCTTATCTAAATAATAAAAGATCTCTGAAATTATATAAATCACTGAAAAATGATTGGGCAGAGAAAATTATATCGATATCTGCAATAAAGCAGGAAGTCAACGGTTGGCGTGGATTAGAACAGTAGTAATATATTTAAGGAGTATAAGGAATGGATATATTCAGGGAAGGTGCCCAATGTGTATAAAAGAAGATAGTACTTGGCATTATATTTTAGATTGTCAAAAAACAAAATATTGGTGAGATGAATTTATTTTGCATAAGTGGGTAAGCATATCATATGAAATGAGAGGCAAAGGAATATTGAACCTAAGATCAAAAGAAAACATAATAAAACTGGGAACACTTATTGGCAAGGTAAGAAAACAGGAAAGACTAAAGAGAACAACTAGGGGAATTAGAATAAGGTATAAAGGGAAACAAAAATACAGATCCCAAGTTTTAAAATGCTCCATTATATACACAATCTGGGTTAATCATAATGGATCTTGGGAATATGCAACTCCAAAATGAGGAATATGTAAGATATTGTATTTATGGTATACTAATTATGTTATATATGTATGAAGTTGTATATGATAGTATTGTAAGAAGAAATTGGAAATAAACTAACTACTTTAAATGACAAACTCAGTGAGTACTAACTGAAATGGCAAGATCATCTCTCTCGAATGCCAGAAGAAATACTCTTCAAACAGGCCTTGCAGTATAAACCACTTGGTATTAGAGATGTTGGAAGATCGCGGAGACGATGGGAAGATGCCTTCTGAGCCAAAACCGGCCTATCTGGCCCATCTTGATGGTTGATGATGATGATTATGATGATGATGCTTAGCACTTCAGTGTCAAAGAGCAAACATATGAAGTTTAAAACCTATAAATTTGTTCTTTACTGCATTTCCCTTTAGATATGAGAACACGTTACTGCTTTGAGTACAGAATTATCTTAGTATTTCAGTTTTCCATTAATATTGTCCAGTTGATTTGTTGATGTTTGCTACTTCTGCCTATTAATAAAATGTTCCCATGGATCAATTTATGAAACACATACCTCGTCTTCTCACCCCTTCCAATTTATGTTGACTTATTGGAACATATGTTTACATTTATATATGCAGATATAAAGAGACTGCCCTTTCGATTATCCGTATTGTTCACAGTAGAAGTTACCTACTACAGTATTCACTTAGGCAATATGTTTAACCCTAGAGATACAATTCCGCCTTACTGCATAATAGGCACAGTGGTCCTGGGGTATGATTTCTGATTTGGGCGCGGAAAGACCCGGGATCAAATCCCGGTCGAGCCTTTCTGTACTTTTGTTGCACAACTCCTCATTAATAACACGTACTCCGTGTATATTAGTAAGATTAGTTAAACTTATTTTCCTACTTCTCAACTATAGACACTAGGAATTTGATAACAGCATGACTTCATATCACTCTTATTTATCTGAATAATATATTAACACTCATGGAAATAACAAAGTATATTTTTAAGAGATACCCCGTATATCGCTGTGTGACACCACGGGGCAATGTAGATATACAGTGGCACTGAAACTGCAGAACAACTACATTTGCAGATTTTATTTAAAATAAGGGTTTGCTGGGTTGTAGAATCTATTAGTTATTGCATGGCAATCTTCTCCTTAATTTTATGGTTGTGTCCATAACTCTCAGCTCTCACACCAGTGATACTGATGACATCGATATCTAAAGACTATTTTAATTAAACGATCATAAAATAGGTAAATAAAACCGGTCATTCGGCATAATATAGTGCGATCCATATAAACCTGAACCACTTGAACAGGCTATAACTTTTGAACCAGTTATAGTACATACGTGCAACTCTGGAAGACTTTAACACACAATCGGGAGATTACACTAATCTGTTTACATCTCAGAGAAAATGATCTAAGTGACCTCCAACAGCATCTATACATGTTTATACTGGTCTCACCGTATTCTCTGAAGCTTTACGGAGATGATATCCAATTGAGAGAAAGTTATTTCCAGCAAGATGGAGCAACACACCATATATTTAATGACACCATGGCACTTCTAACCAGTTTCTCTGATAATCGAATAATCTCAAAATGTCTGTGGTCCCCCAGATCCCCTGATCTAACATCACATGATGCTTTATTGTGCGGGTATCTAAAAATAGAGTGTACAAGAATAGGCCATGGACAATTGATGTTCTTAAGGAATCCATTCGAACTAAAATAAGCAACATTGGTAACGATACTCTCCGTAAATCTAGCTAAGTTCTAGGGAAGTTTTCGCCCGCTGTTTACTTGTACACCTCTTTAAATTTTTTAGTGTTTCTTACCTCTTATTCACTTTCCTTTAATTCTTATTATTTTTTTTAAATATTTTCCTGTCTTCTCCATACATTATTCTGATCATCAGTTAAAAATATTCCTAACATTCAGCTCTACTTGAATATCTTTCTATTTCACTAGTGTTAAATTCTCTCTCCCTTTCCCATAATATTACATTTTACAATGTACTGCGAATTGAAAGACAATCTCCTGCATTTTCTCACCATTTTGTGACAATTAATTTGAATTCAGGTGTCATTTCTTATGCATTCAATATTTTGCTCTTGTTGCTGCATACTTAATCGTAACTTTTTTTCCACTTAGCAGGTATCGCTTTGACTGTCAATCACTGTTACTGTTAACCACTGTGTAGGCATTAATGCCTTACCTCTTTTGCCGACATTTTCAATTAGTTGCCGTACCGAAACCTAAATCCGAAGACGAGTTTCATTTAATAAACATACACGCCAGAACAGGGACTCGAACTCTGGACCCTTAGACCTACTGAGCAATCCGCGCTACGTGCGTTTTAGAGACGGTCAGTTGTTTTCGATTTCATGACGGCAATATTTAGCCAGCCAATCTCCTGATAAAAAGTCATTTTGAGATATAGTTAGTAACTTATTTATTCATATATGTTTTGCCAAATCACTTTTCTGATGCACTTTATGTATTTTAAGGTCAATTTAATTATAACAGGATCTCTGGTTTGCGGTAGTAGGAGGGATATGCGTAGAGCTGTAAAATTGATGGGATTAATGAACTTAACAATCTCCTATTTTTGAGTTAAATAGCGAAACGTTATTGACATAGAGTTACAGTATTACTGTGTGCTTGTATTGGTCATTTGCATGACCGGTATTAAAATAATCACCATCCTCTTTTTTCCTCCGTCGAAACATAATCATGTCGTTGAGTGGTAACTTATTAATGAGACAGTACGAGTGGTACCACGTCATGCGTACCTAGGATTATAATGTAATAAATGTCTCAGCAGTAAGGAAATATATTTTAATAATTTTACCAATCATGTATGTATTCGAAATGTTTGTCATTACATAAAAATTACGTTAGTAAAAGAAATGCGTGGGCTCAGGCGGGATTTGAACCCGGGACCTCCTGCACCCAAAGCAGGAATCATACCCCTAGACCACTGAGCCTCTGATGTGTTTTCTCTAAACTAATCCTATGTTATTATTTTCATTTCTTCCAAATTTCAAACGAGTCACCTTGGTTAATATTAATGTATAACTTTCACCGTCAATACCATGATGCTACAAAGGGAATTGACCACAGAGATTTATAAGAGATTTTATTACGAGGCAGTAGTTGTAGATAAATCCCTAATACTAGATTGCTAATGCAGTGCTGAAGTATATCTGAAGGGAAAAATAGTTAAACGACAACATACATAAGGGTGAAGGGCCTGAAGTTTTGGTTTCTGCTCTTTGCCACAGAAGTACAAAGAAACGAGCATTAGGCGTGAAACCCCCAAGGAGATTTCAGGTTGAGACTTTGAGTAGCTGTGTCGTATGTCAGTGAGCCTCCGTGGCGCAATCGGCTAGCGCGTTCGGCTGTTAATCGAAAGGTTGGTGGTTCGAGCCCAACCCGGCTGCGTAAGTTTTGTTTACATTTTAAGTAAATCTAGATACCACTGGACAGCTTGCCCTTTCAAAGTTTTTCAACAGACACCTGTAGGTAAATAATTTGAAACGATTTGAATTCTGTTCTGAACCTTCAAAAAGTTCTATGAGCATCATTTTGATGTAATTTCCCGTCTGCGTGGAAGATTAAAACTTCTTCTTCTTTGCAGTGTGTGAAAGCCCTATTTCGTATAGGGGAAGTAAGGCGATGTGTTAGGAAGGAATTACTTATTTTTAAAAATGCTTAAAGTAATACCAAATATTGTAACTAATAAAACGACTCTGGGGCTCGTATTTGAAAACATCTTTTGAGACTTAGACCAAAATCACCTTATAGCCCGGTTAAACTGTTTGGTGCTCAAATATTAATCAACAAACAACAATTCCTTCCAGATTCAGGAGGAAAGAAAAGGATAGGGAAATACTTAATAGCGGCACGATTCCAATACGATATTGGAAACTATTGGTAAGGAATACCTTATTTTGCCTACATTTCGTAATTATATGACACCTATAGCAACAGATTTTTGAGCAGTAGAGATTTTTAAAATGAAAGACAACGCTTTCAAGACAGCCGAATACAATTTTTTGATATACTCGTATGTGTCTCCGAGAACAACAAAGCGATTGCAGTGTTACTGTGCTATTTGAATGTTATGACTTAATAATTGGTGACTGATAATTTTATGGGCTTATCTGGTACTTGAAACTGGGACCTCCTGCAACCAAAACGGAAATTTCATCCACATTATCATTTAGCTGCCGTTACGCAAGCTAACTCCGGAAACGAGTTTCATTTATTACAAATAATATGCCTTATTAGGGATTCAAACCCTGAACCCTAGGTAAGAAAGCATTTTGCTCTGTAGACTGAAATAATAACGGGGAACTTTGGTCTCACAGTAATCCCATGTTAAAGAGCCAGGGCTCTTCTTTCTAATAAGAGACGGGGATTTTGTTCTAACTCCTTCACAATTTTTTATGTTTTTATATACAACCATGATTTTTAATAATATTTCTGTACCATTTAGTGGAATTTCGTACTGGAGAGGATTGTTTTAACGTTATTAATTGTATGTTTATCTCCATGCTGTCTATGTAGCCATATTGAAGAATTCAGTGCAGCCAAACTATACTTGTTTCTTCAATGAACGCAATGCTGCTAATAGTCTTACTTCTCCCTAAATTTCACTATCTACCAAACTAACACAAAGTCGTAACTGAATTATACCACCTAGCTAATAGTACTAAACGCACGCAGTAGTCCCTTACCAATTACGCTAAACGTAACTATATCGTCATCCGCACCTCATTCGTTTCCACGTCGATCATTCCCAGAATCCAGTTGCCCTCTACGACGCGCCCACGATGAAACTTGCCTCGTCCTATTTTACACTCGTCGATTTGATCACGTGGCTGGGACCGCCAATTTACCCCGTGCAGTATACTTGGTGTAGATTGACATTTTGCACATTTCGCGGCAGTAGCCGAACCAGTTCATGCAGTACGCGAGTGCACACATTTTAGTGATTTGTGGGGCCATTTTCCGATTTTCAGCTACATACTGAACGAATCTTAAATATTTGAAGTACGCACAGAACAAACAACCTTCACTTCTCTCAGTACAATAGGTAATTTTGCTAGACAGCTCGCCTACTTTTGTAAAGTAACAAAACCTGAGAGGATACTTGCTCGGTATTTTCCAAAACTGATCAGCGCTAATTGCATCCACGTGCCCTTTTGCACCGGTGTAGGACAGATATCTGGGGCATTTTTGCAGAGGCTGACTACAAGTGTTACATATCCTTCTCATGTTGACTGCAACACGAAAACCTGAAACATTTTCTGCTTGTGCATGCGTATACGTGCACCGTTGGACTTCGAACATATTCTCCTGTCGCACAAAAAGCAGTTTCTCCGAGTATTCTAAGTGCAAATATTCCTGGATTTATTCTAAAACGTTACTGATTAACGTAGTTCCCTCAATCTCCCCTTCCTGTATGTGAAAACATGAGTTCATAGAATAATGTTCAAGTGCCATATAATTTAGATAATTTATTTGGTTTATAATATTCACTTCAGAACAACAGTTGGGTTTATGTTTTAAAACATGGTCTCCTCATTCAAATCCCAGTTCCAAGATACTTACTCTTTAGGTTTCAAAATCCAACACACATTTAGGGATTTTTAGAAATAGTAAATTCATTGCTGTCAGAAAGTTTAATTTGTCGTATCACACACCACAAAGAGCAAATGTTGGCAATTTAGAACTGCCCAAAAGACATATCTCCTTTAAAGTCTTTTGAAATCCACACTTATAAAACGTTTTAAATATACCGATATTTGGTGGATAATAGAAGAGAATTCAAATTGTGTGCTCTACTTCCATCTCTGGAAGTTTGCGTTAATCAGTTCTTGTTTACAGAGTGACAAAACTGTCGCCCCCAGCTGGGCTCTAACTACGATCCTTTCGTTTAAACACCGAATGCGTTAGTCGGTTGCGCTACAGATACGACGACAAAGGTCATCCTTACAGACTTACAGTATAATGCATCTCTAAGATTTAACCTTGGAACCGCGTATTTACTCTCGTTCTTTCGAATTGTGCCTGTAGCAGACGGTCAGACACCGCTGTCATGAGTTGTACTTACATTAATGTAGTTATAAAATTGACATACACTGTAGTTACTGGAAGAGCTAGAGTATAGAAAACGAGGTGGCCGAGTGGTTAAGGCGTTGGACTGCTAATCCAATGTGCTCTGCACGCGTGGGTTCGAATCCCATCCTCGTCGTTACATTTTTAATCCACACATAAACATTAATGTTCGCAACACATAATTTACAATGATGTTTACAACATCTCTGTTGTATTACTCGACAGAACGTTGAGGTGTATTGACCTTCAGGTAACTAGCGCTGCGTACGTCCCTTATCAGGTATTATCTGGTCGATTAAGGGAGTTAAATATTAGTAAGTTGATATATAGTAGGTTACGAAACACAAATGGAGCATTTGGAAGATGTTTGTGTCTATATGATATGTTTTTTCGCGCCTGCCGGTGTATGACACATTGCTGTCCAGAAGACATGAATATATCTGAACAGACTATACCTACACTTGATTCACCGTGTACGTGCGATAAGCTGAGGTAAACATCCCCGTATTGCGAATTCCTTCCGATACGCTTTCACGCTTTGCCATGTGGTAGTTTCGTTTTAAATAATGAGGCTGTGAAATGATGATGATGATGATGATGATGATGATGATGATGATGATGATGATGATGATGATGATGATGATGATGATGATGATGATGATGATGATGATGATGATGATGATGATGATGATGATGATGATGATGATGATGATGATGATGATGATGATGATGATGATGATGATGATGATGATGATGATGATGATGATGATGATGATGATGATGATGATGTGACAATAAATTCATAAACAAACGCATACGAATGCCGAACGTTTTTATTTCTTCTTTCTTAAATATTGGTCAGTGTTAATTGTATCAAGTAAAAACCAATCACTCGAACAAAATTTCCAATGCTGGTATGAACCGTACGTACGACAGCCTTCTAACATTTCGTCACAAACATCGCATTGACCTTTTTTGGAAAATTTTGTGATGCAATGTGTGTACTTAAACATATTTTACCTCTAAATAACGGCGACATTAGCATCAATGTATATTTTATCCAAAATAAATTTACTAAACTGTCATTATACTGTTGACATACACGCTCTTTCGGAGCGTTTTAGACATAATTCCTAAACCGACAATACAAATACTATCAACATTGTTATAAAAACTGTTGCAGGAAGTCCCAAATTTCACAGAATATTGTGTTGAGTTATTCAGTGCAGTTTTTAGAAGCTAAAATGAGACGGAATTATTGTACTCTTGGTAGACTCTGTCTAAACCAACCTTTTGTCAAGACACTGAATGAGTCAAAAGTGTCTCTTTGTAAGTCCTTATGTGCAACATACCTCCTGTTCAAACCAAATCAAAACAATGTCGTTGTAATTGATAAGTTGTATAAATTTATAGTGATTTGCTTAACGCATAACATTGTACTCTAACAATAACTTTGAACACGCAATATATAGCTCTAAATTTCTGTAATACCTTAGAATCCTTTTATACCTATCATTTCTATCTCGTAGGTACACAAAAACTTGGGTCCATATATTCCCGAATGTCCGGAAGCAGTGAATTGTTATTTTAAGTCTAATTTGGCATACTTGATACATAACTATCCATCGTAGCTTTTTAAAAATATGATAAATGCATATAACATATATAAATATATTTCTATGTACATAAAAGGGATTGCAGGTCAAAGGTAAAGAGGACTCTGATTGTAAACTCAAGTCCGTTGGATAGTATGAAACTGTTATGACCATAGATAATGGACCCACTCCCGACTTGCCATAATGACGCGTTACAAAGATTGTCACAGCCTCAAGTCTGGTAGAAACTGCACTGATCAGTGACCTTTAGGCTAATGCGGTGTAGCTACTGTTGCATACGTCGTACTTCGATCAGCCAAATAAGAGTTGGAACAAACTGCTGTACGAATAGCAGAAACAAATGCCGGTTAATACTTTATTCCAAACAAAATTCATAGGTGGCCATGTGTTAACTTAGATAATAAAATCCCCGAGAACATCAAAGTTCCACCAATCCAGGCATTTAAAAAAAGAAAAGAAAACAGTTAAAAACTTGTTCCTAAAATATATGTTTTACTCAGTTGATGAATCAATGAATAAACAATATTGATTACCCTTCACACTAAATTGCTTGTCTATTTAGAATTAGAAATTTGTAAAATGTTTGTCCTGGCTGAGTCGTTACACACTTTGGTTCTTACCTAGGCGGCCCAGATTCGATCCAATCCGACAGCAAAGTGGGGTTTGTGGTGGAAAACATGGCGCTTGGTTGCGTTTCCTCCGGGTCCTCCGGTTTCCCCCACCATCATTCCACCAGCTGATCCATCAATCATTCATCTCAGGCGTTGAGCCGAGCCCACAGCCCTGATTTCATCAGGGTCAGATACCTCGGTTCCCTCGCTCTGAGGGAAAACAAGCGCCACCTAACGTCAAAATTTAGGAGAAAGGGAGGGGAAAAATGGAAATTAGTAAATAAGTCATCCATGACAGCTCTTTTGACCTCGGAAGTTTTTTTATTCATGGATTCTATTCATCTGGGAGATGCACCTCTTGTGAAGAAGAAGCTTGACGACAACATTAAAACAAAGATATACCATCTATATTTGAATACCTATTAGCATATACCTATATATTAGCAAACAATTCAGTTTTGAATGCAATGTTTATGGAAATGTATTGCAATTTTATACCTGACTGAGCTTTTTTCCGATGTTTCCCTAAGTCGTTATGACAAATGCTGAGAGCTGGTCAACTGAATTCCGTGCAAACAACTTGGATGAACAGTTTAAAGTCCTGAATGCCATGCGGTTGGTACGTTAGTGGAAACTTTGCTAATTAGCTTGACCGATTTAGTACAATAAGTAAAAAACAAAGTGATTTATCACAACATATATGAATAAATAAATGATAAATATACGAGTTACGAACTAAATCTCAATGATGCATTTTATCAGAAGATGGGCTGCCTAAATATCACCGTCATGATACTGAAAACAACTGCACGCCACCGTTGTCGGAGGGGGCTGCTGAGACAAACGTAGCCCGGATAGCTCAGTGGTAGAGCATTAAGCTTTTAACCTAAGGGTCCAGGGTTCGAATCCCTGTTCGGGCGTATATGTTTTTAAAATGAGACCTGTCTTAAGAGTTAGGTAGCGTAACGGCAACTAACTGTACAGGTCGGCCGAAGAGTATTAATGCATACACGGTGGGAAACAGTAACAGTTACTGGCTGAAAAATCCGATACTTGAAGAGGGTGAAAAAACTTACATGTTGGTACGCAACAAAGAGGCCAAGAATGTGTAATAAATGACAGCTGTATTGAAATTAAAAATGCAGGAGATTTGCACTGAAAAGAACATCAAATGGAGCTGAATGTTAGGAAGATATTTAACTGATGATCCGGAGGATATACAAGGTAGGTAGTACAATATTTAAAAGTGAATTGTAAATATGATTCTAAGAAGGTAAATAAATGACAAGAAAATAGGAAAAGGTTTAAGGAGGTATTCCAGTAAACGAGAACTAATTCAATAAGCTTTTCAGTTAGTTTTGCAGTGTTTAAGTTAAGGGGGAGGAAACAGAAATAAGCAAGTCCAAGCGGTAGGAATAAATTCTGTAAATATTATGTAAAGTTTCAAAGATTATATCGTTGATTCCTTAATTCATATAAATGATATTTGCCTGAATTCCAGCACTTTGAAACATACGTTTTAACACCCCCCCCCCCACTGACACACACACGTGAACGCACGTGGACACATGACTTCGAATTTATTTTAAATGCCATTATAGAGCTCTGGATAGAGGAAAAGTTGATGGATGGAAATGTAGGATATGAGCAACATTCTGCACAGACATCGCCGAAGTTAGGTGTCTAGGTAAGTGAGAGTGATGAAGCTGTAGCCGAACGGTCAGCGGCCGTGTACACATCACGAGCTGGTGCAGTACTGTCCCCTTCGGTAGCTGGGAGTGGTTGCCGAAATGTCCCGGTTGTCGTTGTGCTCTCTTGGCTAGTTGTCTAAGGCACTTCAAGGTACAAAGTTCTCATTGGAAGATCAGACAGTGACTGTGATTATCACATGAAACGTACCCTGTAGTTAATTGATTAGGTAAACACACACAACACACACACACACACACACACACACACACACACACACACACACACACACACACACACACACACCAAATCTTTATCTGAAACAAATGACAAAAATGAAAGCGAAACCTATGTTAGTCTACGCGACTAAGCATGTAGCATATTGCCCTTAAGAACATGCTAAAATATATTGTTATACAAGAACTAACAGATCAGGCAAAAGAACTATCACTTAACATCTGTCGTGTCAGAAATAGAGGCCAATTCTTTATATATATTCGGCGTTGCTATATTGAATTTTGAATTATTTTATACCTTTTAGAAGGCTAAGTTGATAAGTGTCTGTATTTCACATTCATGATAACAGCAAAAGGTTTAATATTTAGTTACTCCGCAATTTAAGAAATTTATGTTACATGAAGTTTCTTGTATCAGTTTTGCTCCTCCAACGAAAAGAATAAAGAAGTAAATTTCTGTAAGCCTTCATTCCAAGAAACCGAACCAGAAGGAATAATCATTTGCAGGGGTACTTTCTAAAAGAAGTAAAGCATAAAGAGTAGAACATTATGTTAAAGGTTACAGATGTCCTGTCAAATGGTTTCAAAAGTATGAAGGCAGTGAATGATGTTTTTCAGCCAAACACTGTTGGAACTATTTAACTGCGCATTCATGTCATACCTCTTTCGAGTGTCTTTTCTGTTAGCTGTAGTTAGGTAGCCTATCTTCTTTAACGCATTTCAAGTTATAAAAACTTACGCCCGAACAGGGATTCGAACCCTGGACCCTTAGGTTAAAAGCCTAATGCTCTACCGACTGAGCTATCCGGGCTACGTCGTTGTAGTTTCTCAACCATGAGCATGTACATTTGTTGTCGGTATCATATTTCATGAACAGTTAAACATACAATCCTCTGTTGAGAAACCGGATTATGCAATATTGAGTTGTATTTTCTAATGGGAAAATGCTGATAATGCCCAATCATTTTCCGGTGTATTTATCTGTTTTAAGGTCGATTAGCTTAAAAATGTGAATAGGTAAGTATATATTTCTTTAGAATAGCTGATATATGGTCCTAAGTGCAGTATAGAACATAGCCATAAAACTGAGGGGAAAGTATGCATGACTTCAGTAGAATCTCCAACTTATCAAACCGTTATATCGAGTATCATGTTGAAAAGTTATAAATCTGGAGTTGGATTTTACTGTCTGTTTATACTCACTAGATACTTGGATGGGACTGAAGTAATGATCATCTGTTTCTTTCTTTTTTTCGTACGTAGAACTATCCTCTGATTTACCTGAGAGTTGGTATATTACTGAGGTCATGTGTACGAGAGTATAGCTTTTACTGCACAAACTACAGTTACCAAGAGAGAGTAGTTTTATTGACTATATACATAAATTTAAAAATACATTTCACATACATGATACAGAAATTGGAATGAGAGAGGAGACAGTTTCCTCTTTGCATAATACTGAAGTTATTTGAAAAACAAATTCCCGAAATATTTGAAATTCAGGCATTTGTGGAAATAAATCAATTGGTTGTCAACTGTTTACTACTACGTGTTTGAGATCCCTTGAAGTACCAAGTTCTCCATAGTTACTTGAGGTTTGAGCAACAGGTAATCAAAATTTACCCCACCGGGTGGGCTCGAACCACCAACCTTTCGGTTAACAGCCGAACGCGCTAGCCGATTGCGCCACGGTGGCGAGTACGTATAGGTTTATTCAGCACAATTGGTCACCTTCGAATCTTATTGGTGTTTCTCTGTTTAAGTTCCTTGCTTAGCGCTTCAAAATACTAAAACAAGTTAAATATTTCAATATCACAGGAAGTGATATTTCCTGTGAATGTGAGAGATATTTAACACAACAGATGTATAAATTTGAAAACATATGCGGCAATACAAAACGAACATTAAAAAAGAAAACAAGAAGAGATACCATATTAAAGTTTTATAAAACCATGGCAGTGCCTGTTATATCTTATGGAGCCTAGACCTGGACCTTGAACAGAAATGATAAAAGAATAATTGAAACGGCTGAAATGAAATTTTTGAGATACGTAGCTGGCTGCAGTATTAAAGATCACATTAAAAGTGAAACAATAAGAGAACAACTAAAAATATTTACTTTAAATGACAAATTCAGGGAGTACAAACTGAAATGGCAAGATCATCTCTCTCGAATGCCAGAAGAAAGACTCACCAAACAAGCCTTGCAGTATAAACAGTTGGTGTTAGAGATGTTGGAGGACTACGGAGACACTGGGAAGATACCTTCTGAGCCGAAACCAACCTATCTCGCCTATCTTGAGGGTTGATGATGATGATGATGATGATGATGATGATGATGATGATGATGATGATGATGATGATGATGATGATGATGATGATGCTTAGCGCTTCTGTGTCAAAGAGCAAAAATAAAAAGTTTAAACCCTATAAATTTGTTATTTAAGTGTATTTCCCTTTAGATATGAGAATTCATTGCTGCTTTGAGTACAAAAATATCTTAGTAGTTCAGATTTCTATTTATACTGTCCAGCTGATTTGTTGATATTTGATATTTCTGCCTATTAATAAAATGTTTAGAGGATCTGCCCATGGATCTCACCCCTTCCGATTTATGTTGACATATTGAAATATGTTTACATTTATATTTGCAAGCATAAAGAGACTGCCCTCTCAATATCTGTAATTTTCACAGTAGAAGTTATCTACTACAATATTCACTTAGGCAAAATGTTTAAACTTAGAGATACCGTTCCGTTATACTGCATAATAGGCTCAGTGGTCTTGGGGTATGATATCTAATTTGGGCGCAGAAAGTCCCGGATTCAAATTCCGCTTGAGCCCTTCTGTACTTTTGTTGCACAATTCCTCATTGCTAACACCTACTTCGTGTATATCAGTAAAATTCGCCGAAAATTAATTTCTTGCTTCTGAAATACGGACACTAGGAATTTGATAACAGCATGACTTCATATCTCTCTTATTTTTATGAATAATGTATTAACACTCAGGGAAATAACAAAGTATATATTTAAGAGATCGTCCGTATTTCACTGTGTGACACTACGGGGCAATGTAGATGTACAGTAGCACTGAAACTGCAGAACAATTACATTTGCACATTTTATTAAAGATAAGGGTTCGCTAGGTTCTAGAATCTATTAATTACTGCATGACAATCTTCTCCTTAATTTTATGACTGTGTCCATAACTCTCAGCACTAACAACAGTGATACTGAACACATCCATATCTATAGACTATTTTATTTAAACAATCATAAAATATATAAATGAAACCGGTCATTCGGCACAATATAGTGCGATCCATTGAACCACTTGAACAAGCTATAACTTTTGAACCATAGCAGATGCGTGCAACTCTGGAAGACCTTTACACACAATTGGGAGATTACACTAATTTGTTTACATCTCAGAGAAAATGTTGGAAGTGTCCTCCACCAGCACCTACACATGTTTACACTGGTCTCACCATATTCTATGAAGTTTTACGGAATTGATTTCGAATTAAGCGAAGGTTATTTCCAACAAGATGGAGCAACGTGTCATACATCTAATGACACCATGGAACTTGTAACCAGTTTCTTTGATAATCGAATAATCTCAAATGTCTGTGGTCTCTCAGATCCCATGACCTAACTTCACACGATGCTTTATTGTGGGGGTACCTAAAAATAGAATGTACAAGAATAGGCCACAGACAATTGATGTTCCTAAGGAATACATTCGAACCGAAATAAGCAACATTGGTGAGGATATTCTTCGTAAACCTAGCTAAGTTCTAGGGAAGTTTTCGCCCGCTGTTTACTTTTACACCTCTTTAACATTTTTAGTGCTTCTTACCTCTTATTCAATTTCGTTTAATTCTTTTTATTGTATTTTTAATATTTTCCTGGCATCCCCATATATTCTTCTGGTCATCAGTTAAAAATAATCCTAACATTCAGCTCTACTTGAATGTCTTTCTATTTCACTAGTGTTAAATTCTCCTTCCCTTTGTCATAATATTACATTTCAAAATGTAATGCGAATTGAAAGACAATCTCCTACTCTTTCTCACAATTAATTTCAATTCAGGTGTCAATTCTTATGCATTCAATACATAGGCCTTGTTGTTGCATACTTAAATGTAATTTTTTTCACTTGACAGGTATGACTTTGACAGCCAGTCATTGTCTTGCCTTACCTTTTTCGCCGACATTTTCGGTTAGTTGCCGTACCGCAACCTAACTCCGAAGAATTGTTTCATTTAATAAAAATGCAGGCCCAAACAGGGATTCGAACCCTGGACCCCTAAGTTAAAACGCCGAAAGCTCTACCTACTGAGCTATCCGGGCTACGGGCATTTCCACCGCAATAATTGGTTGGGGTCAGTTGTTTTCGATTTCATGACGGCAATATTTAGCCAGACGATCTCCTGATAAAAGGCCACTGTGAGATATAGCTTGTAACTTATTTATTCATATATGTTTTGCCATAATACTTTTCTGATGTACATTACGTGTTGTAAGGTCTATTTGATTAAAACAGAATCGCTGGTTTGCGGTAGTAAGAGTGATATGCGTAGATGTGTAAAATTAAGGGGATTCATTTACATAACAAACACTTAGTTTTGAGTTAAATAGCGAAACGCTATTGACATAGAGGTTCAGTATTAATGTGTACTTGTAATGGCCAGTTACATGACTGGTATTAAAATAATCACAATCCTCTTTTTGCCTCCGTAGGAACATAATCATGTTGTTGAGTGGTAATTTATTACTGAGACAGTACGAGTGGTACCACGTCATGCGTACCTAGGATTATAATATAATAAATATCACAGAGGTAAGGAAAGATATTTTAAGAATTTTACTAATCATGTATGTATGCGAAATGTGTGTTATTACATAAAAATTACGTTAGCAAAAGAAATGCTTGGCCTTAGCCGGGATTTGAACCCGGGACTTCCTGCACCCAAAGCCGGAATCATACCCCTAGACCACTGAGCCTCTGACGTGTCTGCGCTAAACTGGTCCTATGTTATTTTTATCATTATTTTCAAATTTGAAACAAGCCACCTTGGTGAATATTAAATTATAGCTTTCACCGTCAATACCGCCGAAGTAGTATAGAATTGAGCGTTTCAGCACAGTGTAGATAAGATGTTGAACTCTCCTCTGTGTTAATATATGAGTGATGTAAAATGCTCATTGATTTATAACTCTCCTATGTGAATATCGAGATGTAAAAGAAGGGGAGTGTTGGCGTAGTGCCGTTCTCCCCTGTGCAGTGAGATGTTTTTGAGGGTTGGGATGATGATGATGATGATGATGATGATGATGATGATTGTGTGTGTGTGTGTGTAATGTGTGATGGGTGGGATGGGTAACGGGGGGGGGGGGGGGGTTCCGGGGATGTTTGAATTAAATGTGAATTCTTTTCGATGTGTGTGTGCTTGAACTCTCATGTATGAATATCGAAGTCTAGGGTTCGATATTGTGATGGGGCGGGGTGGGTAACGGGGGTTCCGGGGATGTTTGAATTAAATGTATTGATAGTAATTCTTCGATGACTGTGCTTGAACTCTCATGTATGAATATCGAGTCTAGGGTTTGATATGACTGTGCTTGAACTCTCATGTATGAATATCGAGTCTAGGGTTTGATATCTATTACGTTTAGTGCTTCGATGTCTGTGCTTAAACTCTCATGTATGAATATCGAGTGTAGGGTTTGATATCTATTACGTTTAGTGTATGATATATGATGCAGCATCGTTAATCTTTAGATAAAAGAATATCGAGAGAATGATTAGGTATGTTTACTGGGAGAGATTTATGAAAATAAATGTAATAAGACATTCTGGTAAGGGGTGTTCCCTATGCAGAATCTCTCCTTGAGCTATTGTATCCAAGAGCGATGTAAAGGTTAAGAAAAGGTTAAATTCCATTCCCACATCGAGGTACGAGAAAATATAAATCTATTCAACATTGAGGAAGTATAAGAATGGAAATGTAAATCTATGTGAGAGGGTCGCATGACAAAGAAATGTCCCCTCTAAACATGATAAAAGTGGTACATAGCAAGTGTATATAAAATAAAAGCACTACCCATCTCTTTAAGAATGATAAAAAAATTGAGAGAAAAGTATAAGAATGCAAATGTAAATCTGTTTGAAAGGGTTTTCATGATAAAGGAACGCTCCCTCTAAGCACGATAACCGAAAAAGAATATTCCCTCTAAGCATGATAAAAGTGGAACATAACATCGAAAATAGAATAAAAGCACTTACCATCTATTTAAAAATGATTAAGATAACGAGAGAAAAGTATCTCATCTTCAAGTAGATATGAGTAATACAAAACTGATCAATCAATACGATAATATATATACGCAAGTAGGGGTCTATAGTGTAGATATCCTAACTATTCATGGCAAGGTATCACCCTCCATATAAAAAAATTGTCTAGAAAATCTCCCCTCAGTATTACGAATAATCCACTGAACTACATCCCCCTTGGTATGTAGGTCAGAGAAAAAAAAAGAGTTAATCTCTCCAGACTGGTGACAGGGGTGATCAAAACATTCCTATTGCTGTAGCGAAGTCTAATTTTGTCAAATAACGTTAGGAAAAAAAGAATATATTTTAAAATTAAACGAATGAATCTATATATTTGTATGAATGATGAAACAATACTATGAATGTGTTAGTATACCAAATGTAAAAAAAATCAAATGTTCAGAAAAATATATTTTGTACAAGTATGTATGTGTGTAAAGAAATGTGTAACTATATCACCCTCCCCTCCAAGATGTAGGGAACGAATCACAGTTAGTGTGCGCACGCAACATGGTGTTTGGGAAGGAGAGATACGGTTGGAGGGGGTGTAAAAAATGATGAACCTATATAAAGTTTAAACTATGATAATAAAGTTACTAGTAATACCTTCGAACTTATAACGTAGTCACAACTACTTTAAACATATAGCGTAATATGTAGACAGTAACACCGCTCCCGGACGGAGGGGGGGAACGGAGCATCTGTTAATAAATACCGCAGTACGGATGTGTGAGGAGGCAGTCGATTCTCTGGAAATATGGATCCTACAGGTAAGATAGAAAAGTTGTATACTGTAATTCATTTTTTATCTCTGTTTACGAAGAATGTTGAAGTAATACTGATTCGTGTGTGCTTATATGTATGTTTCAGATCATGAGATGCTACAGCTAAATCAACTAGCTGAAGGTGGAACACATCTTCCCACAAAGAAACTACGTGAATTAGATCAGTCCGTTCAACACATCATTCGATCCGTCAAAACCGTGAAGACCAGATATGGTGAACGGGTCGTCGTCGAAACATCAGATTTCCAAGTCTTCCTCCCGGAGAGATTCAAACACATGACCGCAGCGCAGAAAGATCTACTAAATCGTGGTGACTGCATACTCCAATACCATGGCGAGGAAACACTAGAAAGTGGTTTCAAACGACATAAATTGTCTTTTTTAAGCAGCCCGTAATGTCGTCAAAAGGTGAGTATAATTATTGAATAAAATTTCATAAAAAAAGTGATAATGTAGTTACTTGCATGTAAATGTGAAATCGTGCATGTTGTATTAGAACTTAAAGTGTTAATTATCGCACGTCATGTAGTATTAGTAATTGAATGTAGTTACTTGCATGTAAATGTGAAATCGTACATGTTGTATTAGAACTTAAAGTGTTAATTATCGCACGTCATGTAGTATTAGTAATTGAGAGTGAACGTTGTAGGGTTAATTTTCATGTGTAATAATTACGTACATGTGATTATCGTAGTTCAGTTACGTTATTTCACATGCATGTTAGTTACGTTTTTTTTTTACACGTAAAAGTAACGTTGTAGGTGAAAACAGAACGTTAATTTATATGTGTAAAACGTACATGTGAATATCGTAGTTCAGTTACGGTATTTTACATGTATATGGTTTACGTTGTGTGTTTTTATCATTTATGTAAGGGAGAGAGCATTACGTAAAACAGTTACATACTATCTGAATATTGTAGTTACGTGATGATAGCAATAATTGTAAAATACATAATCATTATGTAACTATTTTCATATGTAAAAGTTACATGCATGTTACGTTCTACGTAAAGTATAGAGTTTACGTAAAATTGAGATTCATACATGTAAAAGTTATTAACATGTATGTTATTTCTGTTACCACCTGACATACATGTAAATCAATGTTCCCGTATGTAAAGTTAATCGAATGTTGTAATTGCTTTTTTCAGAAACGGCGACAAGATGCTCCGATACTGCCACTGGACAACCCTCGATTCAGCAAGATGAAACCCGTTCGAACGTGACCCAGGCTGAACGATTACGATGTATTCACAGTGAGTCTGCTTTCAAAAATCGGTTATCTACCTACGAAATTCACAACTGTGTTAATATACTTGACCCCGTCATATTCTTAGCAGAATGCAAACCTTTAATTTTGAATGAAATTGATAAGGGCTTAAACATGTATAAATCAGGTCTTAAGATAGGATCCTGTTTATCCTGTCAATATGTCATAATATCACAAGAGAGCGATAATATTCATACATTTAACTTTAACAGTAAACTTGAGGTGATATTGCAATCTACAGATAAATCTATATGGTATGAAGAGAAGATTGTACAAACTATACTAGATCATATGGATAATTTTGAATCGCGTACCAGTTCAAAAGCTTTATACAGTATTGAGAAATTAACAATATATGTGACACAATACGATTCATTGAATGCAGGGATGTATACTGAATTACCCGACTTTATAAAATCGAAGAGAGCTGTTATTAACATTCGTAATACTGATAAATATTGCTTTGCATACTGTCTGTTAGCATCCAAATACCCGGTAGAACGTAACAAGAATCGACCCACCTCCTATAAAAGATATGATTTTCTTAACGAATTTAACTTTGAGAATATAACATTCCCCGTATCATTGAAAGATGTAGAAAAATTCGAGAATCAAAATTCAAATATTTCAATAACGATATACGGTGTTGAAAATAAATCGATTATTCTCTTATATCAACCAAGAGAGATAAAATCACATCATGTTAATCTTTTAATGTATAAAAGACATTATTGTCTGATAACAGACTTATCACGTTTGCTAGGAAGGCAGCTAACTAAACATAATGGGCGAAAATGGTTATGTAACAATTGTAACTTGTATTTCACATCAGAATCACGTTTAAATAGCCATAGAAAGAGGTGTATGATGAATCAAATTATCAGAATGCCCGAGGCTGGTAAAACTGATCTCGTTGAATTTAACGCATATTCGAAATGTCTAAAAGTTCCATTCGTGGTTTATGCAGACATAGAATGTATCTTACGTAAGGTAGATTCGTGTCAAGATGTATCCAGTAAAAGTTGGACACGCACCATTCATAAACATGAAGCGTATGCAATTGCATTACATTTGGTCTGTAGTTATGATAAAAATTTAACACGTTTCAAATCATTTGAAGGTCCATATGCAATTGAAAATTTTCTTAAAGAATTAACGTTAATTGCAAATCAGGTCATCAATATATATGCTAATAAAATTGAAATAAGTATGAGAGAGGTGGATGAGCTAGAATATCAAAATGCAACACGATGTCACATATGCAAACGTGAATTTCTTAACTCGTGCATAAAGGTTCGTGATCATTGTCATTTGACTGGAAGTTACGTTGGCCCAGCTCATAAGCACTGCAATTTAAATAGGAAAATGCCAGGATTCATACCAATATTCTTTCATTGCTTGTCAAAATACGATGCTCATTTCATAGTAAAGAAACTAGGTTACGATACGGAACCTATCAACTGTATTGCACAAACCTCTGAAAATTACTTATCCTTTAGCAAAAGATATACAAATTCGAATGGAATGAGTATATATCTAAGATTTCTGGAGAGCTATCGTTTTTTGGATTCAAAACTTAGTAACCTTTCGGATATGTTAGAATCAGATGATTTTCATTACACCAATAATATGTACACGAATCCTTTGCATAGACAACTGATGAAACGCAAAGGTGTCTTCCCGTACACGTATGTGGATTCTATAGAACAATTATACGAGAATAGTCTACCATCCAAACATCAGTTTGATCATGTAAGCGATGAGGATTATAGTCATGCTAGAACGGTATGGAATGAATTCAATGTTAAAAATCTGGGTGAATATTTAAATATATATCTTAAGTGCGATACATTAATACTAACGGACGTGTTTGAACGCTTCCGTGAATTAAGTATCGGTTTGTACGGACTCGACCCGTGTCAGTATTACACACTTCCCGGGTTAGCCTATGATGCAATGTTAAGAACGACTAGTGTACAGATTTCATTATTAACAGATAAGACTATGCTAGATTTCTTCGAAAAAGGAATACGAGGTGGAATTTGCACTGTGTCCAAACGGTATGCAAAGGCGAATAACAGATACATGACTAGCTATGATAACACTCAACCAACTAATTATTTAATGTACGTTGACTGCAATTCTTTATATGGATATACAATGGAAAATAATAGCTTACCATACACTGATATAAGGTGGCTAACTGATGCTGAAATTAAATCAATAGATTTTATGTCTATTACAAGTGATTCTGACGTGGGATATGTGTTGGAAGTAGACTTTAAATATCCACAGGAACTTCATGATATACAAAATGATTTGCCATTATGCCCTTTGAATGAAATCGCGCCAGGTGATAAGTATACAAAATTGCTAACAACATTGAATGATAAAAATAAATACGTATTACATTATCTCAATTTTCAACAATGTGTTAAACTTGGTTTGATTCCATCGCGTATACATAGAGTAATAGGTTATAAACAATCTAACTTGATAAATCCTTACATTGAACTCAACGCTCGTAAACGTATTGAAGATAAGACGAAATTTGGTCAAAATCTATGGAAGTTAATGAATAATTGTGTTTATGGAAAATTTATAGAGAATGTAAAACGTTATAATTCATTTCATTTAGCTACCAGCTGGAAACGAGCGCGTAAATTGTTAGCTCGACAGACATGTATAAGGTATGTGATTTTTGATGAAAATTTAATAGGTATAGAATTGGTCAGAGATGAAATATTGATGAATAAGCCAATATACATAGGACAAGCAATCCTGGATCTATCCAAACATAAAATGTATGATTTTTATTATGAAATTCTGAAGAAAAAATTGAAAGATGTAACTTTAATCTATACGGACACGGATGCTTTTCTCTTTGAATCTAGCTGCGATATATATGAATTTATTAAAACCAATATACATTTATTCGATACATCGATTTATCCAATGGATAATGTGTATGGTATTCCGTTAGCAAATAAGAAAATTTCAGGATTATTCAAGGATGAGCTAGCCGGTAGAGTGATGACTGAATATGTAGGGCTGAAATCGAAATTATATAGTTATCGATATGATACTGAAGTGATTAAAAAATCAAAAGGTGTAACAAAAGATTCGATGAGATTCATAACCTTTGAACAATATCTCTCATGTATTACACATCCTGACACTATACATCGAAGCATGCAGACATGTTTCAGAAGTTATAAACATGATGTTCATACCATTGAATCTAATAAGATAGCTTTAAGTGGTATCGATACAAAACGATACATTCCCAATAATTCATTTTCAACATTAGCATGGGGACATTATGCTATAGAAAATTGTCAAGTGTAAATTTCTTTTCCTTTTCTCAATAAAGCATAGATTCAACTGAGTTAAAAGGTATTACTAGGCCACGATAATAACATATTACTGTATTTCAAAAAATAAAATAATTGAGTTTCAAGTATAATTGTAAAGTGTGTTACAACTGAGTTAAAAGGTATTACTAGGCACATGATAATAACATATTACTGTATTTCAAAAAAAAACGAAATAATTGAGTTTCAAGTATAATTGTAAAGTGTGTTACTAATTACATGATAATAACATATTTACTTCATTTGAAAGATAACGTGTTGCTTTTTTTATGTTTATGTTAGGGGTGAAGGAATATTTTTTCCTATTCATGTCGTTTTGAAATGTTAGATAGCAGAAATCAATGAAATGTTAATTCAACTATAATCATGTATGATTTTTTATTAAAATATATTTACTAATTATATCAAAATGTTATTATCATGTCTCCGTTAAGGGGTGAGGGGAGATTTATATATATCAATGTGAACTAGCATGTACAAAGGCTCTTATTTCAGCTATAATCATGTATGATGTTTGTTTATCGTATATTACTAATTACTTCAAATTGTAATTATCATGTTTACGTTAAGGGTAGGTGAATTTATATATACTCAATGTGAACTAGCATGTACGTTATGTTAAAATCTCTACAATTAAATGTTAATTCAACTATAATCATGTATGATTTTTTTTTAAAGTATAAAAATGTTATTATCATGTTTAAGTTAAGGAGATGTGAACTAGCAGTTACAGAAGATGTCAGGAATCAATGTGAACAAAAAAATAAAACACAATATATCATTAAAATTATATTTCTTTATTGAGTTGTGTGTTTTTTATTTATACAATGTCCACCTCATTAATCCATTCACGGGTAGGAAATCCTAACCATTTCACCAGAATCCTATCACCACGACGTCTGATGATCCTTTCAACTAAATACGTGTCTGGATATTGAGTTTTCTGTAATTCATAACCGTAGAATGCTCCTTCAATCAGTTTACCCTCCAGATCCTCGATGAGATAGGTCAATGGATGTGTCCTTTGCACTGTACGTATCCTAAAGACTTCAACACTCCAATTTGGTAGATAACCTTTCTCCATAACACCTTTATGCTTAGAAATCCTCACGTAGTCACCAACACGATGAAGCCTAGATCTTCGCTTCTCACGCAGACTTCTATCATATTTGTAGACGCTGAGCAGGAGAGAATTATCACGAACTTCTACAGGCTTCATACGAATCGTTCGATGGTAAGTATTATTGTATGTATGAATAATTCTAGGTAGTATGTTTATCCATTGATATGAGCCTTTAACAATAAATTCCTTATGCAAAATCAGTTTGATCGTTCTTATTAAACGTTCCACTGCTGCAGCCTTAACGTGAGTGAATGTACTGTAATGATTAATATTATTACGAGTCATTAGTTCGCGGAAATGTTTATTGTAAAACTCCCTTCCTTTATCAGATTGAACATTCTTCGGAAACGATTCCATTTCATTCAATATCTCCTCCATAGCAGTCGAAACGTTAATACCACTTTTATCACGTAATGGTCGTGCATAAGCCATCTTGGAATAAAAATTGCATGCAAGAAGAATTTACTTATAATTCCTATTGTCTCTTGCATAATTAGACATGTCCATAAGATCTATTTGTACTAAATCGTTCATTCCTTTGCTTATGATCTTACGACGTAAAAATCGTCTTCTAGCTGGTGCATGTAACTCGGTTGCAATGCGACGTTTTATCATGCTATAATTTTTGATGTTTTAAGTTCTGTAATAATTTCTTCTATATCGGGTGAGTGATTCAAATTACCTGCATCCCTCGACGCAACTAATAATCTTAATCTGTTTATTATTTCATTCGGATCGTTCCAGTAGATGTAATCTAATTTTCTCTGCGGTACGTGTTCTTTCCAACGTAAACCAAATCCAGTTCGATTACTAACAAGGTCACGAATGATATGACGATACTTGAACCCTCGATTTGCTCTTAAACGTCCATCTCTTGAATAACCGTGTCTGTAAACTTGAGTATTTTGTAAGATTTGCGAATACACGTCTAAATCATCATCTGTGTACGATGTCTTGCGAGGTAAACGTTTAAATAATAATTCATATAAGCCTGCTGTGGGTTCATACGTTTCTGTTCCTATCTGAACACCATCAGATTTAAACACAACTGTCTTGTTACCCAATTTATACTCATTATCCTCGTAACGTATGCCGTAAGTATTGTCCATGTCACTCGAACTGGCAGTTCGAACCTTGTGTAGATACTTTGACACGAGATCAGATCCGTTAGCATCATCTGTAGTTTCGTCGTCGTCGTCGTCGTTGTTGTCTTGGTGTGCTTTCGCTATTACTTTCAATGGTTCGGTTACAGGTTGAAGAACTTCAGACATGACTCGTTGCGTTTCGAATTTCATTCCTTTGAGAGAACGTAACTTTTCTCTTAATGCCCTACTGTGACGGGCAATGGATTCCTTAAGTCTTATAGCTTCAGCATCCATATCGAAATGAATGTATAATTAATCAGCTACTGCTAATTTATATGAAACTATCAGTTCTATACTTAATATATGACCATCTTTAGCACGTCCGACTGGCGCTGTAAACGATAGAATATCGCCAGTTTCAACTCTTACAGGATATCTTTCAACTAATCTTCCGTTTATTGCAAACAATGTATCATTTACAGCATGCGGATGTACCGATGATACGATGGAACACGAGAGTACACTTCCATTTCCAGGAACTTTATAGTATTCGAGTCCCGATGTTAACGTATACCTTAAAGAGGGACCTCGAAACGGACGTGTTTGCAATGAAATTATGAGTTGTGCTTTCAATTGTTGTAACATAGTGTTTACAACATTTCTCATTCGTGTTTTCATAGTATGAATATCATTATTTATAGTGATTAGTTTATTATCACGTTCCGTTTGTCGTGCGGTTAGTTCTTTCACTTCTTTTTCTACAGCTGTAGTAATAGTCTCGCTAGCGGAGGTGATTGTTCTAGTTAACTGACTTTGTAATTCATTCTGTTTCCGTGTAATAGTATCGGCAATGTTTGTTATAGTCTCGGTTAAACCCGTTTGCAATTCATTATGTTTCTGTATAAAGAAATGATTAACATAACTCATGGTGACTGCATCACTATCATCTATCGGGTCGGCTAAATCCTTCAATCTCTTCATTCGAAATGATAGAGTTTCATTAGAGTCGTGAATTGGAATCCTATCATCTACATATTTTTTATTAGGAACGTCGTGTTCGTGAAGGGGGTCCAACAGCGTTTTCATTCTTATACCATATATAATGACATTATTTTCGGAATCACGTTTAAATGCATATTTACTTAAGTACTCCATTAAATTGTTGTATTGGATGTCGAGCGATTTTTGTATGTGATCCCTAAGCATAGCTTCAAACTCGCCCATACGCTGATACGAGGTCTGCTCGGTGAAGATCTGCATTCGATTCTCGACGTCAGCCGTATGCGTATCCACATAACGTTTAGTCGATGCATCGTCACCTTCTTCAGGGTCGTGAATATTGCACAACCGCTTTCCCTTGAATCGATAGTTTCCCGATCCATCTCTAGTTATGATATATCGATTGAACACATCCCTAGAGGGTATGATTCTTCGGGATCCGAACCTGTCGATACTCATTGCTTAAGTGATGGATTATTCTATTTATTCATTCTGATAAAGCGATCAAAACCGTGACGGTAGCGTCCCTCGTTCAGTGGATATTCTGGTACTATAACAACAAAGGATCGTTCATCACTCTCCCATATATGTTTACACATATCCTTAAATTCATCATAGGACATATCGGTATTTACATAATCTTCGTATATATGTTTTAAATTGAGATTATCCTGTCTAAAGAATATAATCATATTTGCATTATCTCTAATTAAATGTTTAGGTACTTTAGCATATGATTGTGCTAAATATATAGCATCGACATTACGATGTCTACCCATACTGTAATATGAAGCTATCTTACCCTGTTTTTCATTTATCACATCATCAAATACGAATATCGAATTTTCTCTAGCATCCGACGTTTGAATTACTTTATCACCATCATCGAACGTAAATACACCTATATCGGGTATAGTTTTCAGTAACCTGAGTAAATATCGATATTTAGGTTGTTGCAACGATTTCGAGTATATGTAGAGGTTTTCGAATCTCAGACCATTCTCGTGAATAAGCAGGTTGAGTAAAACATTCGTTTTTCCAGCTTTTGAACTGCCCAGTATGAGCGCTCTAACGTTACTCGGAAACAACGTACCGTGTCGTCCTTTGCGAATGTCATCCTCGAAATCTAACACCTGTATGGGTAGCGTACACTTTTGCTTTACTATCTCCATATCGCGACTAATACTTATAAAGCATAAGTTTTGTCTTTTATCTCGCTCGTGATAAGGGCAATCTATGTCTTTACTGGATTTAGCCAATCGTCATAGGAATCGTATACTTATAAAGCGCACGTTTTGCCTTTTTTATTTCATAGTGAGACATGCGCTCTACAGGTGCACGCAAAGGTTCGGGAATTCTTAATTCCTTGATTAATTCATTACCATTTGAGGCACATTTACCGGGTTATCGTTTCTGCGGTCCCGGAACGAAACTACATAAACGCTTGCAGAGAGGTGACTTACCGGTGAACGGGTTAGATTCAGCGTGTCTCGATCACGATCGGGCTTACGCAGAGAGTACTGATACAGAATCTCGTCGTCTAGCCGATAAGGTGTTGGTAGAGAAAGCTTGGAGACGTGTAAAGTCTGCCGACGCTTCTTTGGGCGAACGACTTGCAGCTCGACTTGTGACTACACTTATGAAGGGTAAATTGGCAGCGGGCGCTGGCATGCGTAAACGTCGCAACAAGAGAGGTGATTTCTTACCTTTGCTACCACTTTTAGCAGCTCTAGGTGCAGCAGGTGGTCTAGCTGGAGGTGCTGCTCAGATTGCTACGGCTGTCAATAAGAAACGTTCGGATGCAAAACAACTTGCGGAATTAACACGTCACAACGAGCGCATGGAATCTTTGGCTCAGGGCAAAGGTCTTCGCCGTAAGAGACGTCGTAAGGGTAGAGGATTATATCTTCGATCAAAAAACTCGGGGCGAGGCCTATATTTATCCCGGAAAAAGCCCTGAGTGCTAACGAGATCGATTCGTATGCACGACGTCTACACATTCCACATTTTAGAGGTGTCTACATGATCGATAAACTACCTCCACGTCCTCGATACTATGAGAGAATAGTAGTGAATCTGGATACATCAAATAACCCTGGTACACATTGGGTTGCTGTACGTAAGGATGGTGACGTTGCCTACTACTTTGACAGTTTCGGCGATCTGAGACCTCCGGAAGAGATAGAAACGTACCTTTCGGGTGTCAAGCTCCTATATAATACGACGAGATTTCAAGAATTCGATTCTGTGATTTGCGGTCACTTGTGCCTTCAGTTTCTCCTCGATGAGTTACACGATCACCGTGAGTGGTAGTGATACCAGCTTCTCTACATTTCTAAATCCACCATTACATCTGGATCCTAACGGACATTACGAGATAGCTCTATTGAATTTTGAGACTTTTTACTCGATTCCGAATGTGGACGAGAGTAATATTCTATTCCATTACGTTCGCGATGGAAAAGTCGAACGTATAGTAATTCCACCGGGTACTTATGAATTGGATGATATCGCCAGATTGATCAAGGATGCTCTCGACATCGGTGACGACTTTATTCTACGTGCTAATAATAACACCATGAAATCAGAAATTCAATCTCCCTATATTATCGACTTTAGTCGTGAGAGATCTATTGCTTCACTTCTCGGTTTCACCTCTAAACAGAGGGTACCGGCAAACGTGCTGACCGAGTCTAATGATTTGGTTAACATATTCAAGGTCAGCATCATACGTATCGAGTGTAGTCTTGCAACGGGATCTTTCATCAATGGTAAAAGTGGTCATTCTCTGTATGAATTTTTTCCATCGGTACCTCCAGGTTATCATATTTCGCAGGAACCATCAAGTCCTATATATTTACCAATCATCGATACGAATCTCATTGATCATCTCGACATTAGAGTGGTAGACCAGAACGGCGATAAGTTAGATTTCAGGAACGAAACCATCACTGTACGATTGCACATACGTCGTAATGGGTATAAGTTTTAAGAGACGATGCTATATTAAAAAACATCTCTCGAGATTGACCTCTACTCGATCATCGACCCGCAAGCTAATCACATCGTCTAATCGAAGATTTCTCGCTAACTTAGGCTTCAAGGTTCTATGATGGATGTGTTGGACGTGACCGGCATTCCGACCTTTGATGATAAGATCAGTAAGGAGGAGGAACACGTATTCCTACCGTACAATACGTCAGCTCTCGATGTGAACGATGAAATTAGAATTCCATGTCAAGCTGAAGATTTGTACACGCTTCCTAGTAGAAGTTATCTCTACATTGAGGGGACTCTCACTAAACCCGACGGCACCGTTGCCACATCGAAATTGAGTAACAATGCTATGGCATTCCTATTCGATGAGATTCGTCTGGATATGAATGGAACGACTATTGATAGAACTAGGAATCCGGGCATTTCATCAACGATGCGTAACTATGCTGCACTGAATGAACTGGAATCGAATCGTTTACTAAATGCTGGATGGATCTATCCTGGAGGTGTGGTAGACATCGTGAATACATCGAATGGTATCTTCAATGCTATCGTTCCTCTTTCGATGTTGCTGGGTTTCGCCGACGATCACAAGGAGGTCATACTTAATAGCAAGTTTGAACTTATTCTCATTAGATCTAAGGATTCTAATAATTGTATCATTGGAAACGATCCTACAACCATACAACTAACTAGACTCGAATGGAGGATGCCTGTACTTCGACTTTCAGATTCTGAACGAGTTGATAAACTTAAACTCGTCAAATCGGATAAACCTCTACACGTCGCATTTCGAACCTTGGACCTTCACACTCAACCTGCTGTACCTCAAACTAAAGCGTTCACATGGAACATTGCAACCACGACTAAACTTGAAAAACCACGTTTCGTCATAGTCGGTGCACAAGTGGATAGATTGAATCATCTTGCTAAGGATGCTTCTCTATTTGATAATTGTAATATCACCAATCTGAAACTTTATCTCAACAGTGAATCTTACCCCTATCACAATATGAATTTGGATTTCGCCAATTCGAAATTTGCATCTCTGTATGATCAATATTCCAAATTTCAATCATCCTACTATGGAAAGGAGAATTACCCTCTTTTGAAAAGGAATGACTTTCTGAAATATGCACCGCTATTCGTCATCGATTGCTCTCATCAACCTGAGGATACTGTGACGGGGGCAGTGAATGTCAGATTGGAAGTTCAAGCATCGTCAAATTTTCCTGCACAAACTTCATTATTCTGTTTAATTATTCATGATAAATTATTCACTTATGAACCATTAACTCATGTTGTACAATCTATCATATAGGTGTAATAAATAAAACATTACAAATTCAAATTATCTTTTTATTGACTTTAACATACATCTCCAATATCCTCTTCCTTGCACTCCTGCTTTTTGCGTCATATGAACATAATGATTTATGAATATCATACAACTGATATAAATTTCTTTCAATATATGGAATTAGTCTTTTAAGTCCATTGAATGCAGTACTATTCAGATTTATACTGCCCACATTTAAACATGTATTCACAAACGTTATTTCTTGCATCTTATTCATGCATAACATTATATTAAATGCATATATTATATTTTCACTGTACGGTGCACGTGGATGCTTACCATCTTTCAGATACGTATCCAAAACACACAAATTTGACATTATTTCCTCCCAATCCTCTTTTGTAATATACACAAACGTATCGTCATGTGTGGCTTTAATGTAAAGTGATGGGAGTTCATTGTATAATCCTATGTTCACACGAAAGTCAATGCTGACGGAGATGTCGTTATCGTTCATGCACACACTATTTACCATCACTCGCAACTTCCTCGTCTACTTCTTCTGCGAAGGGTGTGAAGGGTTCGAACATCATTATGATGAAACTGTCTTGATCGAACGTCTTCTTGGCTTTGACGATTCTCGGTTTGCAGTTCGTCTTCTTCTTTTTCTTGTCTCCTTTCTTACTGGATCTGCGGACATACACGAACTATGTCTCAACATCGTGAATATTTAATACACTTGTTAACGTAAAACTCTTATTATTTTATACTCACTTTTCTATGACTTCCTCCTCGGGTTTCGATGTACCGATATCCTTAAACGGACGATCATTGTACGGACCGCACACATCTTCACCTTGATCCTGTTCGGACTGGCATGCCACATCTTCACTTTGGGCTTTACTGAAATAAACATATTTATCATTAGTTATCTAACACATAACAACACTTTCACGTTAACACACAATTATAATTCTACTTACCCGAGGTACACTTTACAATTCTTTCCGCATTGAGCATAAGATGTGATCGAATCATGATGGGAAGGATTCTTGCAAATCACTTGATGCATCTTTCCATCACACGTTTCATCGTGGTGCTCAACCCAATGCTTTTGCAAATCTTCGAAATTGCGTAGATTCTCCCAGAATCTGGTATCACTTTCAATGATAGGTGTTGTTGTTCCACTCATCTTGACGTTGCGATGTGAAGTGAGAATGCATTCGTTCCCTAGTGTGCAGATGGGTGATGAAACGTGATCATACCTGTCTCCCCCCTCCCCATCCTATCGTCGATTGTACTTAACGTACGGAGGGTTTGTGTGAAGTGAGGACACGTTCGTTCCCGAGCTGGCGGGACAGGGTGAGACCTGTTAATTCGAATTTACTATATTACCGTTTTATCACGTTCCCCCCCTTCCACCTTCTCGTCGCTTGTACTGGAGGAGGACTAGTGTTTATCCCATCGTACATGAATGGGTATCGAACCGAGGAATCTATGTTCATATATATGAATCCTCCCGAGAACTCGATATTCATAGATGAATATTTATACGCCCACACATATACACATATGCACAAATCTTGAGGAATGACAACACGTCATCACCCTTATACTTCAATGTGGAATAGATTTATATTTTCTCGTACCTCGATGTGGGAATGGAATTTAACCTTTTCTTAACCTTTACATCGCTCTTGGATACAATAGCTCAAGGAGAGATTCTGCATAGGGAACACCCCTTACCAGAATGTCTTATTACATTTATTTTCATAAATCTCTCCCAGTAAACATACCTAATCATTCTCTCGATATTCTTTTATCTAAAGAATAACGATACTACATCATATATCATACACTAAACGTAATAGATATCAAACCCTACACTCGATATTCATACATGAGAGTTCAAGCACAGACATCGAAGCACTAAACGTAATAGATATCAAACCCTAGACTCGATATTCATACATGAGAGTTCAAGCACAGTCATCGAAGAATTACTATCAATACATTTAATTCAAACATCCCCGGAACCCCCGTTACCCACCCCGCCCCATCACAATATCGAACCCTAGACTTCGATATTCATACATGAGAGTTCAAGCACACACACATCGAAAAGAATTCACATTTAATTCAAACATCCCCGGAACCCCCCCGTTACCCATCCCACCCATCACACATTACACACACACACACACACACACACACACACACACACACACACACACACACAATCATCATCATCATCATCCCAACCCTCAAAAACATCTCACTGCACAGGGGAGAACGGCACTACGCCAACACTCCCCTTCTTTTACATCTCTATATTCACATAGGAGAGTTCTAAATCAATGAGCATTCTACATCACTCATATATTAACACATATCTACACTGTGCTGAAACGCTCAATTCTATACTACTAGCCACCTTGGTGAATATTAAATTATAGCTTTCACCGTCAATGCCGCCGATTCTACAGAGAGTATTGACCACAGAGTGTTTTAAGAGATTTTATTACGAGGCTGTAGTTGTAGATAGATCGCTAATACTAGATTGCTAATGTAATACTGAAGTATATCTGAAGGGACAAATAGTTAAAGGACAACAAAGTTCATAAGGGTGAAGTGCCTGAAGTTCTGGCTTCTGCTTTTCGCTACAGAAGTGCTAAGAAACGAACATTAGGCGTGAAACGTCAAGGAGATTTGAGTTTGAGACTTTGAGTAGCTGTTTCGGATACCAGTTCGCCTCCGTGGTGCAATCGGCTAGCGCGTTCGGCTGTTAACCGAAAGGTTGGTGGTTTGAGCCCACCCGGGGGCGTAAGTTTTGTTTACCTGATCTAGATATCAATGGACACCTTGCCCTTTCAAAGGTTTTCAACAGACACCCGTATGTAAATATCTGGAAACGATTTGATTTCTCTTCTGAACCATCAAAAAATTTATGAGCATGACTTTGATGTAACTTCACGGTATAGTTATCTGCGTGGAAGATTAAAACTTGTTTTGCTTTGCAGTTTGTGAAAACCCTATTTCGCGCAGTGGAAGTAAGGCGATGTGTTAGAAATGAATTAATTATATTTAAAAACGCTTAAAGTAATACCAAATATTGAAACCAATAGAACGACTCTAGGGCTCGTATTTGAAAATATCTTTTGACAATTAGACCAAAGTCGTCTTATAGACCGGTTAAATTATTTGATGCTTAAATATTAATCAACAAATAACCGTCCCTTCCAGACTCAGGTGAGAAGAAAAGGATAGCGAAACACTTTATAGCGGCACGATTTCAGTACTATATTGCAAACTATTATTTTGTCTACATTTCTTAATTATATGATACCTATAGCAACAGATTTTTGAGCACTACAGATTTTTTAAATGAAATACAACCCTTTCAAGACAGGTGAATATACATATTTTTATATATGTGCATCCGAGAACAACAAAGCATTTGCAGTGTTAATGTGCCATTTGAAAGTTATGACTTAATAATTGTTGACTAATGACTTTATGGGCTTATCTGGTATTTGAACCCGGGACCTCTTGCAACCAAAACGGAACTTTCATCCACATTTTCATTTAGCTGTCGTTACGCAAGCTAACTCTGAAAACAAGTTTCATTTATTAAAAATAGTATGCCTTATTAGTGATTCGAACCCTAGGTTAAAAAACACTTTGCTCTGTTGACTGAAATAATTACGGGGAACTTTGGTCTCACAGTAATCCAATGTTAAAGAGCTAGGGCTCTTCTTTCTAATATGTGACGCGGCGATTTTTTTCTAAGTCCTTCACACTTTTTGATGATATTATATACAACCATGACTTTTAATATAATATTTTTATTTTTAGTGCAATTTCGTATGGGAGGGAGTTATTTTAACGTTATTAATTGTATGTTTATCACCTTACTACGCTTGTAGCCATATTGAAGTATTCAGTGCAACCAAACTATCCTTGTTTCATCACAGAACGCAATGCTGCTAACAGTCTCACTTCTCCCTAAATTTTACTATCTAGCAAACTAACACCAAGTAGTACCTAAATTGTACCACCTAGCTAATAGTATTAAATATACACAGTAGTCCCTAATTTACACCAACTAGCTATATAATTACACTAAACATAACCATATCGTCATCCGCACCTCATTCGTTTCCACGTCGATCATTCCCAGAAACCAGTTACCCTCTACGAAGCGCCCACAATGAAGCTTGCGTCGTCCTATTTTACACTCATCGATTTGAACGACGTGGCCGGGACTGCCATTTCCCCCCTCCCCTTGCAGTATACAGATGTATTTTTATATCTTGACAGATGGAGAGCGTTGCGCAGTGGTATCTGGACGAGTCCACCTCAGAACGGATGCAACTGGAGGGGAGGGCGGGTCAGTTGTGTGTCAACTGCGAGCAAGTAAACAAGTGCAGAGCTACTCGGTAATACTACAGCTTGTTTCAAAATGTGCGCGTCTCCTGATTCCAAGAGAGCATTTAGAAATGACGCCTCCTAGCAGCACATTAGGAACTAAGTTACTACATTTAAAAACACGAGAAATAATAACCAATATCTATAAATTGATAAAAAAGGAACAATCCTCTGGGTCTGCTACTAAAATTTGGGAAAGGGCATCTGAAGCAACAGTTGTGTCTGAAAGCAGTTTAGGTGCGTTATTAAGGACAGAAAAGCCACTGGTGCAAGTGCAACATCGTCCTTCTCTATGCCAAGTAAACAAAGATTAAGAACATGCACAAAATGTAATTTGGATGTTTTAATTCAGAAGTAGCTAGGCGAACTATGAATAATTCTTAAAGCATAGAAAAACAAAGACCAATTTTGAAGAAAGTGCTTATGAAGCTTCAAAATTCTATTGACTTCCAAGGCAGTGTATGTACATTAAGAAGAGTTCTTTTGAAGCTAGGATTTATATGACAAAAAAACACTAAGCGTGACAGAAATTTTAATCGAACATCGTACCATACGGGCAGAAAGGCTTAAGAAATTACGAATTTATCGGAGATATCGAAGTGAAGTCTATATAATTCATATGGATGAAACTTATATCAATTCAGCACATACTAGACCATATGCCTACTACTACTACTACTACTACTACTACTACTACTACTACTACTACTACTACTACTACTACTACTACTACTACTACTACTACTACTACTACTACTACTACTACTACTTCTACTACTACTACTACTACTACTACTACTACTACTACTACTACTACTACTACTACTACTACCACTACCACTACTACTACTACTACTACTACTACTACTACTACTGCTACTACTACTACGACTACTAAAGGGGGATTTTAGGGCTTATTTCGCCCAAGGGTTTATTTCACCCTTGCTTATTTCGCCCTATGGCTGCTTCAGGGGTGTACCCTCTTCAGCCTTGACTTTATTTGGAGTTGAGGGGGGATGGTTGTTTTTTTTTTTTTTTTTTACTTATTTTGCTTGATTAGGCTACGTATGCATGTGTTTACAATTTGTCGTTACTTGCTAATAGTAATACTGTTAGTATATGTCATATTTTTACATTGTTTACTTAATCTCATATATATGTATTATTTTTCCCCTTAAATATTTTTTTTTATTTTTTTATTTTCGTTTTGTTTTTAGTAGTAGTTTTTTATATTTTTATTTTTTCGTTTTTATTATTATATATATTTCTTATGTTTTATTTTTTATTCATTTATTTTTTTAATTTATTTTTATTTATTTATTACAATCTTTGGGTATGTGTACAATTACGGTATGTACACAATCGTCATATTTCAGGCTAGAAGTATTTGGAGGTGCTCACGTATCTCGGCTTCCTTTATCCTGGCGTAGTGCTGTATCAGGGTGACGATTGGTGGGGCGGTGGTTTCCGTCTTCTTGTAGTTCTCTGCTGCTGCAATCAGCTGCCTCTTGTACGGTCTGTCGGACGCGTTCGCGATGTACCTGTACATCCGGTTTTGTATGTGCTGTTCAAGTGGGGTTGGCTTACAGATGTCGTACACTTCTTCGTTTCTGTGCCAGGGTACGGTTTGTTGGCTATTCTTAAGCGCTTCCTCTCCATCTGTAGAAGCCTGGTTTTGGTATATGTAGTTGTTATTGGGAAGGTGACTATAGCGGCGTAGGTGAAGTATGGTCTTACTATTGTCTTATACAGTTGGTTGCCTGGAGTGAAAATCGTTACAGGGACTCTGCAGCGACGTCGAAAGCCGACAGTTGGTTATCATGCTTGGTGGAGGAGAACAGGGTTTTGTTCCAAACGCCTGTACCTACACTATTTAAGATCCAACAAAAGCGTGGAGATTACTACCATAGTATGAATTATAACTTAGTTTATAAGAGCTGCAATACTGTTTTAGAGAGTGAGATTTGTTTTTAGACACCTTATACAGCGCACTCCCCTCTCGTATTTTTACGCGTATTTGCATTTTGGCGATAGGTGCACTACCCCAAACACAGTTGCTACTCATCCCTACCTCGCAGGATTCCTGTCAAGATAAAATAATGCATCTGTACTTGGTGTAATTTGACATTTTGAACATTTTGCGGCAGTAGCCGAATCAGTCCATACAGTACACGAGCTCATACATTTTAGCGATTTGTCGAGCCATTTTCCGATTTTCAACTACGTACTGAACCAATCTTAAATATTTGAAGTACGCAAAGAACAAACAACCTTCACATCTAGCAATACAGTAGGTAATCTTGCTGGACAGCTCGCCTACTTTTGTAAAGCAACAAAACCTGAGAGGAAACATGGTGAGTATTTTCCAAAACCGATCTGCGCTAATTGCATCCACATGTCCTTTTGTCCCGGTGTAGGACATATGTCTGGGGCATTCTTGCAGAGATGCGCTACAAGTGTTACATATCCTCCTCATGTTGACTGCAACAGGAAATCCTGCACATTTTCTGCTTGCGCATGTGTATACGTGCACCGTTGAACAGAAAATATTCTCCAGTCGCACAAAAGAAAGTTTCTCCGGATATTCTAAGAGCAACTATTCCAGGATTTATTCTAAAGCGTTTCTGATTGACGTAGTTCCCTCAAACTCTCCTTCCTGTATGTGAAAATAATGAGTTCATAGAATAATGTACAAGTGCCATATAATTTATTTCGTTTATGATATTCACTTCAGAACAACAATTGGTTTTATGTATTAAAACATGGTTTCCTAATTCAAATCCCAGTTATAAGATAATTACTCTTTAGGTTTCAAAATCCACCATACATTTATGAATTTTTAGAAACAGTAAATTCATTGTTGTCAGAAAGTTTAATTTGTCGTATTACACACCACAAAGGGCAAAAGTTGGAAAGTTGGAACAGCCTAAAAAACATTTCTCCTTTAAAGTCTTGAAATCCATATTTAAAACATGTTTTAAATATTGAGACTTTTCGTGAATAATAGAAGAGACCTCTAATTGTGTGCTCTACTTGCATCTCTGGATGTTTGCTTTAATCAGTTGTTGTTTACAGAGTGACAAAGCTTTTGGCCCCAGGTGGGCTCTAACTACGGTCTTTTAGGTTAAACGCCGAATGCGTTAGTTGCTTGCGCTACAGAAGCAAAGATAATGGTCATCCTTGTAGACTTACAGTATAATGCATATCAGATTTAACTTTGGAACCGCGTATTTATTCTCGTTCTTTCGAGTTGTACCTTTAGCAGACCGTCAGTCACCGCTATCAAGATTACTGTAATTATAAAATTGACATACACTGTAGTTACTGGAAGAACTGTGGCATAGAAGACGAGGTGTCCGAGTGGTTAAGGCGTTGGACTGCTAATCCAATGTGCTCTGCACACGTGGGTTCGAATCCCATTCTCGTCTTCACATTTTTAATACTCCCATAAACATCAATGTTTGCAGCGCATCATTTACAATGATGTTTACAACATCTCCATTGTATTACTCGACAGAGCGTTGAGGCGTATTGACCTTCAGGTGACTAGCGATGCGTTCGTCCCATATCGGGTCTTATCTGGTCGACTCTTCTGAGTCAGTATTCTGTTTCGTGAGTCCTATTCATCCAGTAGATGCACTTCGTCTCAAAATGAAGTTTGCTGACAACATTTTAAAGATTGTGCCATCTATATTTTAATACCTATTAGTACATACCTATATATTAGTAAACAATTCAGTTGTGAATACAATGTTTATAGAAATGTATAGCAAGTTTATACCTGACTGAGCCTTTTACCGAGGTTTCCCTCAGCAGTTATGACAAATGCTGGGTGCTGGTCCTGAATTCCGTGCAAACAGCTTGGTTGAACTTTTTAAACACCTGAATTCCATGCGGTTGGTACGTTTTTGGAAACTTGCTTCTTTGTTAATTAGCTTGACAGATTCGGTAAAATAAGTAAAAACAAAGCAGTTTATCAAAACATATATGAATAAATAAATGATAAATAAATGAGTTACGAACTAAATATCAATTATGCATTTTATCAGGAGATTGGCTGGCTAAATATTAGTCATGATATCGAAAACAACTGTACGTCACCGTTGACTGAGGGGGTTGCTAAGGCAATCGTAGCCCGGATAGCTCAGTGGTAGAGCATTAGGCTTTTAACCTAAGGGTCCAGGGTTCGAATCTCTGTTCGGGCGTATATTTTTATTAAATGAGACCTGTCTAAGGAGTTAAGTTGCGTAACAACAACTAACTGAATATTTATGCCTAAGATCTAAGGTATTAATACCTACACAAGAGAAACAGTAACAGTAAATGGCTGAAAATTGCGATAAGAGGGAGAAAAGCCTTACATGTTGGTACGCAGCAAAGAGGACAAGAATGTGTAAGAAATGACAGCTGTGTTGAAATTAAGAATTATAAGAGGTTTAGAAAATGCAGATTTGCACTGAACAGAGTGAATTGTGTTGTATTTGGGAGTGTAACAATACTGAAAAAGGGAAAGAGAATTTAACATCAGTAAAATGAAAAAAAAAAATAAAGAAGAGCTGAATGTTAGCAAGAATTTTAACTGATAATTAGGAGAATATATAAGGTAGGTCAAGAAAACACGAACGTTCAAGATACTTCAAGGTGCAAAGTTCTCATCATCGGAAGATGAGACAGTGGCTGTGATTATCACATGAAACGTGCCCTGCAGTTAATTGATTAGGCACAGACACACACACGCACACACATACACACACATACAACACACCAAAGCTTCATCAGAAACAAATGATAAAAGTGAAACCTAAGTTGGTCTACGCGACTACGTATATCTGTAGCATATTGCCCTTAAGAACATGCTAAAATATATTGTTGTACAAGGACAAACAGATCTGGCAAAACAACTATCACTTATACATCTGTCCTGTCAGAAATGGAGGCCAATTCATTATAAGTGAATCTTCTAAAAATGTATATATTAGTACACAAAAAATTATTGCAAATAAAATGTAGATCTCGTAAACTAGAAACTGTATGCTGCATAAATATTTTGTGACATTAACTACTTCCTAGATATTCGGCGTTGCTATATTGAATTTTGAAGTATTTTAATTCCTTACAAAAGTCTAATTCTATAAGTTTCTTTATTTCACATTTACGATAACAGCAAAAAGTTTAATATTCAGTTACTCCGCCATTTAAGCAATTTGTATCACATGCAGCTTCTTGCATCAGTTTTGCAGCTCCAACGAAAAGAATAAAGAAGCAAATTTCTGTAAACTTTCATTCCAATGAAGCGAACCAGAAGGAACACATATTTGTAGGAATACTTCGTAAAAGAAGTATAAAGAGTAGATCATTACGTTGAATGTTACAGATGTCCCTTTAAATGTTTTCAAATATATGATGGCAGTGAATTATGTTTTTCAGCCAATTACTGCTGCAACCTTTTACTGAAAATTTATATCATACCTTTTTCGGGTGTCGTTTTCCCTTAGCTGTTGTTAGATAGCCGACCTTCTCTAATGAATTTCAAGTTATAAAAACATACGCCCGAACAGGGATTCGAACCCTGGACTCTTAGGTTAAAAAGCCTAATGCTCTACCGACTGAGCTATCCGGGCTACACACTTGTAGAATTTCTACCACGAATATGTACATTTATTTTCGATATCACATGTCATGAACATTTAACCATACATTCCTCTGTTGGAAAACCAGATTGGGGAATATTGAGTTGTATTTTCTAACTGGGACAATTCTACTAATGCCCAATCATTTTCCGGTGTATTTATCTGGTTTAAGGTCGATTCATTTAAAACTGTCAATAGGTAAGTATGTATTTCTTAAAATAGTTGATATGTGGTCCTAAGTGCAGTATAGAACATAGCCACAAAACGGAGGGGAAAGTATGTATAACTTGAATGGAATCTCCAACTTATCAAAACGTTATTTCGTGTATCATGTTGAAACGTTATAAACCGGGAGTTGAGTTTTACTGTTTGTTTATACTCACTAGATACGTGGATGGGACTGAAGTAATGACCATCTGTTTCTTTCTTCGTAGGTAAAACTATCCTCTTATGATTTACCTGAGCGTTGGTATATTATTGAGATAGGTAAGGGTAATATCAGGTCATGCGTATGAGAGTATAGCTTTTATTGTTTAAACCACAGTAACAACCAGAGAATAGTTTCATTTACTATATACATAAATTTAAAAATACAGTTCACATACATGATACAGAAATTGGAATGAGAGTGGAGACAGTTTACTTTTTGCATACTACTGAAGTTATTTGAAAACCAAATTCACAAAATAATGTAAATACACGCAATTGTGGAAATAATCAATTGGTTGTCAGCTGTTGACCACTACATGTTTGAGATCCCTTGAATTACCCAGCTGTCCATGGTTACTTGAGGTTTGCACACCAGATAATAAAAATTTACGCCCCTGGGTGTGCTCGAACCACCAACCTATCGGGTAACAGCCGAACGCGTAGCTGATTGCGCCACGAAGGCGGCTATGCGTGGGTTCATTCATGCCCAATTGCTCACTTTAGAATCTTATTGGTGCTTCTCGTCGTCGCTGCGCTTCAAAATACTAGAACAAGTTAAATACTTTAATTACTTAGGAAGTGATATTTCCAATGAATGTGACAGAGATTTAAAACAAAATATCTATAAATTTCAAAATATATGCGGCATTATAAAACGAACATTGAAAAACAAAACAAGAAGAGATACCATATTACAGTTTTATAAAACTATGGCAGTGCCTTTTCTATCTTTTGGAGCCGAGACCTGGACCTTGAACAGAACTGATAAAAGAATAACTGAAACGGCTGAAATGAAATTTTTGGGATGCATAGCTAGCTGTAGTCTTAAAGATCACATTAGAAGTGAAACAATAAGAGAACAACCAAAAATATTTACTTTAAATGACAAGCCCAGGGAGTACAAACTGAAATGGCAAGATCATCTCTCTAGAATGCCAGAAGAAAGACTCATCAAACAGGCCTTGCAGTATAAACCAGTTGATATTGAACATGTTGGAGGACCACGGAGACGCTGGGAAGATCCCTTCTGAGCCGAAACCGGCCTATCTGGACTATCTTGAGGGTTGATGATGATGATGATGATGATGATGATGATGATGATGATGATGATGATGATGATGATGATGATGATGATGATGATGATGATGATGATGATGATGCTTAGCGCTTCTGTGTCAAAGAGCAAAAATATAAATTTGAAACCCTATAAATTTATTCTTTAACTGTATTTCCCTTTAGATATGAGAATTCATTACTGCTGTGAGTACAGAATTATCTTAGTAGTTCAGTTTTCCATTAATAATGTCCAGTTGATTTGTTGATGTTTGCTATTTCTGCCTATTAATAAAATGTTTTAAAGATCTGTGCATGGATCAGTTTATGAAAAACATACCTAGTTTTTCACCCCTTCCAATTTATGTTGACTCTTTGAAATACATATTTGCATTTATATATGCACGTATAAAGAGACTGCCCTCTCGGTTATCCGCAATTTTCATAGTAGAAGTTATGTACTACAATATTCACTTACTCAATATGTTTAACCTTAGAGATACCGTTCCGCCATACTGCATAATAGGCTCAGAGGTCTAGGGATCTGATTTATGCTTTGGGCGCAGAAATTCCGAGGCTCAAATCCCGGTTGAGCCTTTCTGTACTTTTGTTACACAATTCCTCATTGATAACACCTACTTCGTGTATATTAGTAAAATTCGCTAAAACTTATTTTCTTACTTCTAAAATACGGACACTAGGAAATTGATAACAGCATGACTTCATATCTCTCTTATTTATCTGAATAATATATTAACACTCAGGGAAATAACAAGGTATATTTCTAAGAGATCGTCCGTATTTCACTTTGTGACACCAAGGGGCAATGTAGATATACAGTAGCACTGAAATAGCAGAACAATTACATTTGCTGATTTAATTGAAAACAAGTGTTTGCTAGGTTGTAGAATCTATTAATTAGTGCATGGCAATCTTCTCCTTAATTATATGGCTGTGTCCATAACTCTCAGCACTAACAAAAGTGATAATGAAGATATTCAATTAAACGATCATAAAACAGATAAATAAAACCGGAAAAGTTATTCGTCATAATATAGTGTGATACATATAAACCTGAACCACTTGAACAGACCACAACTTTTGAACCACTAATAGGACACTCGTGCATTTTTGGGAAAGTATAACACACAATTGGAAGATTACAATAATCTGTTTACATCTCAGAGAAAATATTGGAAGTGTGCTCCAACAGCATCTATACATGTTTACACTCCTCTCGCCATATTCTCTGAAGTTTCACGGAGATGATATCGAATTAAGCGAAGGTTATTTCCAACAACATGGAGCGAAGTGCCATACATTTAATGACATCATGGAACTTGTAACCAGTTTCTTTGATAATCGAATAATCTCAAAGTGTCTGTGGTCTCCCAGATCCCTGACTTAACTTCACAGGATGCTTTACTGTGCGGGTATCTAAAAATAGAGTGTCATGGACAATTTATGTTCTTAAGAAATCCATTCGAACCGAAATAAGCAACATTGGTGAGAATACTCTCCGTGAACCTAGCTAAGTTCTAGGGAAGTTTTCGCCCGCTGTTTACTTGTACACCTCTTTAAACTTTTTAATATTTGTTACTTCTTATTTACTTTCCTTTAAATCCTTTTATATATATTTTTTAAATATTTTCCTGACTATCCCATATATTCTTCTGGTCATCAGTTAAAAATATTCCTAACATTCAGCTCTACTTGAATATCTTTCCATTTCACTAGTATTAAATTCTCTCTCCCTTTCTCATAATATTACATTTCAAAATGTAATGCGAATTGAAAGAAAATCTCCATTTTTCTCACAATTTTTCTCATAATTTCAATTCAGGTGTCACTTCTTACGCACTCAATATTTTGGCCTTGTTGCATTCTTAAACGTAACTCTTTTCTCACCTGGCAGGTATGGCTTTGACAGCCAGTCACTGTCTAAGCACTAATGCCTTACCTCTTTTGCCGACATTTTCAGTTAAGTTGCCGTACCGCAACCTAACTCCGAAGACGAGCTTCATTTAATAGAAATACACACCCGAACAGGGATTCGAACCCTGGACCTTAGGTTAAAAGCCTAATGCTCTACCTACTGAGCTATCCGGGCTACGGAAGCTTTAACCGCCGTAAGCGGTGACGGTCATTTGTTTTCGATTTCTTGACAGAAATATTTAGCCAGCCAAATTCTTGATAAAGAGCTATTTTGAGATAGAGTTTGTAACTTATTTATTCATATATGTTTTGCCAAATCACTTTTCTGATGTACTTCATGTGTTTTAAGGTCGATTTAATAAAACAGAATCGCTGGTTTGCGGTAGTAAGAGTGATATGAGTAGAGCTGTAAAATTGAGGGGATTCATTTACTTAACAAACCAATGCTTCTGAGTTAAATAGCGAAACGTTATTGACCTAGAGGTCCAGTATTACTGTGTATTTATATTGGCCAGTTACATGACAGGTATTAAAATAATGACCATCCTCTTCTTTCCTGCATAGAAACATAATAATGTCGTAGAGCTGCAACTTATTATTGAGACAATTAGATTGGTACCTAGGATTATAATGTAATAAATATCTCAGAGGTAAGGAAATATATTTTAAGAATTTTACTAATCAAGTATGTATTCGAAATATGTGTTATTACATAAAAATTGCGTAAGTAAAGGAAATGCTTGGGCTCAGCCGGTATTTGAACCCGGGAGCTCCCGCACCCAAAGCAGGAATTATACCCCTAGACCACTGAGCCTCTGATGTGTCTGTTTTAAACTAGTTCTATGTTATTATTTTCATTATTTTCAAATTTCAAACAACTCACCTTGGTTAATATTAAAGTATAATTTTCACCGTCAATACCACCGGGTCTACCGAGAGTATTGACCACAGAGAGTCATAAGAGATCTTATTACGAGGCAGCCGATGTACGTAGATTGGTAATACTAGATTGCTAATGTGGCACTGATGTATATCTAAAGGGAAAAATAGTTAAAGAACAGCATTCATAAGGGTGAACGGCCTGAAGCTTTGGCTTATGCTCTTCCCTACGGAAGTGCTAAAAAACGAACATTAGGCGTGAAACCCCCAAGGAGATTTGAAGTTGAGACTTTGAGTAGCTCTTTCAGATCACAGTTTGCCTCCGTAGCGCAGTCGGCTAGCGCGTTCGGCTGTTAATCGAAAGGTTGGTGGTTTGAGCCAATCCGTGGACCTAAGTTTCGTTTACCTTGTGAGTAAATCTAGATACCACTGGACAGCTTGCTCTTTCAAAGCTTTTCAACAGACACCTGCATGTAGATAATTGGAAACGATTTGATTTCTGTTCTGAACCTTTGAAAAGTTCTTTGAGCATGACTTTGATGTAACTTCACGGTATAGATATCTGCGTGGAAGAATACAACTTGTTCTGCTTTGCAGTGTGTGAAAGCCGTATTTCGTATAGGGGTAGGAAGACAATGTGTTAGGAAGGAATTACTTATTTTTAAAAACGCTTAAGGTAATGCCAAATGTTGAAACCAATAGAACAACGACTCTGGGGATCGTATTTGGAAATATCTTTTGAAAGATAATGATTATCCGGGCTTGTAGGCCGTGGTCTATAGGAAAATAGTCTTCCAGACCTTTCGAACGTTATCTACCAAATGACTCCGGCCGTGAAAGCCTACACAATACAATCTTTTCAAACGTAGAGGAAAGTCGCCTTATAGACCGGTTAAATTGTTTGGCGCTTAAATAATAACAAACAGTCCCTTCCAGGTTCAGGAGGGAAGAAAAGGATAGCGAAACACTTTAAAGCGGCACGATTCCAGTACTATATTGGCAACAATTGGTAAGGAATACCTTATGTTGCCTACATTATGACACCTATAGCAACAGAATTTTGAGCACTAAAGATTTTTTAAATGAAAGACAACGCTTTCAAGACAAGCGAATATACATTTTTTCATATATGTGCCTCCGAGAACAACAAAGCAATTGCAGTGTTAGTGTATTATTTGAATGTTATCACTTAATAATTGGTGACTAATGATTTTATAGGCTTAGCTGGTATTTGAAACCGGGACCTCTTGCAACCGAAAAAAAAATTTCATACACATTTTCATTTAGCTGTCGTTAGGCTAACTCCAAAAACGAGTTTCACCTAATAAAAAAGAATATGGCTTATCAGGGATTCGAACCCTGAACCCTAGGTTAAAGAAACTTTTGCTCTGTTGCCTGAAATAATTACGGGAATTTTGGTCTCAAAGTAATCCCGTGATAAAGAGCCAGGTCTCTTCTTTCTAATATGCGACGCGGCGAATTTTTTCGAAGTCCTTCACACTTTTTGATGTTTTTATATACAACCATGATTTTGAATATACTTTCTTTAGTTTTCAGTGCAATTTCGTACTGGAGGGGATTACTTTGATGTTATTGATTGTATGTTTATTTCCTTACTGCGCATATATCCATATTGAAGAATTCAGTGCAGCCAAACTATCCTTGTTTCTTCACTGAACGCAATGCTGCTAACAGTCTTACTTCTCCCTAAATTTCACTATCTAGCAAACTAACACCAAGTAACTAAATTGTACCACCTAGCTAATAGTACTAAACACACACAGTAGTCCCTAATTCACACCAATTAGCTAATTAATTGAACTAAACATAACTATTACGTCATCTACACCTCATTTGTCTCCACGTCGATCATCCCCAAAATCCAGTTGCCATCTACGACGCCCCCACTATGAAACTTGCGTCGTCCTATTTTCCACAGGTCAATTTGAACACGTGGCTGGGACCGCAAATTTCCCCCCTCCCTTGCAGTATTCAGATGTATTTTTATATCTTGACAGATGGAGAGCAATGCGCAGTGATATCTGGACGAGTCCACCTCAAAACGGTTGCAACTGGAGGGTAGGGCGTGCCAGCTGTGTATCAGTTGCGAGCAAGTAAACAAGTGCAGAGCTACTCGGTAATACTACAGCTTGTTTCAAAATGTGCGCGTCTCCTGATTCCAAGAGAGCATTTAGAATTGACGCCTGCTAGCAATACGTTTGGTTATAAGGAGCTACATTTACAACACGAGAAGTAATAACCAATATCTATAGATTGATAAAAAAAGAAACAATGGTCTGGGTCTGCTACTAAAATTTGGGAAAGAGCATCTAGAGCAACAGTTCTGTCTGAAAGCAGTTTAGATGCGTTATTAAGGAAAGAAAAGCCATTGGTGCTAGTGCAACAACGTCCTTCTCTATACCCAGAAAACAAAGATTAAGAATATGTACAAAGTCTAATTTGGATGTTTTAATTCAGAAGTAGCTAGGCGAACTATGAATAATTTTTAAAGCAAAGAAAAAGAAGACCAGTTTTGAATAAAGTGCTTATGATGCTTCAAAATTCTATTGATACCAAGGCAGTGTATGTACATTAAGTAGCGTTCTTTTGAAGCTAGGATTTATATGACAAAAACACTAAGCGTGATAGACAAATTTTAATCGAACATCGTACCATGCGGGCTAAAAGGCTTAAGTATTTACGAAATATTCGGAGATATCGCAGTGAAGTTTATATCATTCATATGGATGAAACATATCAATTCAGCACATACTAGGCCATATGCCTGGAGTGAAATTCGTTAGAGGGACTCTGCAGCAATGTCAAAGCCGACAGTTGGCTATCATGCTTGGTGAAGGCGAACAGGGTTTTGTTCCAAACGCCTATACCTATACTATTTAGGATCCAAAAAAAGCGTGGAGATTACTACCATAGTACGAATTATAACTTAGTTTATAAGAGCTGCAATACTGTTTTAGAGAGTGAGATTTGTTTTTAGACACCTTATCAAGCGCACTCACCTCTCGTATTCTTACGCGTATATGCATTGTGGCGATAGGTGCACTACCTCCACCACAGATGCTACTCATCCCTACCGCGCAGGATTCCTGTCAAAATAAAATAATACATCTGTACTTTGTGTAATTTGATACTTTGCACATTTCGCGGCAGTAGCCGAACCAATCCGATACAGTACACGAGCTCATACATTTTAGTGAATTGTCGAGCCATTTTCCTATTTTCAACTACGTACTGAACCAATCTTAAATATTTGAAGTACGCAAAGAACAAACAACCTTCACATCTAGCAGTACAGTAGGTAATCTTGCTAGACAGCTAGCCTACTTTTGTAAAGCAATAAAACCTGAGAGGAACATGGTTAGTAGTTTCCAAAACTGATCTGCGCTAATTGCATACACATGTCCTTTTGTCCCGGTGTAGGACAGATGTCTGGGGCATTTTTGCAGAGGTTGGCTACAAGTGTTACATATCCTCCTTATGTTGAATGCAACACGAAAACTTGCACACCTTCTGCTTGTGCATGCGTATACCTGCACCGTTGAACATAGAAAATACTCTCACGTCGCAAGAAAGAAAGTTTCTCCGGGCATTCTACGAGCAGCTATTCCAGGATTTATTCTAGCGTTACTGATTAACGTAGTTCCCTCAATCCCTCCTTCCTGTATGTGAAAATATGAGTTCATAGAATAATTATCAATTATCATATAATTTATTATGTTTATGATATTCACTTCAGAACAACAATTGGGTTTATATTTTAAAACATGGTTTCCACATTCAAATCCCAGTTCCAAGATAATTATTCTTTAGGTCTCAAAATCCACCATTCATTTATGGATTTTTAGAGATAGTAAATTCAATGTTGTCAGAAAGTTTAATTTGTCGTATTACACACCACAAAGAGCAAACGTCAGAAAGTTAGAACAGCCTAAAAAACATTTCCCCTTTAAAGTCTTGAAATCGACATTTACAAAATGTTTAAATATACAGACATTTGGTGGATAACAGAAGAGAACTCAAATTGTATGCTCTTCTTCCATCTCTGGATGTTTGCTTTAATCAGTTCTTGTTTACAGAGTGACAAAACTGTTGCCCCCAGGTGGCCTCTAACGATCTTTCGGTTAAACGCCGAATGCTACAAATGCGACGACAAAGGTCATCCTTGCAGACTTATAGTATAATGCATCTCTTAGATTTAACTTTGGAACCGCGTATTTACTCTCGTTCTTTCGTATTGTGCCTGTAATAGACCGTCACACACCGCTGTAATGAGTTGTACTCTAATGTAGTTATAAAATTGACATACACTGTAGTTACTGGAAAAGCTGGAGTATAGAAGACGAGGTGGCCGAGTGGTTAAGGCGTTGGACTGCTAATCCAATGTGCTCAGCACGCGTGGGTTCGAATCCCATCCTCGTCGTCACATTTTTAATACTCTCATAAACGTCAATGTTTGCAGCACATATTTACAACGATGTTTACAACATCTTTATTGTATTACTGGACAGAGCGTTGAGACGTATTGACCTTCAGGTAACTAGCGCTGCGTTCGTCCCTTCTCGGGTCTTATCTGGTCGACTATTTTGACCTCTGAAGTTTTCTGTTTCGTGAGTCCTATTCATCTGGCAGATGCACTTCATCTCAAGAAGAAGCTTGCCGACAACATTTTAAAGATTGTGCCATCTATATTGCAACACCTATTAGTATATACCTATATGTCAGTAAACAATTCAGTTGTGAATACAATGTTTATAGAAATGTATAGCAATTTTATACTTGACTGAGCTTTTTATAGAGGTCTCCCTCAGTCGTTATGACAAATGCTGGGGGCTGGTCCTGAATTCCGTGCAAACAACTTGGTTGAACATTTTAAAGACCTGAATTCCATGCGGTTGTTACGTTAGGGGATACTTTCTTCTTTGTCAATTAGCTTGACCGATTCAGTAAAATAAGTAAAAAACAAAGTAATTTATCAAAACATATATGAATAAATAAATGATAAATAAATAAGTTACGAACTAAATCTCAATTATGTATTTTACCCGGAGATTGACTGGCTAAATATTACCGCCATGATACCGAAAACAACTGCACGCCACCGTTGACAGAGTGGGCTGCTGAAACAATAGTAGCCCGGATAGCTCAGTGGTAGAGCATTAGACTTTTAACCTAAGGGTCCAGGGTTCGAGTCCCTGTTCGGGCGTATATTTTTACTAAATGAGACCTGTCTAAGGAGTTAGGTAGCGTAACAACAACTAACTGAACATTTATGCCAAAGATCTAAGGTATTAATGCCTACACAGTAACAGTGACTGGCTGAAAATTGGCCCGCAGCAAAGAGGACAAGAATGTGTAAGAAATGACAGTTGTGTTGAAATTAAGAGTTATAAGAGGTTTAGAAAATGCAGATTTGCACTGAACACAGTGGATTGTGTTATATTTCGGAGTGTAAGGATACTGAAAAAGGGAGAGAGAATTTATCATAAGTAAAATGAAAAACAAAAAATCAAGAATTGAAAGACAATCTCGTGCTTTTTCTCACAATTAATTTCAATCCAGGTGTCACTTCTTATGCATTTAATATTTTAGCCTTGTTGTTGCATACGTAAATGTAATTTTTTTCACTTGGCAGGTATCGCTTTGACAGCCAGTCACTGGCTAGGCCTTAACGCGTTACCTCTTTTGCCGAAATTTACCGTTAGTTACCGTAACGCAACCTAACTCCGAAGACGAGTTCCATTTAATAAAAATGCACGCCCGAACAGGGATTCGAACCCTGGACCTTAGGTTAGAAGCCTAATGCTCTACCTACTGAGCTATCCGGGCTACGGCCGTTTCAGCCGCCGTAAGCGGTGACGGTCGGTTGTTTTCGATTTCACGACGGCAATATTTAGCCAGACAATCTCCTGATATAAAGCCATTTTGAGACATAGTTTGTAACTTATTTATTCATATATGTTTTGCCAAATCACTTTTCTGATGTACTGTACGTGTTTTAAGGTCAAATTAATTAAAACAGTTTCGCTGGTTTGCGGTACTAAGAGTGATATGAATGGAGTTGTAAAATTGAGGGGATTCATTTACATAACAAACCCTTTATTTTGAGTTAAATAGCGAAAATCTATCGACCTAGATGTCCAGCATTACTGTGTGTTTATATTGGCCAGTTACAGGGCAGGTATTAAAATAATGACCATCGTCTTTTTTCCTCCGTAGAAACATAGTCATGTCGTTTAGTGGTAACTTATTATTGAGACAGTACGAGAGGTACCACGTAATGCGTACCTAATATTATAAAGTAATAAATATCTACATATCTCAGCGGTAAGAAAAGATATTTTAAGAATTTTACTAATCATGTATGCATTCGAAATGTGTGTTATTACATAAAGATTATGTTAGTAAAAAAAGTATATGGGCTCAGCCGGGATTTGAAGCCGGGACCTCCTGCACCCAAAGCAGGAATCATACCCCTAGACCACTGAACTTGTGTTGTGTTTGTTTTAAACTAGTACTATGTTATTTTAATAAAATTTCAAGCATGTCACCTTGGTTAATATTAAAGTATAACGTTCACCGTCAATACCATCGATACTACAGAGTGTATTGACCACAGAGAGTTTTAACAGATTTTATTACGAGGCTGTGTTAGTAGATAGATCGCTAATACCAAATGGCTAATGTAATTCTATGCTTACGGAGTACTGTAGTGTATCCGAAGGAAAAAAGTAGTTCAAGGACAGCAACATTCATAAGGGTGAGGCGCCTTAAGTTTTGGGTCTTGCTCTTCGCCACAGAAGTGTAAAGAAACTATTATTTTGACGTGAAACCCCAAGGAGATTTCAATTTGAGACTTTGAGTCCTAAGGAACTTACAAAGCTTCGCTTTTGACTCATTGAGAGTCTTAATAAAAGGTTGCTTTAGACAGCGTCTAACAAGAATACAATAATTCCGTCTCACTTTAGCTTTTGAAAACTGCAATTAATAACTCAACACAATATTTTTTGAAAATTCGGGACTTACTGGAATAGATTTTATAACTTCTGTAGATAGTATTTGTGTTGATGGTTTAGGTATTATGTGTAAATCGCGCTGGTAGTGCGTGTATGTCAACAAGTTAATGACCGTTTAGTAAATTCATTTTGGATAAAATATACACTGATGCTAACGTTGCCGTTAGTTAAAGGTAAAGTATGATTAAGTATAGAAATTGCAACACAAAATTTTCCAAAAAAGTTTATACGATGTTTGGGAGAAAATGTTATAGAGCTGTCGTACATACGGTTTATTCTCTGGAGTATTAGATGTTCAATCCAAAACTCCAGCATTGGAAATTTTGTTCGAGTAACTGTTTTTTTCTCCCATGTCTAAATTGATACAATCAACACTGATCAATATTTAAGAAAGGAGAAATAATACGTTCGGCATTCCTATGCCTTTGTTGATGATATTATTGTTACATCATTATTATATCACTGCCTTCATTATTTCAAAGGAAACTACAACACGAAAAAGCGAGAAAGCGTATCGGAAAAAATCGCAACACAGAGATGTTTACTTCATCTTGTCGCACGTACACGGTGAATCCAGTGTATCTATAGTCCGTTTAGATGTAATCATGTCTTCTGGACGGCAATGTGTCATACACCGGCAGGCGCGAGAAAACATCGCATAGACACACGCAGCTTCAAGTCGCTATGCTTGTGTTTCGTAACTTACTGTACATTAGCTTACTAATATTTCACACCCTTAGTGGTCTTAACCAGATAAGACCCGATAAGGGACGATCGCAGGGCTGGTCACCTGAAGGTCAATGCGCCTCAACGCTCTGTTGATTAACACAACAGAGATGTTGTAAACATTATTGGAAATGGTGTGTGGCAAACACTGAAGTTTATGGGAGGATTAAAAATATGCCGACGAGGATGGGATTCGAACCCACGCGTGCAGAGCACATTGGATTAGCAGTCCAACGCCTTAACCACTCGGCCACCTCGTCTTATACGCTCCAGCTTTTCCAGTGACTACAGTGTATGTGAATTTTGTAATTACAATAATATACAGCTCATAACAGCGGTCTGCTACATGCACAATTCGAAAGAACGAGAATAAATACGTGATTCCAAAGTTAAATTTAAGATATGCATTATACTGTAAGTCTGTAAGGATGATCTTTGTTTCGCATCTGTAGCGCAACCGACTAAAGCATTTGGCGTTTAACCGAAAGATCGTAGTTAAAGCCCACCTGCGACTAACAGCTTTGTCACTGTGTAAACAAGAACTAATTAACGCAAACACCCAGAGATGGAAGTAGAGCACACAGTTTGAGTTCTCTTCTATTATCCACCAAATGCCTGTTTATTTAAAGCATTTTGAAAATGTGGATTTCAAAAGACTTTAAAGGAGAAATGTCTTTTAGGCTGTTATAACTTTCCAAATTTGGCCCTTTGTGGTGTGTGATACGACAAATTAAACTTTCGGACAACAATGAATTTACTACTTCTAAACATCCCTAAATGAATGGTGGATTTTGAAACCTGAAGAATAATGATCCTGGAACTGGGATTTGAATGGGTAAGCCATGTTTTGAAACATAAATCCAATTTTTATTCCGAAGTGAATATTATATAAATTATATAAATTATATGGCACTTAAATGTTATTCTATAAACACATACTTTCACACTCAGTGAGGAGAAAGAGAACGAAGTAGTCAAACTAACTTAACTTCGATCAACATTTCCAATATGTTACAGAGAGAACCACAAAACTGATACATGCGCTATCTAAAGCGGCAAAACTTAACTGGGGACTCACACACAAAGCCCTAAGAACTATGTAGAAGTGTGCAATATTACCTTTATTGTCCTATGCAGCACCAGTTTAGATAAATGCATTAAATAGGAAATATAATTGTGTCAAGTACATTAGAGTAGAAAGGCTAGTGAATATCAAAATAGCTAAAGCTTTTCGAACAACATCCACGGAAGCACTCTGTATAACAGGACTGACACCTATAATACTGAAAATCCAGGAGATCGCCCAAGAGTATAAACAAACAAAATAGAACACAGACTGGGAAATAGACACAGCATTATGTTACAAGAAATGGCCATATCCGTTAGACATTCCAGAAATAAAAGAAACAAATAAAAACTATAACATTGAAGTTTACACTGATGGAAGCAAAGCTGATCAACTGGTAGGTTCTGGAGTGGTAATTTGCGAAAACAAATAATTAACTAAACAAAAACTGCTCAAATAATCAAGCAGAATAATTTGCAATCTTAAGGGGACTTCAAGAAATGGATAATAAGTGAATAACACAAACTGACTTACACTGCAAGCATTATACAATACTAAAAATCATAATCAACTGATAGAAGCTGTAAGAGAAATACTGCAACAATTAAATAAAAAAGAATGAATGATAATAGGGTGGGTAAAATCCCACACAGGAATAGAAGGAAATGAAATTTCAGATAAAATTTCGAAACGAGCAACAACAAATAACATATTAAGCAACAATAGAATCACACAAAGTGCCACGAGGAAAAAAATACGAGAAGAAACACCTAAAAAATGGGAAACAGAATGGCAAAACACATCAAAAGGACAAGAGACAAAACAACATTTTCCCACAGTAGCAAAACGGTTAGAACATATCAACAAACCTCACTACCATTTTAACAGGACATGGAAGGCATAAAGCCTATTACAAAAGATTTAACATGCTACATGCACCTGCAACAGAGGAGACGAAACCACAGATCACCTCCTGTATGACTGCATCAAATGGAAGGACCAAAGGGAAACACTAAGGATGCAAATAAACAAGAAAAGAGGGAAGTGGCTAGTATGTAAACCAGCACTTGTGGGACAAAATCTAAGCGACTTTAGTGAATATATCAACACAGTCAATTTAAAAAGTGCTGAATAACTAAATAAGTAAATTAATTCTAAAAGACTATGGTGACTGTGTGAACGCAATCTAATAACACAATAATTTCAATACTTCAGTTAATATGAATAATCAATCTGGAAGCAAAGCAAACCAGAATATGTAATATTACAAATGTAATGAAACATGTGGATGAATAAAAGGAAAAAAGGAAAAGAAGTAGTGAAACTCTAAGTGCTCAGAATAAATACTGGAATAGTTGTCCCCGGAACATCCAATCGGGGTATGAATATAGCAATGAGCTCTACGATGCGGTTTCACACTTTAGGTAGCTATTGGCTATTTGCGATTTAAAACGAAAGTTTCCTATATTGTGAGTGTATCATATATATCTTAATAACCAATTAGTGCTTTGTTTTTTTATTATTGAGTATCAAGTTGCATTGTTTTCACAATCAGTTGCTCATGCTGCGTATATTTATGCTAAATGATGACTTTACAAGTGCGTTATACGCGATGTCTTTTTTCGATAGGACAGAAGTGTGGAAATATATAATCAGCGCAACCCACTTATCCGTGTCAACATAAGCTGTAAATTAATCACAAAGATTGCTCTGCTAAACAGCTTTTATTATATTAAAACGCTAGTTCAGGGAACCCTACCTATTGCAGATCGCAGGGATGGCAACACTTAAACAAACAGCTAGAAATGCCCGAAGCAGTGACATCCAGAGCATTATTTCAACTGACAACTTTCTGATTGGAACACAACTTGCTCCTATTTCAAAAGGCTGCTTTGTCTTGTAGACAGGTGGGTGAATGTGATAAACCCTGCTTTATCTAAACATTCACTTGAAGTAACATCACGCTGTAAACATATAAAAATAATGAATTTGTTTTAAATAATCTGAACCTAACCTTCGATTATATATACGAGCTCTGGATGCCTCTGATAATTTGGTCATTTCGCCACCTTCTCCCCATATCAGGAACCTTATGGTGCAATTGGATTTATTACTGTTAATTTAACACATACATTTCAAATGCATAATAACACGAAGTTTCTGCCACTGATTGTATATGTTTCTCTGACAGCAGAATTTTCTCCTTGATATTAACCTAAGATAAAAAGTTTGAGGCTTGAAAATGATCAAAAACGTATTAGATCGTTGCCTTTATATCATTATTTATTTATTTACTACCCAATTTTTTATTCCTGTTTTACCCAAAGGTATATTAGAAATATAATTTACAAATTTATGAATATAATACAATTTACAAAAACACAATAAAATTCAATATCAAGCTGACAAACAGTAAACATCAACATAAATCCTTTAGGTTTAGAAACATTTTGTCTTAGAAAGCCAAAAATATTCATAAGTTTTGTAATTCATCAAAATATGTGTAAGTGGTTTTGAGAAAGTGTAACCTAAGGATTGAAGCAGTAATTTAAGTTCGTATCTTTCAAAACAGAAAAACGGGCAATCAAATAAAATGTGAGGGACATCTTGAAGATGATTTCCACAAATACAATCACATGTGGATTTGATTTTGAATCGAAATAAGTAAGCTGAAAATTTGTCATGTCCAGTTAAGAATTGAGTGAGAACATAGGATTAACGAATTTACATTTATGTCAGTCAGAAACTGTTGAGTCAAAGCACCACAATCACTTTTTAACCAGTATTCATTCCAGTCGTTGATGATAATCTCCTTTAATGTTTGCCTCACATAAGAAAGGGGCATAGAGTGTAAGTCTCTGAAAGATTTGAAGTCGCAGCTCTCTTTGCGAGCTCATCTGCACGTTCATTTCCGGCATTCCCCACGTGCTCTCTGACACATGGAATACACAGATGAGAACCACATAATAATTGATTTCTTATTTCATCAGCAATAAGCCTGCTGTTTTTCCTTTCTTTCAAAGCTGCAATTGTTGCTTGTGAGTCACTGTAAAGGCGAGTGGTACAATGTAAGTTGTTGCACAATTTGACTGAACATTCCTTGGCAAGAAGTCTGAACATAGCAGAATACATTTTGTGGAGCGAGAGAATACCGCAAACGCACATCCTACTTTAGCACTTTTTTAAGCCCTTCAGCTATCCGAGAGCCATCTGTGTGAATGGAGTACTGGTGGTATTCTGCTGCATAATCTTCAAGAAGATTAGAGACACAGGTGGCTGGATGAGAAGCTTGTTTAACTTGTTGTGCAAGATGCAGTTGTGAAATATATCGTGGCAAAGCTTGACCATTTCTAATGTTGTTGATATTTGCTTTATATCATTAGCTCAGTGGTCTAGGGCTAAGATTTCTGTTTTGCGTATAGAAGGTCCCGGATTCAAACCCTAGCTGAGCCCACATTATTTCTGGTCAAACAATTCTTAAGTAACAACACCTACTCCGTATATAATCATTAGTAAAACTTATAAAATACTTTGTTTACCTTTCAAGTATTTCTTATTAGATTCTTATTAAAGCATGACATGAAATCATATTTATGTATCTAGAATCTCGGTTAGGGTGAGTTACCTGGATAGGGCTTTTCCGGGGTTTTCCCTTATCCTGATAGATCAATGTCGGGTAACAGTAAGCTCCATAGACTCCGGACTCATTTGAGCATCACTTCACACATTTCATTCATCGTCTGATACGAGTTAACGTTGGAGGATGTAAATTACCAAAAGAAGAAAAAAAATGTATTTATATATCTGAATAATAAATTAGCCCTTAAGTAAATGATAAGAGTACACATTACAAAGGAACAAAGGGACCCACATTACTTCAATCCCAAGCAAGTAACTTGCATACACCAACACACAAACTGCAGGTCAATACGCTTAGCCATTTTAGTCTAAATATGGGTTAGCTAGGTTGGAGAATCTATTGATGGGGCACTCCCAGTTTCTCAGTTTTATGGCTATGTTCCAAGCACCCTCAGCACCACGTGTGAGCGATTCTAAAGAAAAATCAAGTATTGATTATTTTAATTAAATTGTCCTTAAAACACACTAAGTAAGCCGGAATTACTATATTAGAATAATCACAGTTTCAACATAAAGCTCAATATTTGTAATTCGGGCTCTTTATCGGAAAATTAGTTTGAGACCAAAGTTAACCGTAGTTATTTTAGTCAACAGATCAAAAGGCGTTTTAACCTAGGGTTCAGGGATCGAATCTCGAATAAGGCATATTATTTTTAATAAACGAAACTCGTTTTCGGAGTTAGCTTGCCTAACGACAGCTAAATAAAAATGTGGGTGAAATTTCCGTTTTGCTTGCAAGAAGACCCTGTTTCAAATACCAACTAAGCCCATAAACTCTTTATTCACCAATTATTAAGTCATAACATTCAAATAGCACAATAACACTGCAACGGCTTTGTTGTACTCGGAGACACATATATGAAAAGAAAAAATGTATATTTGCCTGTCTTGAAAGCATTGTCTTTCATTTGTAAAATATCTAGTGCTCAAAAAGCTGTTGCTATAGGTATCATATAATTAATAAATGTAGGTAAAATAAGGTATTCCTTACCAATAGTTTCCAATACAGTACTGGAATCGTCCAGCTCTACCAGCTATACCTTTTTTTCCCCTCCTGAATTTGGAAGGGACTGTTGTTTGTTGATTATTATTTAAGAACCAAAGGGTTTAACCAGTCTATAAGATGACTTTTGACTAAGTTTCAAAAGTTGTTTTCAAATACGAGCCCCAGAGTCGTTGTTCTATAGGTTTCAATATTTGACATTACTTTAAGCGTTTTCAAAAATAAGTAATTCCTTCCTAACACATCGTCTTACTTCCCCTATTCGAAATAGGATTTTCACACACAGCAAAACAGAAGTTGTAATCTTCCACCCAGATATCTATACCGTTAAGTTACATCTAAGTCACGCTCATAGGACTTTCAAAGGTTCACACGCTCAGGGAACACAAATCAAATCGTTTCCAGTTATTCACGTATAGGTGTCTGTTGAAAACCTTTGAAAGGAAAAAATGTCGGGTGGTATCTAGACTTGCCTATATGGTAAACAAAACTCACGCTCCCGGGTAGGCTCGAACCACCAAACTTTTGGTTAACAGCCGAAAACGCCAGCCGATTGGGTCACCAAGGTGAGCTGATCCGTGAAGCAGATACTCAAAACCTCAAATTGAAATCTCCTTGGGGGTTTCACGTCAAAATGAGAGCTCCTTATCACTTCTGTGGCGAAGAGCAGAAGCCAAAAATTCAGGCCTTCACCCTTATGAATGTTGTTGTCCTTTAACTACTTTCCCCTTCAGATATACTTCAGTATTACATTAGCAATCTAGTATTAGCGATTTATCTACAACTACTGCCTCGTAATAAAATCTCCTAAAACTTTCTGTGGTCAATACTCTGTAGCATCGGTAGTATTGACGGTGGAAGTTATACTTTAATATTAACCAAGCTGACTTGTTTGAAATTTGAAAATAATGATAAAAATAACATAGGACTAGTTTTGAGCAAACACGTCAGAGGCTCAGTGGTCTAGGGGTATGATTCCTGCTTTGGGTGCAGGAGGTCCCGAGTTCAAATCTCGGCTGAGCCCATGTATTTTTTTTACTAACATAATTTTTGTGTAATAACACACATTTCGAATACTTACATGATAAGTAAAATTATTAAAATATCTTTCCTTACTTGTGAGATATTTATTACATTATAATCCTAGATACGCATGACGTGGTACCACCAGTACTCTCTCAATAATAAGTTACCACTCAACGACATGTATATGTTTCTACTGAGGAAAAAAGACGATGGTCATTATTGTAATACCTTTCATGTAACTGGCCAATATGAACACATAGTAATATTGAACCTAGAGGTCGATAGCATTTCAAAAGTAGGGTTTTGTTAATAAATCCTCTCAATTTTACAGCTATACTCATATCACTCTTACTACCGCAAACCAGCGATTTTGTGTTAAATAAATCGACCTTAAGAACACAAAGTGCATCAGAAAATTAATTTGGCAAAACACATATGAATAAATAAGTTACAAACTATATCTCAAAATGGCTTTTTATCAGGAGATTGTCTGGCTAAATATTGCCGTCATGTAATAGAAAAAAACTGACCGTCACCGCTTACGGCGTTTGAAACGGACGTAGCCCGGATAGCTCAGTAGGTAGAGCATTAGGCTTTTAACCTAAGGGTCCAGGGTTCGAATCCCTGTTCGGGCGTAAATTTTTATTAAATGAAACTCGTTTTCAGTGTTACGTTGCGGTACGGCAACTAACTGAAAACGTCGGCAAAAGAGGTAAGGCATTAATGTCTACACAGTGGGAAATAGTATCAGTGTTCGGCTGACAGAGAGACACATGCTAAGGGGGGGAAAAAAGTTACATTTACGTATGCAACAACAAGGCCAAAATAAGAATGCGTAAGAAATGATACCTGAATTGAAATTAATTGTCACAAGGTGGTGAGAAAATGCAGGAGATTGTCTTTCAATTCACATTTCACTTTGAAACGTAATATTACGAGAAATCGGGAGAGAATTTAACACTAGTGAAATGGAAAGATATTCACGTAGACCTGAATGTTAGGAACATTTTTAACTCATTACCAGAATAATATATATGGGGAAGACAGGAAAATATTAAAAATAAAAAGAATTAAAAGTAAACATTTGTGAAGACACTGAATGAGTCAAAAGCGAAGTTTTGTAAGTTCTTGTACTCAACTTACATCCTGTTCAAACTAAATCAAAACAAAGCCGTTTCAATTCTTTGTTTTAGGTGGCCCGCAAGGAATTCAGACGGTTTTAGGGATCTCGCACGGAACTCATTATTATCGATGCTGGATATCCCCATTTCACCTCCGTGCAACCCTCTATTTTTTGCTAAACTTTATTCATATACTGTAAATATGATAATGTTGACTTGGAATTTTTTTGACTCAGCCGCACATAACAAAAATTGTATGTACTTTGTTGGAGAATAACTTTGAATCTGATTCTTAGGAAACCGCAAGACGGAACATCAAAATGGTCCATCGTCCATCGATCCTATTTCGTAGCCTTAAGAGTGTTACGTGCACCATATCTATAAATCAAATCTTACAATTTATTTGTCTGTTTTCAGTTATGAATTTTCCCAGTAAGAAGTTACAGCTTATATCTACAGAATTCCTTGAACTTGGTTTTCCAAACTCCGAACTTCGCTAAATGTTCAATATTCTTTCGTGAATATTTCAGATGATCTTTCATTTATTATTATACTAGACAGAGCACTACGAATTTTCAGTTATAAAAATAATGGGGTGGATCACACTACACATGTCAAACACCATTGTTAAAATATTTAGTAATGAATCAAGTGAGGTAGGTATATGACAGTTTGCCGTTCCAGTTTAAAAAGATAACCGTACAGAGTGGGGCAAGGTAAAAATTGATAATATCTCAGAGCTGAACAATGATGATTAATGAATTTGTCAGTATTTCATTATCAGTTATATCTTATTTAATGTACTTCGTGGATAAATATATACATATAATAGTAGTTTTGAGAACATTGTTAATGCTTAAAACAAAAGACTACTTTAAGACTTAAAGGTTTCACGGCTAGCGTTATTGATTGAAGCTTATCACCCGTTAAGCTTAATCAGATGGGTACCTCTAGCCAACCCTTACAAACTTTTAATAATACATATTTTATAGTTAGAGAAATTTAATTTCAGAGTTTCACCAAATACTATAGAATAAAAGGGAGTTTTCAGTTACAAATAGGTAAAAACAAAATAGGAGGGCTCAGCCGGGATTTGAACCCGGGACCTCCTGCACCCAAAGCAGGAATCATACCCCTAGACCACTGAGCCACCGACGAACAGTTGCTTAATCACAGCCACATAAATATCATCCTATATTAATATAATTAAACGTTAAGTCTGCCAATATTAACAAATATCATATTCTCATGCATAAACTCCGAGGGGACATGCAAGAACAGTCATTATGATGTCACAAATGTTGTTACACGGAAGTATTATAGCAAAGAAGACGAAACAGTAACAAACGCTACAGGATAATGGTATTAGAAATTTAAACCCTCAAAGGTAACTCTGTTCCTACTACAGGCAACCAAGCGAGAGGAATAAGTAAAAAAAAAAAAAAAAAAAAAAAAAAAAAAAATAGTTAAGTACATCATTGTGCTTACCTTTATAATGCTCTTTACCACAGCTAAGTTGGGAATTGAGCTACATATGTATTAGTGGGTACCAGTTAACACTCGTAGCCTCCGTGGCGCAATCGGCTAGCGCGTTCGGCTGTTAACCGAAACGTTGGTGGTTCGAGCCTACCCGGGGGTGTAAGTTTTATTTACTTTGGGAATAAGGAGGAATTTGCATAGAGTAAGTTGCGCTTAAAAGGGAGAACCTACTAGCAACTAGTGGTAGAATTGTATGTAACAAAATTCCTTCTGTTCAAGTGCCTTCTGATACAAGAGTATGTTTCATACTTCTCGTACTCAGTGTTTTAAATAGCTTTAAAGAACGAATATGCTTTTGGCGGTTCGAACATTGCTACTTTTGTGCTTTGTAGTGTGTAAAAGCAAATGTTGAATATATTACATGAAACTATCCCCAAATGACCTTGTTGTCGACGGGCCCTAAAACACCACCACCAATATATTCTCTACCTAGTCACTTTAATTATAAATTTACGGTAGGTTTTATAACCCAAAATATAAGCATCTGGAAACACATCAGTTGAACCCTAGACAGGAGCTCTTGTTATGGGGCTATATTACTCGTATAGAAGTATTAATATTATGGTGGTTACAGCTCATTATAGGTCAGCTTCCTAATTACTCGTCCCAAAGAGAGGCTTCATTGGACATCTGCATGTACAGGCACTCAAATTTTTAGATTATTTTGTATTTTTGTAATACGAGTAAATTCATTTCAGTAGTTAGAGCAACATTCTCTTTTGAAGCAATCGTTTTGATCATGTTCATTTAGCAAATCGATAATATTTCACCAGAAATACAGATTTTGAGATGACCTGACGGGAGAAAAGAAGCATTTTAATAGCTATGTGCTGCTGTAAATTTGTGCCTGTGAGCAGCACTGAAGATACAACATGAATATTTTCTGGGAAAAGCTCCTGGCACATAACTGCGTAGAAAACTGCTGGTACTCTTCATTTTTATAAAAATACAGTCGACCTTTATCAGTAAAAGTGCAGGTGTACCATGAATTCTACTTCTTTATAAATACGTCTCTTAAATTTGTACCAGTGGGATCTCTCAGGCGGTAGTATTGGGATCCGCATCCGCAGCTGTGATTACCGTGGCCAATATTTGTGACCCTTGGATTGTGTGTTCCTACCTATTCCCCGTAGGGGAGGCGATCCGTCCCCTTCAGCTGCGTGGTGCGGGCGCTGCGGACCCCTAGCAATCGTGGTACCTCTGACGTTACTAGAGGAACGTCGGGCTGAACATTCGAGCTCCTACCTGATTGGGAGTTGTTCGGATTGTGTTGGACTCGAGAGGGCAGTGGTTCCGGATACCTGTGGGAGATCGGGTACGTCTTCGGACGGGGCTGACGGAAGCCATTAATATTCCCGCGTACTAGCCAGCATAGCTAGTAAAAGGTGTGCTAGATCACCAGGCGGCCCCACCGAGGTCATATCGGTAGCCTTCCCACTTTGGAGTTGGAGCGCGTAAGTGGCGTATCCACTTCCATCCCGTTTAGAGTCCACAGAACCAGATGGGGTGGGAGCTTGTTAGTCTATAGGTCTTGCCATATGGAGAGCCCCAAGGAGGTGCTGGGCGCCATTTTGGGACAGCTAGGTAACTCTCTGGTCGAAGCAGGCCCGGCTTCTTGGTCCTACGGGTCCAGGGCTAATGGGAGTAGAGCCCCTATCATTAACTGTTCCTACATATTCTGGCCTCATTCCGGGTATTTCCAGCCTTTTGGCACACAATTGTTTCCCTTGATTTTACCACTAAGCTTTTGCAAATATTTCCCTCCGCAGCATCAATAATTCAGTATGCGCACCTTTTTTTTTTTCCAGTGTAAATAAAATTTACGCCCCCGGGTGGGCTCGAACCACCAACCTTTCGGTTAACAGCCGAACGCGCTATCCGATTGCGCCACGGAGGCAGTTGAAGAAGACCTATATACTGACTGATAGTCTTCCCCGACTCAGCATGATAGTTGTGGAACCGCACGGCGTTTCTAGGTGTTTCCCATTTCTTTCACTTCTGAGGATCAATATCCCTTAGGTTTTGACTTACTCTCTCTACTATTATCTTATAGTTATGTTAGTCCTTTTAATATGTCAGTTCAGTAGTGTCCTAGGTACAAAGTTATATTAGGGTACATTCAAAATAATAGTTATTTACCGCCATAAATTATTTCAATTTGTCGTAATTCTTTTCCTTGCTATAATATAAAGCATATTCTATGAAATTTCTCTCTTAGTAATAGCTGGGGGATTTTTCTTTTACTTATTGTAATATGGTGGTAGCTCTGAATTAAGAGCAGCCATTCTCTTCATGTCTTTTAATCCAACTGCTTGATGATATTGCTTTCATTTGATGAATGTAGTAACTGAAGACTGTTAATATATTCCTTTATTGTGCTTTATGGCTAATATATCCTCAGTATTTATTATTAATTGATCTCAAGCCTCAATTGATCTCAATTGATCGAGGCCACACAGCTAATAGCCAGGCTCCAGGGACGGGCCGCGGAAGTTCTAAACGCGGTGCAGACAACGGCGGCACCCAAGGACATCTGGGAGGCCCTGGAGAATCGTTTCGGGAAACACCGCTTAGCCGCAGCGTACCGCAGCCAACTAAAGGCAAGGTCACAGCAGCCGCGGGAGACGCTGCTGGAGTTAGCCATAGCGATTGAGCAGCTGGCTAGTAAGGCCTTGGTTGACCTGCCACTGGAGTTCGTATCCCGGGAAGCTGCCTACAACTTTGTCGACGGGGTACGGGAGACGGAGATTCGTCAGCGCCTAATGTTCGGCGATTATAAAACCATCCACGAGGCGCTGACAGCGGCATTAAGGATGGAGGCGGCCAAGGTAGCAGCTACCCCGACGTCGAGAACGAGGGGTGTCCGCTACGCCGGAGACAGAAGACCAGCTGAGGGACGCCGGCGAACACCTAGTGGCCTGTGTTGGGGGTGTGGACAGCCCGGGCACCTGCAGAGAGACTGCCCACACCAGGAAGGGCAGCGGGAAGAAAGAGTAAGGCCCGGCGTGGAGAGGGACACGTCGGCGCCATCACCACCATCCCCTCGAGTGACGCTGCGCGCCGTCAGCCGGCGTATGGATGACAGCCTCATCGCGGACGGCTGGGTAGGAGGAAAGCCGTGCCGCGTGCTAGTGGACACTGGGGCAGCCGTGACCATCATCAGGCCTGACGTGGCGCTTGGTTTACAGACGAGGAAGCCGAGCCGACCAAACCAGCTTGTGTTGGCATCGGGCGACACCTTGCCTGTGAAGAAGGAGGCCCTGCTGTAGCTGACCTTGGGACGGAGTGCCGTGCGTCTGTGGGTGTTCGTCGCGAAGGTGGCTGAGGAGGTGATTCTCGGACTGGATACCCTCATGAGCCACGAGGCGACGGTCGAAGTCGGCAGGAAGGTCCTACGGCTCAACGGAGAAGAGGTTATACTCCGTCAAACTGAAGAGCGCCTTGGAATCGGTAGGGTCATCTTGAACGAAGACGTGGTTGTCCCCGCGAGGAGCGAGGTGGTGGTGACGGCGCGACCGAAAGGCCGGACAGCAGGTTTGATTCAGAGGCTGCAGGAGTACGACTTCACCTCGGAACATCGCAGAGGGAAGAGCCACGGTAACGCGGACGCTATGTCCCGAAGACCCTGTCCAGATGAGTGCGGCCAATGCACAAGAGTGGAGGAGAAGGAGCGTGCCGCAGCAGTTCGAGTAGTCACGGCAGTGCCTGCGGATGGCTGGGATAGCGCAGGCCTGAGGAGGGAGCAGCTGGCGGACGCAGACTTGGGGCCACTCTTGAGGGAAGTGGAGGCAGGGACGAGACCAACCTGGGCGGACGTCGCACCGAGGAGCGCCACCTTCAAGTCTTACTGGGCCCAGTGGGACTCGTTGAAGACCAGAGAGGGTGTGCTGTTCCGGGTATGGGAATCACCCGATGGGAAGACGCAGAGAGAACAGTTGGTACTTCCCCGGAGTAAGGTTCCGGAAGTCTTGGAAGAAGTGCACACCGGTACTTCAGGAGGACACCTGGGAGCGAACCGGACGATTGACGAACTACGGCAGCGCTACTACTGGCTGAGGCTCCGAGCAGACGCTGAGAGATGGTGCCGTCAGTGTCACGTGTGTGCGGCGAGTCGCAGCCCCCAGACTAGGAGCCGGGGTCGCATGCAACAGTACAACGTCGGAGCGCCATTCGAACGGATTGCCGTTGACATTGCTGGACCGTTCCCAATATCTGACCGAGGAAACAAGTACCTGATGGTGGTCCTGGATTACTTCACTAAGTGGCCGGCGGTGTATGCCATCCCGAACCAAGAGGCAATGACAACCACAGACTGCCTCGTGGAGCAAGTGTTTTGCCGATTTGGGGTGCCATTAGAGCTGCACAGTGATCTAGGCACCAATTTTGAGTCCAACCTGATGAGGGAGGTACTAGAGAGACTTGGGGTTAATGAGACCCGCACAACACCTCTAGGATCCCAGTCGGATGGCGTGGTCGAGAGGTACATCAAGACCTTAGAGGAACACTTGAGGAAGTTCGTGGCCAGCCATCAGCGAGACTGGGACGTCAAGGTGCCACTGTTCTTGCTGGCCTACCGCTCTTCAACACACGACACCATGGGGATCACGCCAGCCAGCTTAATGTTCGGCCGAGAGTTACGCCTCCCCTGTGACCTGGCTTTTGGTAGCCCTCCGGGGGTGAAACAGCCAGCGACCGAGTATGTGGAGAACCTGGTGGACCACCTCCACGACATGCACGAGATGGCTCGCCAGAACATCCAGAAGGCGAGCGACCGCCTGAAAACCCGATACGACAGGAGAGCCAACAGCCAAGGGTTCCAGCAAGGTGACTTGGTCTGGTTGTACCGCCCGACCCGAACCAAGGGACGCTGCCCGAAGCTTCAGCAGCCATGGCAAGGACCGTACCATGTGGTGAAGAGGACTAACGACGTGGTCTACCACATCCAGAAGGTGCCCCGAGGAAAGATGTTGATTGTACACCTGGATCGCCTGGCCCGCTACGAAGGCGCTGTTCGGAACGACCAGACTTGAGGAGGGAGCAGTGTTACCCTGGTGGCAGACTCGCGATGCCGATGAATAAATTTGGCCGGTGGAGATTCGGGAAATTTCAGGGCCGATCGTTACCGGAAGCGACAGACAGTTGAGCGAAGTGTTTTTAAAATAAACAGTTTTAGCTTATCTAGCAAATTGTAATGGTGAACAGTGTATTGCTAGGAAAATAAAGTGCAGTTTTTTTGTGTGTTTGTAACCTCGACTTTTTCTTTCACGAACCCACAAAGTCACAATATGTATTTAGATTGGCAACTTTGTGATTAAAGTAGTATTCCATAGAACTCTATTTTTCAAGGACTTTGGCCAACTTTGTATAAATTTCACATAATAATCCGGGGAAATTTCGTAAAGATTGATTCGTAAAGGTATTTACTGATTGGTTTAAAAGGATGCCAAAGTTTTCCTTAAGGACATGAACGTCATTTTTTATTCATTGCTTTGAAGTGCATTAGTTTTGAATACAATAATTCCATTATATTGTAGCTGGGCTTGGCTGAAAAACACCAATGCCATATTATAGAAAACTCGTAATTTTATGCACTACTGTAGTGGAACATGTTTCTCGGTATTTTTTCATTGGGCTTATAGGTCTGTGACTAATGGTCTCTGGAAAAACTAATGTAAAAACGGGGTGGCTTAGTAAGTTTTGCTTTCATAAAACTACAAAAGCATGTGCCAAGAATGGAAGGATACAAAATAGCAAACTAACAGCACACATTTCTAGGTGTATAGAACTGAAATGTATAATCATTGCAAAACTGAGATGGTTAATGTAACTAAAATAATTAAAAAAGGAGCATCTTGCTGATGATAATATTGTCTGTAGTTGAAGGTAAAGATGCCTAATGCAGTATATAAGTCCATACACAAAGTGTGCTTTAAAAGGGTTTACATAGTGTATATTTTTTTATGAAATCTTAGAAATCTGTCGATCAGAATTGGTGGAGCATTAGGTTTTCAATCCATAAGTCTAGCTTTTGAACTCTTTTTCTGGTGTATAGCCTCTTGTTCCTGATTAGCATAGAAAAGGACAGAAACTACGCCATTCTTATTTATTTGTGTTTTTTACAAAGATAATATTTACATCAGTAATATTTAATTCGCCTTTTTATTCGTATAATGGTATTACTTTGTCAACCAGTAGCCATGGGAGGAACAAAAACACAAACGACGAGGATGGGACTCGAAACCACGCGTGCAGAGCACATTGGATTAGCAGTCCAACGCCTTAACCACTCGGCCACCTCGTCCTCTATGGTTACTGCTTAAGACAAATAACATTTCAGTGGCTGCAGTGAAATGGTGTTAAATTTGTAGAATTCTAATTAAGCTGATATGTAAGTAATGATGTTGACGGTGACCAACTATGTGTTATAGGAAATTAATTGGCTTAATGAGGGTAACTTATAACCTTTAGCAGCTACAGCTGAAGTTCGAGGAAGCCTGTAAGTCTCAGACTGTCCAACCTGTATCCTTCTTGTAAACTGTGGTCTGCCACTTCAGAGTTATTACACATATCTGTCCCACAAACGTAATTTTGTGACAGAAGAGAATTACTAAATTCACTTGTTTTTTATGCACATTACAACCAACGATCTTAAATTATTATCTAGAAATATCTACCCCTTAGGACTACTTTTAGCTTGAAATGAAGAATCCCTTTCTGCAGTAGATTTTATCTGTATGTTTTTGTATCTTTTGCTGCTTTAAATCCTAAAATTTGTCAGTATTTTTGTAAACGAATACATTACGTTAAAAAACTTATTTTTAGAGTCTCACATTTATTTTGTTCTTCTACATTTTCGCTACAAATATTCTCTCTAATATCAAAGACATGCACTCGAAGCAAATGTCCAGTTGGACAGAGCATAGCAAGATCGGAGTTTTTATCTGTGTGTAGCGAGCGGGATGTTTCAGGCGGTTTCGTCTTGGTCCGCATTCGGGAGGCCTGGGTTCGATACCCGTGGCCTATCTACCTGACACATGGGGTTTTCCAGGGATTTTCCCGGGTCGCGAAGCGAATGCTGGGAGGTTAATTACAGTCTCGAATTTCTTGTCCCTCCATTTCACCGCCATTACCATTTCGTCGGCAGGTGTCTCGGTGGTGCATGGCAGGATGATATGCTCGAGAAAAACCTTTACCGGGACGGACTATGGTATCCGAGCCGATCTAGTGGGCTGATTCAGAAGCGCGGCAGGCAGAATGTCGGGTGTACAATACTTCCTGGAGTACACTGCCCTGGGCAGGCGACCTCCAGTCTCCGAACCGGCATTGCGTCTGTTTCTGGGCCACGGAAGTTCGGATGCGGATTTTCCTAAACCCACCACTTAGGAGTTTCTATCTGGTAAAGTGTGGTGACCTTGCCCTCTATACTGTAGTGACTCCTTGGGGTCGGTTGCCTTCTGTCTCCTCTCACCTCATCCTCCCTGCCGAGGGTGCCTCATTTGGGTCATAGGTACAAAAAACCAGTCTGGGAAAGCTGCTGAATCCCCTCCGAACAATCTAATGCAAACCAAAATGTCCTCTGTATACCCTCCTAGATCTGACGAAGCTTTTCCTGCTGTAAAATACGATTCATATTCCACTGCTGTCATTGAGATGGTAACCATTATTTTCAACATCTTTACTTAAATATTCCGTGACAAGTTATCCACCAAGAAGACGATTATCAAGCATCACCCTAAAACAACAGATGTTCTCATGCACCATTACCTTTATACGAAAACTGCAAATAAAACAAGCTCAAAGTTGATTTCAACAACACTGACAGCAACAGACAGCAAGCACCAAGCCAGACAGCAAGCAAGCCAGACAGCAAGCAACAAGCCAGACAGCAAGCAGAACGCCAGACAGCTAGCACCAAGCCAGACAGCAAGCAACAAGCCAGACAGCAAGCAAGCCAGACAGCAAGCAACAAGCCAGACAGCAAGCAAGCCAGCAAGCAATCAAGCAGCAAGCCAGCAAGCCAGCAGGCCAGACAGCAAGCAGCAAGCTAGACAGCAAGCAGCAAGCCAGACAGCAAGCAGCAAGCCAGACAGCAAGCAGCAAGCTAGACAGCAGGCAAAAAGCTAGACAGCAAGCAGCAAACCAGCAAGCCAGCAGGCCAGACAGCAAGCAGCAAGCTAGACAGCAAGCAGCAAGCCAGACAGCAAGCAACAAGCTAGACAGCAAGCAGCAGGCCAGACAGCAAACAGCAAGCCAGACAGCAAGCAGCAAGCCAGACAGCAGGCAACAAGCCAGACTGCAAGCAGCAAGCCAGACAGCAAGCAACAAGCCAGACAGCAAGCAACAAGCCAGACTGCAGGCAGCAAGCCAGACAGCAAGCAACAAGCCAGACTGCAGGCAGCAAGCCAGACAGCAAGTAACAAGCCAGACAGAAAGCAGAGAGCCAGACAGCAAGCAACAAGCCAGACGTCAAGCAGCAAGCCAGACAATAAGCAACAAGTCAGACAGCAAGCAAGCCAACAAGCCAGCAAGCAGCAAGCGAGCAAGTCAGCAAGCAGCAAGCGAACAAGCCAGCAGGCCAGACAGCAAGCAACAAGCCAGACTGCAGGCAACAAGCTAGACAGCATGCAGCAAGCCAGCAAGCCAGCAGGCCAGAGAGCAAGCAGCAAGCTAGACAGCAGGCAACAAGCTAGACAGCAAGCAGCAAGCCAGCAAGCCAGCAGGCCAGACAGCAAACAGCAAGCTAGACAGCAAGCAGCAAGCCAGACAGCAAGCAACAAGCTAGACAGCAAGCAGCAGGCCAGACAGCAAACAGCAAGCCAGACAGCAAGCAGCAAGCCAGACTGCAGGCAACAAGCCACACTGCAAGCAGCAAGCCAGACAGCAAGCAACAAGCCACACTGCAGGCAGCAAGCCAGACAGCAAGCAACAAGCCAGACTGCAGGCAGCAAGCCAGACAGCAAGCAACAAGCCAGACAGAAAGCAGAGAGCCAGACAGCAAGGAGCAAACCAGACGTCAAGCAGCAAGCCAGACAGTAAGCAACAAGGCAGACAGCAAGCAAGCCAACAAGCCAGCAAGCAGCAAGCGAGCAAGCCAGCATGCAGCAAGCGAGCAAGCCAGCAGGCCAGACAGCAAGTAGCAAGCGAGACAACAAGCAAGCGAGCAAGCTAACAAGCCAGAGAGCAAGCAAGCCAGCAAGCTACTAAGCAAGCAAGCAAGCAAGCAAGCCAGCAAGCCAGCAAGCTAGCAATCCAGACAGCAAGCTAGACAGCAATCTAGCAAGCCAGAGAACAATGATGCTTAAAGCATTTGTCAGTATTTCCTTGTCAATTATATCTTATTTAATATACTTCGTGAATAAGTATATACATATTAAAGCAGTTTTGAGAACATGGTTAATGTTTTAAAAAAAAGGACTAGTTTAAGACTTAAAGCTTTCATGGCGAGCGTTATTGATTAAAGCTTATCACCCGTGAAGCTTAATCAAAAGTGTAACCAACAGTTATAAACTTTTAATAATATATATTTTATAGTTAGACAAATTTATTCTCAGAGTTTCACCAAATACTATAGAATAAAAGGGGGTTTTCAATTACAAATAGGTGACAACAAAAAGGGAGGGCTCAGCCGGGATTTGAACCCGGAACCTCCTGCACCCAAAGCAGGAATCATACCCCTAGACCACTGAGCCAAATACGAAAAGTTTCTTAATCACAACTATGTAAATATTATCCTATAGTCATATAATTATACGTTAAGTTTGCCAATATTAACAAACATCATACTGTCGTATAAACTCCAAGGGGTGGTGACATGCTAGGACAGCCATTATGATGTCACAAATTTTATTACACGGTAGTATTATAGCAAAGAAGACGAAACAGTAACAAACGCTACATGCTAATGGTATTAGAAATTTAGACGCCCAAAAGTAATTCTGTTCCTACTACATGCAACCATTCTAGAGGATAAAGTAAGGAAAGAAAAATAATAGTTAAGGACATGATTGTGCTTATCTTTGTAATGCTCTTTAACACAGCTAAGTTGGGAACTGAACTATATATCTGTTAGTGGGTACCAGTTAGCACTCGAAGCCTCCGTGGCGCAATCGGCTAGCGCGTTCGGCTGTTAACCGGAAGGTTGGTGGTTCGAGCCCACCCGGGGGCGTAAGTTTTATTTACTTTGGAAATAAGTTTGAATGTGCATAGAATAAATTGTGCTTAAAAGTGAAATCCTACTACCCTCTAGTGGTAGAATTAAATGTAACAAAATTACTTCTGATGCAAGAGTATGTTTGATACTTCTACTCAGTGTTTCAAATAGCTTTAAAGAACGAATATGCCTTTGGCGGTTCGAACACTGGTACTTTTGTGCTTTGTAGTATCTAAAAGCAAATGTTGAATATAATACTATCTACTCATTTTAATTATAAATTTACTGTAGGTTTTATAACCCAAAATATAAGGATCTGGAAAGACATCAATTGAAACCTAGACAGAAGGTCTTGTTATGGGGCTGTATTACTCGTATAGAAGAATTAATATTATGGTGGTTACATTCTGTCCAGATCATTAAAAGTCAGCCTACTAATTACTCGTCCCAAAGGGAGGCTTCATTGGACATCTGCATTTACAGGCTCTCAAATTTTCATATTATTTTGTATTTTTGAAATACGAGTAAATTAATTTCAGTAGTTAGAACAACATTCTATTTTGAAACAATCATTTTGATCATGTTCATTTAGCAATAGGATAATACTATTCCACAGAAATACATTTTGCTTTCTGAGAACATTGGTTGAACATTTTAGAGGTACTGAACCAAAACAGCATCCTGTGGAACATTTTGAATGACAAAAAATGTTGAAAAAGCTATAACTGAGTAAATCAAATTTTAAAATCCAAAACATTTTCCTTCTCATCTACATGCCTTGAAGCGGACTAAAACCCTCTAGATAGGTAAGTTGGACTCTCCTACTTCTTTCATGCTCTCTTCTGCAGCGGTGTTCTTCAATTTTAGTTTCCTTCTGTTTCTTTTAGAAGTTACCTGCACAGAAGTTGCTGGATAAAGAAAGCGTAATTTGGTCCTTTCCTTGGCTAATTTTAGAGATGCTAGTGAAATCACAGTATCCATTATGTCTGACTGTAGCTTGAGTGATGAAGAACAACCAAAATTGAATTCACTGATGGTTAATGTCAACGCAACCTGAAGTGTCTTCTTTGACGCAAATATTTCTTTTGGTCAATTACGCCATATCATGCCATGTAAACCTTCATTTGCATTTTGTGTCCTAATCAAAGTACATTTCTTTAGGATTTCATCTGATGCCAGCCTTTGGTACACAGGCATTAACTTTCTTACCACATCAGGCCTCTAGTATGTCCCCATTGTGGTGTTATGTTTAGGTGTTTCTTCCCATGTATCGTTTAGCCTATTCACGATCCTAACTATATATAGAGTCAACAAAAGGTCAGTTGTTTTAAAGAATGTTTTACCTATAACCTATATAACAGTTTTATGTATGTTTAGATGTATAAATCACCTTTATAAATGTCAAATGACGCACTAAAACTCCTTAATTATATATAAACAGTATGCATTTTATCAAGAAACACAAGAAAGTAAGGAGAAAGTTAGAAACTCACTTATGAAACTCACAGATGAAGCTATACAGCCCCATACCATCACACTACTGTCACCATGTTTCACTGTAGCTACCATGTTCTTAGGTTCCCATTCTGTATTTGGCAGTCTCCACACTTTGCAGCAGGAATTAACGACACGCCGATAAAAAGTCGTCTCGTCGCTGCTTTGTAGAAGGTGGAATACAACGACTGTACGTTCTTTTTCGCTATTACTAAGCGAAATTCTGCTTCTCGTCGATTTCTGCCCCAGCTGCTCCACATGGATCTTGCACTCTGGGTATGCATGGAATTTAGCACAGAAAAACCAGAGATTTCTTTAAAATGCGATTTATTCAAACGAAATTGAATAAAGGTTTGCCGATACGTCTTCGCTGCTACGGCCGCAGCGTAGGTTCACTAACTATTGTAATATAACAATGTTTGTGAGGTTGACGGCCAGCTGCCACTGGACCAACCTCCTTCCGCGAGTGTTCCCACTCAAGTGCCTTCTTTTCCCTTGTGGTCTCAGATCACGCCGTTACTTCCCCTTTACCCCCTACAAATTTTAGCGCGAAGCATCGCGTCGTCACACCAACTGAGAGGCCTTTCACTTTTCTTCCTCGACCAGGTGTGCAGTCAGTTTCCGAGAAAACCGGTCTCGGGGAGGGAGCCAAAACATCTGGCCTCTGACCCTCCTTACCTGCTCGCACACTTTTATCCCATTCTGTCACTTTTAGCACCAACTAAGCCACCACATGCGCTGATTTCCAAATTATGTCAGTTCAATATGTTGTACATTTACAGTTTCGGCTTCAATTTTAAGACGTCCATCACTCTTGTAAAAGCAGAATTTGCTCTCGTCCGACCAGAGAAAATTATCCCAGGGTTCTATTGGTTTCATGTTCGGAGTCAGTTCGTTGACCGCCGAGAGGTCTAGATGAAATGGAAAGTTTTTCGTGAGCATGATGTCGAGCACATCCGGCTGCCGTGGGCTGGATGGGAGGTAGGGCCTCTCGGGCCGTGCGCGACAAGGTTAGGGCTTCCGCTGATGAGGCTGTAGAGCCCGCGCCCCTTGATGTTGGATGTACGGCTATGCCAGTGAGAAGGCCGGTTTCCCAGAGAAGCTGAATTGAAATGCAGCATTACGATTAAGCGCTGTTATATCCTGTAATACATTTTGTGGTTGTAGCACTTCTTTTAATATCTGATGATGGAGCGATGTACGCTCCCGAAACGTAGTTTCAAATCGTATTTTCACCCGGCTTGCTTCCCAAGAATATCTGGAATATATTTGTCGCCAGGAAAGCTTCAGGTCCTACTTTTTCTCTTCTAAGATCCATCAAATGTCTATATATTTAAAAAAAAATTGAATGTAGATTTCAAAAGACTTTAAACGAGAAATGTCTCTTAGGCTGTTCAAACCTTCCAAATTTGTTACTTGTGGTGTGTGATAGGACAAATTAAACTTTCTGACAGCAATGAATTATTCCTAGGAGTACTTAAATGAATGGTAGTTTTTGAAATCTGAAAAATAATGACCCTGGAACTAGGATTTGAATGGGGAACCCATGTTTTGGAAGGTAAAGCCAATTGTTATTCTGAAGAGAATATTATAAACAAACCATTATATAAATTATATAGCACTTGAACATTATTTACGAACACGTGCTTTTACACACAGGAAGAAGGAGAGGGAAGTAGTAAAACTCTAAGAGATCAGAATAAATACTGGAATAGGATTAGGATTTCAGGAGGAGGGGTTACGCTATGTAGGCCACCATGCTGGACACATTGTGCCTGTTCGCGCAATTGTGGCATCCGCGGGATGAAGAATGTGGTGAGAGGAGACAAAGGTCGTCTGACCCAAGGAGCCACGACAATGCAGAGGGCAGGCACATATAGTTTACTTAGATAGAGACTTTCCCTGACATTCCATAACAGCGGACACGCTCCCCTACTGCGGAGCGGCAACGAGACCAGAAGTCGAGACCCAAAGGTCCCTGACTGGCGGTCCCGAAATAGTTCCGGCAGAGGCGCGGAGACCGGCAACCGACCTAACGGAGGAGAAAGAACTCGTAGTTTATCTCAGAGCAGATCATTCCGCCATGCACCGCTGAGACACCCGCCGACACTTCTACCCTGCAATACACCAGATGAGAGATGATATGAACTGATAATGGAGGTAGAATGGAGGGGCGGGAAATTCGGGGGATGTAATTAACCTACGCAGCATTCACCTAGCGACCTGGGAAAACCCCCGAAAATACCCATGGGTCAGGTAGGTCGGCCACGGGAATCGAACCAGGGTCTCCCGAATGCGAACCTAGGCGATCCCGCTGTGTAATTCCTGGAATTGTTGTCCCCGAAACATCCAATCAAGAGTATAAATATAGCAATGAGCTCTACAATGCTGTTTCATACTTTAGACAGCCTTTGGCTGTTTCTGATTTAAAAGCAAGGTTTGTTATATTGTAAGTGATTTATGGTCATCTCTATAAATAATCAGTGCTTTGTTTTGCTGAAAATTGAGTAGCAAGTTGCATTGCTTTCACAACCTGCAGCTCATGCTGCTCACACTCATGCAAAAATATGACTTTACAATTGCGTTATACAAATTACAAGCTGAGATGCCATGTACTTTTGTGATAGAACAAAAGTGTGGAAATATATAATCAGTTGTATCTTGTGCCCATATTATATATGTTGATGCTATATTTTATGTTTGATACACAAACTAACTAATGAATCTATCTTGGCTGTTTCTTAAAAAACCTTAAATCGACTTTTAAGAACTACAGTTCAATTTATTGCTACCACCGTGAACTTAAGGTTTGAAATAACCTAGGTGTCGACGGGCCTATAAATGCAACACACTAACCCACATACCCCCGCCAATTTAAGATGTAAATGGATCACAGAGATACTTAATTTGCTAACCAGTTTTTACTATATTAAAATAAAGGAACAGCCATAAATGCCCGGAGCAGCGACATCCAGAGCATTACTTTTACTGACTGAAATTGAGCTTGTTCCTACATCAAAAGGCTGCTTTGTCTTGTAGACAGATGGTTGAATGTGACAAACCCTACTTTATCTAAACATTCACTTGAAGTAACATCACATTCTAAACACACGAAGCTAATGAATGTGCTTTAAATAATCTGAACTTAAGCTTCGATTAGATATACGAGCTCTGAATGCCTCTGATAATTTGGTCACTTCACCACCTTCTCCCTATATCAAGAAGTTTATGGTGCAATTGGATTTATTACTGTTAATTTAACACATACATTTCAAATACATAATATCACGAAGTTTCTGCCCACTGATAGTATATGTGACTATGACAGCAGAATTTTCACTTTGATATTAACCTAAGATGAAAAAGTTGAAAATGATAAGAAACGTATTAGATCAATGTCTTTGTATCATTAGCTCAGTGTGACGCAGCCCCCGTCACCTAGAAACACTGACACGACATATAACCTGATATCAGAAAGACACTAACATAAACAAACGAATAAATATAAATAAATGAAGTATACCAGAATATGCATATGCCATAATGCTAGCATATACTCCGGAGACCGCCTCAGTGACAAGGCCACTCTGCGATGGTCAGTAAACTCCCTTTGCAATTTCTGTAAACAAACAACCCTACTCTATTGTCTGTTTTGCCCTCAAGACAAATTTGGTGCCTCTCAGTCGGAAACCAACTCATTGTTAAAATCCCATGCGTGCTTCTGACAACAGGCTATAAGATTTTGACCGTCGCTCAGAGTGCATGCTTCCGCATAAATTTTTGCATGCGGACCGTTAGAGAAAGCGTCTCTGATATTAGGTCCAAAACTGGAAATCCTGAACACTGGTCTCAAGTGAGGATAGTTACTAGCAAATAGAAAATTGATATGTGTTCATGTGATTTTGCAAACTCAGAGAAATACCTAGAGTGGGAGTAATTCAAGTTTATGGCGGATAGTAGGTTTTTCTAGTAAGGGCACTTCGGTCCTGAGTTCTACGTGAGATGGACGCGTATTCCTCGCCGCCTAAAAAGTACACTTCCGCGCTATGCACCGTGACAAAGTGCAATATTTAACAATCTCTCCAGTGAGAGTTAGCACAAAGAGTAATGTATAGGGAGGACGATAAGTATATCCAATTCGACTACGCAGTGCTACTGCCTTCGTGCTTCACATCACAACATTGACAGTGACGCTAAACACAGCAACCACACCGACGGCGACTTTACGGTGGCGAGCAAAGGAGCCTAAGGACAACAGTAAACTTCTGTCTACCAGATTTGAGGTGTCATATTCAACACACAACCAGTCAGGACGCACCCACTCCCTGAAGTACAGATGAGAGTTCTCATGCGGGAGCTACAAGTCACCTCGAAAGAGATTACAATCTCCATTTCCTTAATCTCCGCACGCCACCGATCCTTAACTGTGAGGCGTTGAGCTCAAGGGAGAGCTCGACGTGGTTCCCTACGGGCCGGACCGCCTCAAGTGGTCTAGGGCTAAGATTTCTGTTTTGCGTATAGGAAGTTCCAGATTCAAACCCCAACTGAGTTCATATTATTTTTTGTCAAACAAATCTTAAGTAACAACACCTACTCCGTATATAATTATTAGCGAAACTTGCAAAATGCTTTGTTTAACTTTAAAATACTTACTATTAGAATCTTATTAAATCATGATATGAAATCACTTTTATGTATCTCGAATCTCGGTCAGGGTGAGTTCCGAGGATTTCCGTTATCCTGATAGACGAATGTCGGGTAGCTCTAAGCCCCATGGACCCCGGATTCGTTTGAGCATCACTTCACCCATTTCATTCATCGTCCGATATGACTTAAACTACAAAAATAAAAAATAAAAACATATATGTATCTCAATAATAAATTAGCCCTCAAGTAAATGATAGAGTATATACTACGAAGGAACAGGGGGACCCACATCACTTCAATCCCAGGCAGGTAACTGGCCAATATAAGCATACACCAACGCTGAAACTCAAGGTCAGTACGCTTAGCCATTTTAGTCTAAATATGGGTTTGCTAGGTTGGAGAAGCTATTGATGGGGTACTCCCAGTTTCTCCTCATTTTTATGGTTATGTTCCATAGCACCTTCAGCACCACGTATGAGCGATTGTTTATTTTAATTAAATGGACCTTAAAACAAACTAAATACGCCTGAATTACTATATTAGAGTAATCACAGTTTCAAAATGTGGCTCAATATTTGTAATTCTGTCTCTTTATCGGGAGATTACCTTGAGACCAAAGTTACCCGTAATTATTTCTGTCAACAGAGCAAAAGGCCTTTTAACCTAGGGTTCACTGTTCGAATCTCTAATAAGGATGTTTTTTTTTTTAATAAATGAAGCTCGTTTTCGGAGTTAGCTTGCGTAACGACAGTTAAATGAAAATGAGGGTGAAATATCCGTTTTGGTTGCAAGAGGTGCCGGCTTCAAATGCCAGCTAATCCCAAAAACTCTTTAGTCACCGATTATTTAGTCATAACTAGGACCCAAATTTTGATGAAGGGTCATCTTTTTTCTGAGTATTCATAGACGATGCTTATTGGAAATTAAGTGCATTCGTTGAGGAACAAACATGTTAGATATATATGGTTTTTATAGGTCATTAAAATGCATTTTTTTTTCAATTTTTGTAATAAGTCATTTTTTAACATTTAGACACATGTTTGGTCATTTTCTTCCTTTTTCACGAATATATAGGACATTTTCATCTGTAGCCCGCATTCGGAAGTCCCAGGTTCGATTCCCGTGGCGGACCTGACCCTGACCCATATGATTTTCGTTTTTTTAAAGTAATCTGTGTTTAAAAGTTCATTTATATATCTTTTATAAAATAGTATCTTTGAAAGTGTGATAAACATGTAATTAACACAGTTCAGCGTCCTAACAGTGCTGGAGAATGTATGACGCCTTAATTCGAGGAATCGCCGATTACATCATGCAATACGCGTGGATTGCATCTGTCAGGACTTCTGGAACTAGAGGTGTCGTAGTAAGAAGAACAGTTTTGAGTGTGTAAATTTGTTGTGTTGTGGAACTGAAATGCCGAAACAAAAATATTCAACTGTGTCCCGTTTGAAACAGTATGTTTCAGAGTTTGGCGGAAACATTTTGTGACTTTGTAGTTTCGTGAAATTAAAAGTCCAGGATACAAACACTAAAATTGCTCTTTATTTCCGTATAAACACACTTTGGTTAACCCTTACAGTAGCAGAATTACGTAACATACACAAATACAATCTTCAAGGTCGTCGACCACAAACAAAGGAGCTCAATTTCAAAACACAGCAGCAGGCGCACGATTATCAAGTTCCGATGACGACTGACTCAACTGGCGATCCGCCGCTTCTTTTATAGCTTCACTGATTGTCTTAGAAAGCGGTGGAATGGTCTCCAACAATCAAGACGGTACTAGAAAGAAGAACCTTCCAGTTATCTATCTTTACCTGTTTCGGCAAGCATTTTACCTCCGCCCTGCACTATCTGTCCTTTTGTGTGCGCCGGCCATGCCAGTCGCAACAATGGGTTCGGCGACAATATACTCTACTGATGGAACTCTATTGTTCTGTAAAGTGTGCGAAATTAAAGTCGCTGCACACAAACGGTTCACCGTACAACATGTTGGGCGGGAAAAACATTTGCGAGCTCTTCAAAATGTGAAAGAAGACAGGCGTCTTAGTTACTGTTAAAAGAAACGGTTTCGACGTCAAGTACCAAGTCATCTTCTTTTATAAAGAGTTATGTGAAGTGGTTAGTGAAAATATTCCACTAGAAAAATTAAGTAATTCCAAATAACGAGATTTTCTTGAACGACACACTGGTGATACAATTCCAGATGAATCAACTTTGCATAAAAGTTATCTACATAATTGTTATGAAGACACGTTAAACCGAATATGTGAATGTGTGAATGGGAAAAAATGTGTGTATCAAGTGATGAGACCACCGATTCAGAGAAGCGCAAAAGTAGTGATAGGTACGCTAGAAGCTACTAGTGCCGGGCAATTTTTTTATATTTTTATAAGCTGCTTTATTATCACTCTAGCATCTAGAATAAAAACTAGGGCATAACTTCTCATCTTAATATATATATTTTTTTTTTCATTTTTGTTTATATAATTTGTGAAAACAATATCTGCAGATATCTAAATCTAGCTAACCTATACATAATTAAACTAACCTATACTAATAAGTGGCTTACAAGACTTCTATTAATCATGAAACAATCGTAACTCTAACACGTTGCTGCTATCTGTAGCTCTCATCTAAATCGTTTTCACTGGAGGTTTCTTCACTTAATGCTTCCTCAATTCTGCCTTCCAGGACCCAGTTATGTCTCATCCTGGTCCATCGTTGTTCACCCATTTCGTCCGAAGCGTCTTGATTGTTTGCGTCATTGCCATGAACACGCCACTCCTCCAATTCCTGCAGTCTTACAGATCTACGTAGAGACTGTCGTACTTCTAATGACCGTGGTCTATTTGATGTTATTCTCCCCAATCTTCTTGCTTCAGCGTACTCCAGTCTGCCCCATTCTGAAACTTCATCTGCCATTGTTTGTAGAGTTTCGACATCTTTCGTTCTTACTATGCACCATATTATTTTCTTCCTGCTAATTCAGCTCTACCCTCTCTTAAGGCATCGTGATACCTAAGGCATTCGAATACGGCATGTTCCGGTGTGTCTCTCTCTTCGTAATTATCATTTTCGTATCTGTTTATCTTCTTTAAGTACACGTCATAGGGTCCATGCCCAGTGATATAGTGAATAAGTCCTTTGCTAGGTTTCATCTTGGTCAGACGCAGTCTTTCTCTAATATTTTTTTTTCCGAAATACATATATGAAAAAATGTATATTCGACTGTCTTGAAAGCGTTGTCTTTCATTTAAAAAATATCTAGTGCTCAAAACCTGTTGTTATAAGTATCATATAATTAACAAATATAGACAAAATAAGGTATTCCTTACCAATAGTTTCTAATATAGTACTGTAATCGTGCCGCTATAAAGTGTTTCGCTACCCTTTTCTTCCCTCCTGAATCTGGAAGGGACTTTTGTTTGTTGATTATTATTTAAGCACCAAACAATTTAACCGGTCCATAAGATGACTTTGGTCTAAGTTTCAAAAGATATTTTCAAATACGAGCCCCAGTGTCGTTGTTCTATTGGTTTCAATATTTGGCATTACTTTAAGCGATTTTAAAAATAAGTAATTCCTTCCTAACACATGGCCTTACTTCCCCTATACGAAACAGGGCTTTCACACACTGCAAAGTAGAAGAAGTTGTAATCTTCCACCTAGGTATGCACATATACCATGAAGTTACATCAAAGACATGCTCATAAAACTTTTTGAGCACAGGGAACAGAAATCAAATTGTTTCCAATTATTCTCATATAGGAATCTTTTGAAAACCTAAGAAAGGAAAAGCTGTCGAGTGGTATCTAGATTTGCCTACAACAAAACTCACGCCCCCGGGTGGGCTCGAACCACCAACCTTTCGGTAAACAGCCGAACGCGCTAGGCGATTGCTCCACCGAGGCAAACTGATCCATGAAGCAGTTACTCAAAATCTCCTTGGAATTTCACGTCAAAATGATAGCTTCTTAGCACTTCTGTGTCTAAGAGCCGAAGCCAAAACTTCAGGCACTTCACCCTTATGAATGTTGTTCTCCATTAATTATTTTCCCCTTCAGATGTACTTCAGTATTACATTAGCAATCCAGTATTAGCGATCTATCTCCAACTACTGCCTCGTAATAAAGTCTCTTAAAACTCTCTGTGGTCAATAGTCTCTGTAGTATCGGCGGTATTGACGGTGAAAGTTATACTTAAATATTAAAAAAGATGACTTGTTTGAAATTTGAAAATGATGACAATAATAACATAGGACTAGTTTAGAGTAGACACACCAGAGGCTCAGTGGTCTAGGGGTATGATTCCTGCTTTGGGTGCAGGAGGTCCCGGGTTCAAATCCCGGCTGAGCCCAAGCATTTCTATTACTGACATAATTTTTATGTAATAACACACATTTCGAATGCATATATGATTAGTGAAAGTCTTAAAATATCCTTCCTTTCCTCTGAGATAGTTATTACATTATAATCCTAGATACGCATTACGTGGTGCCAATCGTACTGTCTCAATAATAAGTTACCACTCAACGACATGATTATGTTTCTACGGAGGAAAAAAGAGGATGGTCATTATCTTAATACCTGCCATGTAACTTGCCAATATAAACACACAGTAATACTGAGCTCCTAGGTCGATAGCGTTTCGCTATTTAGCTCAAAAGTAGGGGTTTGTTAAGTTAATGAATCCCTCAATCTTAAAGCTTATACATTATATCACTCTTACTACCGCAAACCAGCGATTCTGTTTTAATTAATTCGACCTTAAAATACATAAAGTGCATCAGAAAATTGATTTGGCAAAACACACATAAATAAATAAGTTAAAAAACTATATCTCAAAATGACTTTTTATCAGGAGATTGGCTGGCTAAATATTGCCGTCATGAAATCGAAAACAACTGACCGTCACCGCTTACGACGGCTGAAACGGACGTAACCCGGATATCTCAGTAGGTAGAGCATTAGGCTTTTAACCTAAGGGCCCAGGGTTCGAATCCCTGTTCGGGCGTGTATTTTTATTACATGAAACTCGTCTTCGCAGTTAGATTGCTGTACGGCAACTAACTGAAAATGTCGGCAAAGAGGTAACGCATTAATGCCTACACAGTGGGAAACAGTAACAGTGATCGGCTGCCAAAGCGATACCTGCTAAGGGAAAAAAGAGTTACGTTTAAGTGTGCAACAACAAGGCAAAAATATTGAATGCCTAACAAATGACACCTGAATTGAAATAAACTGTCACAAAATGGTGAGAAGTTGCAGGACATTGTCTTTCAATTCGCATTACATATTGAAATGTAATATTAAGAGAAAGGGAGAGAGAATTTAACACCAGTGAAATGGAAAGATATTCTAGAAGAGCTGAATTTCAGGAATATTTTTAACTCATGACCAGAAGAACATATGCAGAAGACAGGAAAATATTAAAAAAGAAAATAAATATAATTAAAGGAAAGTGAATAAGAGGCAAGAAATACTAAAAACTTTAAGGAGGTGTACAACTAAACAGCGGACGAAAACTTCCCTAGAACTTAGCTAGGTTTACGGAGAGTATCCTCACCAATGTTACTTATTTCGGTTCGAATGGATTCCTTGAGAACAGCAATTGTCCGTGGCCTATTCTTGTACACTCTATTTTTAGATACCCCCACAATAAAGCATCCTATGAATTTAGGTCAGGAGATCTGAGGGACCACAGACCTTTTCGGATTATTCGATTATCAAAGAAACTGGTTACAAGTTTCGTGGTGTCATTAGATGTATGGTACGTTGCTCCATCTTGCTAGAAATAACCTTCTCTCAATTCGATAACATCTCCGTAAAATTTCAGAGAATATTGTGAGACGAGTGCAAACATGTATAGATGCTGTTGGAGGACACTTCCAACATTTTCTATGAAATGTAAATAGATTAATGTAATTTCCAATTGTGTTTTATATTTTCTCAAAGCTTCGCGTATGTCCTATAATTGGTTTAAAAATTATGGCCTATTAAAATGGTACAGGTTTATATGGATCGCATTATTTTATGCCGAATGACCTTTCCGATTTTCTTTATCTGTGTTATGATCGATATATTTAAAGCAGTCAATAGCTATGGCTGTGTTCAAAATCGCTGGTGTTAGAGCTGAGCGTTATGGACACACTCATAAGATTAAGGAGAAGATTGCCATGCACTAATTAATAGATTCTACAACCTAGCAAACCCGTATTTTAAATAAAATCTGGAAATGTAATTGTTCAGCAGTTTCAGGGCTTCTGTCTATCTACATTGCCCCGTGTTGTCACTCAGTGAAATGACACTCTCTTAAAAATATACTCTGTTATGTCCCTCAGTGTTAATATATTATTCAGATAAATAAGAGTGATATCAAGTCATGCTTATTTCATATTCCAAGTGTCCGTATTTTAGAAGTAAGAAAAAACGTTTTAGCGAATTTTGCTAATATATAGGGAGGTGTTACCAGTGAGGAATTGTGCAACAAAATTACAGAAGGTCTCAGCCGGGATTTTAACGCGGGATCTCCTGTGCCAATAGAGCACTGAGGCTATAATGCAGTATGGCGGAACGGCATCTCTAAGCTTAAACAGATTCCCTAAATGAATATCGAAGTAGATAATATCTACTGTGAAAATTATGGATAATCGAGAGGTCAACCTCTTTATACGTGCATATATAAATGTAAACATATATTTCAATATGTCAACATAAATTGGAAAAGCCGAGACGACTAAGTACGTGTTTCATAAATTGATCCATGGGCCGATCCTTAAAAAAAAAAAAAAAAAAATATTAACAAGCAGAAATAGCAAAAATCAACAAATCAACTGGACAATATTATTGGAAAACTGAGCTACTAAGATAATTCTGTACTCACAGCAGTAATGAATTGCCATATCTGAAGGGAAATGCAGTTAAAGAATAAATTTATAGAGAGTAGCATTTCAAATTTGTTTCTGCTCTTTGACAAAGAAGCACTAAGCAGCCAACGAGAAGCACCAATAGGATACAACAGTGAGCAGTTGGGTTGAAGAATCTCTGCATAGTCGCCTCCGTGGCGCAATCGGTTAGCGCGTTCGGCTGTTAACCGAAAGGTTGGTGGTTCGAGCCCACCCGGGGGCGTGAATTTTGTTTAAATTGTGTACAAACCTTAAATAGCCATGAAGAGCTACGTAATTCAAGGGATCTCAAACACGTAGTAGTAAACAGTTGACAACCAATTGATTTATTTCCACAAGTGTGTGTATTTACAATATTCTGTGATTTGGGTTTTCAAATAACTTCATTATTATGCAAAGAGTAAACTGTCTCCTCTCTCATTCCAATTTCTGCATCATGTATGTGAAATGTATTTTTAAATTTATGTATATAGTTAATACAACTACTTTCTGGTGGTAACTGTAGTTTGGACAGTAAAAGCTATACTCTCATACGCATTACCTGAAGTCACCCTTACCTGTCTCTATAATAAGTACAGCAACGCTCAAGTAAATCATAAGAGGATACTTTTATTTACGAAAGAAGAAAGAACCAGATGGTCATTACTTCACTCTCATCCACGTATCTGGTCCGTATAAACAAACAGTAAAACTCAACTCCAGATTTATAACGCTTCAACATGATACTCGAAATAACATTTTGATAATTTGGAGTTTCTATTGCAGTTATGCATATTTTCCCCTCAGCTATGTGCTATACCACCCTTAGGACTAAATATCAGCTATTCTAAAGAAATACATACTTACCTATTGAAGTTTTAAATTAATCGACCTGAAAAAAGATAAATACACCGGAAAATGATTGGACATTAGCATAATTATCCGAATTAGAAAATACAACTCAATATTCTGTAATCCGGTTTTTCAACAGAGGATTGAATGGTTAAAATTCCATTTCATATGATACCGACAACTATACATGTTCATGGTAGAAAGGTTTCAAATGCCTATCCCGGATAGCTCAGTCGGTAGAGCATTAGGCTTTTAACCTAAGGGACCAGGGTTCGAATTCCTGTTCGGACGTAAGTTTTTATTACTTGAAATTCATTAGAGAAAATAGGCTATCCTAACAACAGCTAACAGAAAACGACACCCGAAATAGGTATGACATAAATGCGCAGTGGAAAGCTGCAGCAGCGATTGGTTGAAAAACTTCATTCACTACCATCATATCACTAACATCATATTTTCGAAACCATTTGAAAGGACATCTGTAACATTTAACGCATTGCTCTACTCTTTATGCTTTACTTCTATTACAAAGTATTCCTGCACATGATTGTTCCTTCTAGTTCCTTTCAGTTGGATGAAAGTTTACAGAAATTTGCTTCTTTTATCTTTTCGTTGGGGGTACAAAACAGATACAAGAAACTGATGTGATATAAATTGCTTAAGTGGCGGAGCAACTAAATGTTGAAAATGAAATGTGTAGTGTTTAACGCCCGCTTATACTACATACGGCACAGCAGGCGATGACACTAATGATACTTGAGATGAAGATGGAGCAGAGGTGGAATGAGATGGCGGGGAAAACCGGAGATCCCGGAGAAAACCCGCCCCAGCGCCGTGTTTTCCATTACAAATCTCAGTTTGCGGTCGCCTGGGATCGAACCCGGGCGGCCTTTGTGAGAGCCAAGTGGTCTAACCAATGAGCCTCGGCGCGGCCACTGAATTAACTAAAGCTTTGGCTGTCATCGTGAATGTGAAAGACAGAGACTTATCGAGTTAGCCTCCTGAAAGGTATAAAATACTTCAAACTTCTATAGAGCAACGGCGAATATCTAGGAAGTACTTAATGTCACAAATATTCATGCAGCATGCAGTTTCTAGTCTACGAGATATACATTTTGTCTGCAATAACTTTTTGACTACTAATACAAATTTTTTAGAATATTCACTTATAATGAATTGGCCTCCATTTCCGATACAACAGATGTCTAATTGATAGTTGTTTTGCCAGATCCGTTCGTTCTTGTGTAACAATATATTTTACTGTGTTCTTAAGGACAATATGCTACAGATCTAACCTAGGTTTTGCTTTCATTGTTTTCATTTGTCTCAGGTTTTGCTTTCATTGTAGTCATTGGTCTATGATAAAGCTTTAGTGTGTGCGTGTGTGTTTGTGTGTGTGTGTGTGTGTGTGTGTGTGTGTGTGTGTACCTAACCAATTAATTACAGGGCACGTTTCATGTGATAATCACAGTCACTGTCTGATTTTCAAATGAGGTGAACTTGGCAGACACATACTCAGAGCCTTCAACCCAATCCAGAGACACCTCCGTCTCACACAAGAGTGGTGCAGGCGTTGGCGGATGTTCGTAAATCTGGACAAGAGCCACGCCATTCTTCTTACTAGGCACCACACCCCCGCTGATTGCCCCAACTTTCACTTTAGATGCCGCAGGATAGAGTGGACCATTTCCATCAAGTTCCTGGGCGTCCAACTTGATAGAGGCCTAGCTTTCCGCGGACACATCAGGGCACTATCGGCACGGGTACAGGGGGCTATCGGCTCTCTGTGCCCAATGCTGGGTTCGGTCTCGATGCCAACCCGATTAAAGTTACACCTCTTTTGAGCGCTGATAATCCCACTCATGTGTACAACATGAAATCTGGGGCATGGCTGCAGATAGCTGGCTCGCATACCTTCTGCGTGCACAGAATAGAGGACTCCGATCCATATATTCTGTGGGTCGTTCTTTCCCCGTGATGCTATTTCACGAAGCTACTCTTCTCCCATACGTGGAGGTCGAAATTAGGTGCCGGGCGACAAAATTTTACGTTCAAATTCCAGCACACAGAAGCGCCCTGGTTCGGTCTCTAGGAGATTACGACGCTATGGGACGCCGCTTCAGGCTTTTCCGGGTGCCAAATATGGCATGTGAGCATCCGAGGTAACACTGGAGTTAATCCGTACAGCAGCAAAAGCTGAACTCCATAATCTTCAAATGAGCTGTTTGGCTACACAATTTACCCCATTATTAATCAAATAAAACACCAGGTTTTAACAAAATATGTGGTTTGGTATCCTGTACAAAATCAGAGGAGCAAGAAAAGCTACCTTGAAAAATTCCTCAACAAAATAATCCCACCCCATCCTGCATCACCAAAATTTTCAACCTGTTGTTAAACCCAAAACCTGGGTGGGTACGCAGTAAAAGCCTTCTGGCTGTTAACAGCCTGTCAGTACCTGCGTTGCGTTGCAATATGCACCTTGAATTGCCTTGAAAAACTAGCCAAGGAAGCACAATGACAACCGGGACATTTCGACAAACACTCACTGCTAACAAAGGGTACATTACTGCAACAGCTCCTGATGTGTACACCGGCACTGACCGTTCGACAACAGCTTCAGCACTCTCACTTACCCAGACACCTAACTTCGGCGATGTCTTTTTAGAATGTTGCTCATATCGTAAATTTCCATCCATTACCTTCCCCTTTATCCAGAATTCTAGACTGGCCTTTAAAATAAACCCAAAGTCGCGCGCGCGCGCGTGTGTGTGTGTTGAAACGGATGTTTCAACGTGCTGGAAATGAAGTATCATATTAAATAAAAGATCAGCGATTTTAAGCGTTACATAATATTTACAGAATTTATTATTCCCGCTTGGACTGTTTTCTCCCGTTTAACTTATTACACTGCGATACATATAACTGGAAAATTTATTGAACTGTTTACTGGAACACCTATTTAAACATTTTTCGTGTTTTCTTACCTTTTATTCACTTACTTAGAATCGCATTTACAATTTATTTTTAAATATTGTCCTGCCTACCTTTTATATTCTTCTGATCATCAGTTAAAAGTCTTCCTAACATTCACTTCTACCTGTAATTGTTTTTTCCATTTCACTGGTGTTAAGTTCTCTATTCCTTTTTCAGTATTATTACACTCCCAAAAAACGACACAATATACTGCCTTCAGTGCAAATCTCCTGCGTTTTCCCATCTTATAACACTTAATTTCGATACAGGTGTTATTTATTACGCATTCAATATTTTGGCCCCTTTTCTGCGTACTTATATGTAAGTTGTTTCTCCCTCTTCAAGTATCACATATTTCAGCCAGTCGCTCTTACTGTTTCCCACTGTATAGGCATATTTATAAGTTTCACTATTAATTTCTTCATGTTAGTCTTTGCTTGATTTTGATTTAAAACTCAGAAGGACGTTGGGAATGAAACCCGTCGAACTGAATGCGTGGTGGAAATTGAAAATCGTCTCTTTCACTTTGCTACACTTTGTTTCTGAATAATGTATATTGATCCACGTTTCATCTAAGAAATAATAGGTTCACCGGTAACCATTATCTCTTTCATTTTTCTTAGAAATGGGTATCTTTTTGCACAACGTCCGTCCGTTCCGTCAGAAATTCTCCTCCGCGTGAGTTCTTTACAAATCTAATTTTCATTATGCTCGATACGGATATACTAGTCGGTTTTCTGCATTTTAGGGCCTCGCATTTATCTGTAAAAAATTTATGAGCATTTATCACAATTTTACTACAATCTTACTTATAGCTTTTCCCTTTCTTCCCAAGCACTAGCACTATTCCCAACACTACGTTTAAAATAATCATAAAATTCTCAAATTCTAAAAACACATTTCACGTTTCCAACACGTGGATAACCGATACTTCACTTACAACACCACTGATGCTTGAAATTACTCCCATAACACAGCAGGTAATAGGGAATACAATAAGGTTTTAAACGGGACTGACCATTCAAGGAAAGAAACACAAAGCCAGTGCAAGACAAGGATAGTGCAAGGCAAGGATAGTTCAAAAAGTGCAGCCTTCATGTTTATACAGGCCTCGCAGTACCGTGGCATGGTGATTCAAGAGCTCTGCGGGCAGCAGTTCCCATTCATCACAGAGAGATTGTCGAAGGTCTGGAGCTATGGAATGGGAGTTGAGGGGCTCTAAGCAACTCATCTCCCTCATGTAACAAACATGCTCTATAAAGGTTCATATTTGTGTACATCGCTGGCCAGTCCATGCGCTGGATATCTTCCCTTTCCTGACAAGATAGTCGTATCCCAGGTGGACTCTCTGCGGACGTTTATTATCCTATCGTCCATTAAGTTGAAGTATGGATCAACTACACCCCTGAAAAGTCAAACATGCAATACCAGTACCTCGTCTCTGCACCTCTGGATATTCACAGTTCCATCTTCGAAGATGTGCAGATCTTTTCGTCCCTTGAACGTTATGTCTGCCCACAGGAATATTTCACCACCACCCAATGGGCATGTTTCCACGGTGTTGGTGGGATAAAGCCCGTTCTCCGTTCTCTCCGGATTATTCTGCTACGAGAACCATTGTTCCAGCTAAATTTGGACTCATTTGCTCCTCCATTCAATGTGTATGTAGCATTGGCGTTGCTGACTCCACTGTAAATGTGACTAGGACATACACTGCTGGACTATGGCATATATCAACTGCCCTGAGCCTTCAGTATACAGTTTCCTTCGAAAATCGAAGACCCGATGCGGCTACAAGATCGGAAGGCACTTGCCTTTCAGGCAACCCCCGGTGTCGTGCTGTTGTCGTCAAATAAAGGACCTGTTGCGGCGTCCTGACACATGAACGAACACGTGGAGAAATCCGACGAACACCTCCTTCTTCTTGAAACCGTCACCAAGCCTAGAAATGACAAATTTAGGCACTTCAAGGCCCGAAATAGCTGCCTCTATACGTCCGATAATTCTATCCTTGAAACGATGGTTCAGTTGACCATGATTTTGTGACAAGTTGGTGCAGTAGTATAAACAGTTTGCGAATCAACTACTCTCTGTTCACAATGGGAGCCATGCACTGGATGTGATACGAGTACATACTGAGAACTGATGTTCACAGTATTCATACGAGAAACTGTGTTAAATTACATATTCCTAGTTGCGGATTACACTGCAATGTAATCGTATGTGGCCGCATATGCCTCCGCACCATAGACAACACAGTTTCGACCAAACTTAAAACAGTATCCTTTTCTGTAGCATACATCACTGTGACAAGTCCGGAAAGAGGTTGTTTGTTTCATTGGAAAACCAGTTTCTGTAATATCAGAGTTGACTTACTAATTTGAGACATTACTTTTGATACCGAAATTAAGGGTTTGCAATAAGTAACGAATCGTGATGAATTTAAAAGAAATCGTGTATCTTTGTTACAAGACTTGCAGGCAGGTGCATTGGGCTGAATAGTTGTTTCAACAAAATAAACGTAAGAAACAATGTTCTTAGCAGGGTTCTAAAGGGATATCACTCTGCTCCGTTTGAATAGGTATTCTTCGGACCCTTAATAATGGCATGGCCGAGACTAATAATCACAATGGAAAAGTAGTCACAAAGGGAATTTTTGGGTGAATAAAGAGGGCTTCCAGAGGTGTAAGTTACACACACCCACGCGCAGGTGTGCCAAGTAAGCACATTCTAAAACATCCACATTTCCTTAAATTTGAACATATAATTTAAAGATATTTTAACACAACTGTGTAAGCACCAGGTACTCTTTTCTTTAATTTATTATTCACCAATCAGAATGTATGCTGTACAGATGTTTGATATAGAGAAGCATGGTATCAGAACAAAGAACAATTGAGTAGCCGGCTCCTCTAACTAAATATGTCTGGATAACTGTAGCACAAATTGAGTAAATAAGTAAATAGTTCTGATGGTAGTAATCACAAGTCTGGGTCCTCTGTGCTGGAGAGGTTACTCAGGAGAATATCTTGTGGCAGTCTGCGCTTGAGGCGAGTTGGTTGGCGAGTGCGAGCGCCGAGATTGTAAGTTCCAGAAACATCCTGAAGATGGAAGAAGGAAGTGCCAGCCGTCGGATGTATCGGTGAACGGGTAGAAGACCAAACTTGTGATGAAGTTGTTGGTATCTGATAAACCATGGTACATTTGCAGCTGTATGAAGCATTGTTTCTTCTTTTTTTTTTTTTCGAGTGGAGGAAAAATGCATGTTACGCACTAACCCTGGGATTGGAGAGTGGGACTCCTCTGGGGAATTGAACCGCCAGCCCTACCCACTAAAAAACCTCCAGCGTGAGTATTCAGGTGTGGTGCTGTGGCAGTACCGCTATAAGCACCTGCGGATTCAAAGAAGGAATATATTGGCCTGGCCGAAGCCTGGTCCAAGGTGAGGATTGTCTCTGTTTTACAGTGCCTGCAGTCGGCGGAGATTAGTCCTGCTGGTGCCGCCCCAGATTGGAGCTGCATAGCTAAAAATGGGACGGACTATATATGTGTAAAGAAGCAGGGAGGATTCATAGCAAGGAGAGGTGCGCCTGTTCAGGAAAGGGTACAGTTTTGATAGCCGGGCAAGACAGACATGTGCGCGTTCCAAGTAAATACCCAAAGGTATTTCACTGGCACACTGGTTGGTACAACAGATACGCGAAAAGCTTCAGTGCGCTCATGCAGTGTTCAGACTAGACTTAATACACACAAGTAATCTCCCAAATCACCAAGTCCACTCTTATACTTCAGAAACTGATTTTCCCATGAATCAGTCAATCAACCTCTTTCCGGAATTGTCACAGTAATGTATGCTACAGAAAATGATACTATTTTTAGGTTGGTATAAGCTGTGTTATCTATGGCGCAGAGGCCTATGCAGCCACATACCAAACATGTTAGTTGCCACGGAATGTAAATGACATCACAGATAAAGTGGCCATTCTTCCATAAAGTCTCTGCATTTAAACGCGCTAGGCTTAGAAGCGAGATCCCATCCTACTCACTGGGAGTGTTATGAGGCGTGACGTTGATACGCTGCTCTAATGGGATTGGAGAAGCACCGTGATGTCATCCAAATCATCGCCTGCTTCAATCGTGTATTAAACTCATGTGAAGTTTTTTTATGCCATAGGACACCAGCGTATCCCCCTTAACTAACTTCGCATCCCGCAAGGGCACTCGGCTTACTTCCGTAACTACTGTCCAGCAACGTAAAGAATTTACCTGTAAAGTATGTGGTTCCTTACAAAGCGGGACAAGGACAGCGAATATGAGTATCACAGGACGCCTGCTACACAAGGAGCAGACCGTTAAAAAAACATACGCCCTATTCACTCTGTCCGCTAAAACTGAGGAGATTCATTTACAAAAGTAGAAGCCGTAAGAATGTTTTGAATGGTCTGTAACTGTACTGACATGGGGTGTCATAAACCTGTCCAGGGAGGGTGTGGGAACCGTCACCAACCATGGAGACCATCTCTCCTGTGGAGGAGAATACTTTACTTGTCTATAACCGGCAACACACCCATTTTTGCGCATACAGGCTTGCGCAAGTGACAGCTGGACGTCTCGCATACTGGAATAACCGATATTGCCAGAGACTTCATGGAGATACGGCTACCCTAAAGCGCAGCTATCGAAAATCCCCGCTACAGCTGTTTATATCCGCGAGTAGAAATAGTGGGAGCCGTGTTCACTAAACTTAAGACGCAGCGTACAATCCTCCACCTTTAGAGTTATAACTTATAAACTAAAATAAGACCTGAAACTTTCCTGGCGACGAATACGCTCACTATCTTCTCGGGCAGCCAGCCAGGTGAAAAGATGATTAGATATCAACGTTTCGGGAGTGTACATCTCTCCCACCATCGGAATATTTATAAAATGTTATAACCACAAATGAAATACTGGATATAACACAACTATAAATAAAGACAAATAACTATCAAAATTCGCATTACTGAACAAAAGACTGTTTTCAGTAAATTAAAAGCCAGGTCAGGAGATGGCGTGAGTATAGAAAATTGTGTAAAAGAAACGTAACTACCTAACCTGATTATCAAACTGTATTGATCTTTGCTTCTTAATTCGACGGATTTCCATTTTAAGGCCGGTTTCCAAGAGGAGCTGAACTGAAATCCAGCATCACGATTAAGCGTGTTCTTTTCAGAGGAAATCTCCAAAACGTCCTTAATTCTCCGCTTCCAGTAACTGTTGCAGTTTGTCAAGATGGTCGTCTCCCGAAAATTGGCTCTATGGTCGTTATCAAAACAATGCTGTGCCAGCCCAGACTTCTCAGGTTGCATTAAATGAATGCTCCGTTCATGTTTGATTAGTCTAGTAGCGGTGGTCTTTCCGGTTTGTCCTATATACGGTGTCCCAGATTCACAGGGAATGCGGTACACTCCCGGAACTTGGAAGTCCAGTTTGTCTTTCACTGGTCTCAACAGATGTTTAATCTTCGGAGGTGTCTTGTGGATGGTCCTGGTGTTGTATTTGGCGAGAATTCTGCTGATTCTGCCGGATAGTTTGCCACTAATAATCTTTGTCCAGTGAACTACGGCTATCACGCTTCCTTCCAACTGGTCACCAGGCACTATTGCTTGCACTTTTGCATACGCGCGAGTACTTTGACTCGACTGAGCAGTTAGAACAACCTGCCCTATACATAGTAAATATAAATTATATATCTAATAAACATCTATTAGATCATATATCTATCACATGGAAAGATATATCTTATAGTTCATTACACAAATTTTTCATAAAAAAGAAGTGAGAACCACAATGTTACTTCGTGCAACGACTAGTAAATTAATCAAGATTATAGATATGTTAGAGTTTAACAAAGATACTTGCTGAATTTCATTCAATCTATACTGATAGGAAATATCTCTTAATAATAAATTTCTTTTGCGGTGCTGATACATAATAATATATTATAACTATAGCAAACTTGTGCACTTCACAGGCGCTTTAGGAGTGTTGACTGCAAGTGAGGTGTATAATTATAAGCTTGTGATAATATATATTTTATAGGTTAAAAATATTTTTCTAAGTGTTTAAGCAATAACTACAGACTGAGGGGGTAGTATCTCTTAAGAGTAAGGATAAAAGATGAAAGGTCTCAGCCGAGATTTGAACCTGGGAACTCCTGCACCCAAAGCAGGAATCATACTCTTAGACCACTGAGTCTGGTGCAACAGTTCTCCGAAATCCGGTACTTAATTGACGTAGAAATGAAGCATGCTCAGCCGGGATATAAATCCGGGACCTTCTGCACTCAAACCAGGCATGAAATGTACGTCTAGACTACTAAGTCTGAACCAACAATTCATTCAAATATCAGCAGTTAATACACCATTCACTACGATTATGTTTATCTGTACATCATATGTAATAATAACTTCCTTCCTCTACAAACTCCAAATGTTTTAACTGAGTTAATATCTACGAATAATAAATTCATCCTAAAATCGCTAACACAAACAAACTTAACTATTATGTTTTTCAAATGGGAAGAGTTCTGGAGTCCAGCTAATCTGATGCCGTATCACACTCAGCGTTGCCAACTTGTTACCCCACTCCTTTTATATTTCACTCTCTCTCCCACATACAACATGCAGTTTATATTTTACAATTTGCAGTTGCCAAAATCAAAATTGGAAAAAGCATTTTCGCAAATTATGTATATATTAAAATATTATAACTATAATTATAATTTATGAATTACCTGTTTTTCTGCTCCATTGGAACTGCCAGTGGCTCTTCCATATCACTGTCGATGTCACTTCCGTTAAGAGACAATTCGTCATTGTCACTGTCTTCATCGCCTGAGTCTTGCAAATTTATGATTATAGGTTCCAAAATCTCGTCACGTGCTATTTATTTCTTAAAATCTGCATACCTCACGCAGTTTTTCCAGTCCTGTTGTGTTTCCTTGCCAGTTTCTTCGGGAAAAAGTCGTTTAAAGTCCGTCAGTTTAAAGGTATTATTTCTATTTGCAATCCCCCCTTTTATTTGAGCCCACACCAACTCTATTGAATTATATTGGCAGTGGTAAGGTGCGAGACGTATTACATCGTGTCCCGTTTCGATTGCAAGTTGATTAAGCGGATACACTTTTTCCTGATGTTAAACGTAAGAACTCTTTGCAATAACTCATTTTTAGTTTCTGTTTCCGAAAATTTTTTGAAGAACGTGTACACCTTAAAAATGATACTTCGAGTCTGACTTCACTATACCTGCCTTTTTGACTCGACACTAAATTCACCGCAAGAAGCCATTGCACTATTTAATTCTTACTCTACTGTTGTGTAAAGAACAACTGAATGATATTGATCTGAACTCTCCAGAGTAAATAAATATTTCTTAACCAGCATTCATTCATAAACATAAGCATACAGCATTCCACAGGCTAACAGGATATGAAGTGTTTGCTCGTTCTCGAGTATAACACCTTGGCTTATTCACAGGAATTCTTTTATCCGTTATGTCAGTATTTTAAATTTCAGTTCTGAGTAATTAAAAGTATATGTCCATACACACCAACCACTTTGAACTCTTTAAAGTAAATAGAGATTACAAACCATTCATAAACAAAGATATATGACCAGACATGTTCTGCCAGGGCAGCAGGAAATTTATTGTTTGCTCTCGCTAGAATTGGATTATTCAAAAAATTCCTTTATCACGTCATGCGTAACATTTACGCTTCAGTTTTGAGTAATTACAAATATACGTATTACACACGTATACATGCCAACGAATAATGATATTCATACAGTGCTTACGTCGCGATTTATTGTTATAATACAGGTAATAGTGGTTTATTTATTTGTATAAGAAAAAGCTATTTGAGCTAAAAATATGGGGTTTTCATGGTTATGTTAGATGCATTGCTCTCTACCTTCCATATGGATCAGTTTCGGCAAAATCTGAATTTTTGTCTTAGCGCGAATAGTATTTCATACTGATTGTTAGGCTGGCGCTCGTCACACACCACTTAGCGGGAATGCAATTGGACAACGTCGCAGGACTCTGATTGGTTGCTCACCTAGTAGCGCTCAAGGACAAACACCTTCCCATTTGAAACACATAATAGATACATGCCTTATATATCTGACAGGGGAGCAACTGTGCTATATATGATGTTTACATATTAGGCCTGCAAGACTCTTATAGGAGCATTCCTTTTTTTAAAGGACCTTAAAATCTTCACGATACTGTCAGTCAGTAGTCACAACAGAGTGTATAGCCTCCGTGGCGCAATCGGCTAGCGCATTAGGCGGTTAACCGAAAGGTTGGTTTTTGAGCCCACGAACCGGGGACGACTGTTTTATCTACCTTTCAAATATAGGCTAAATAAGCAATGCATGATTTGCATCTATACAGGGAGAATTTTCAAACGCTGGGTAGTAAAATTAGAGTATACAATTATGTCTCTTTTCAAATATCAACAAAGTGTGTGCATGTACGTGAGCACTTCATATAAATTAAAAACTATATTTTGCAGTATAAGAAACCATATTCTTAAACAAATTAAGCGTTCTAAAAACAAGCATTACTCCCTTTTAAACAGCTACCACAATAACTGTGTGCTTCGAGAACTATAAAATAACGATTATGGCGCTCCGCTTTAATTCCAAGAGCATATCTTTTGCACTAAAAGTACAATTTTGTAGTCACGTTACAAAAGCAGAAACAGTCACGTTATTTTTTCTTTTTTTAATATATACGAGGGAGATTTGAAGTTTCCGACCTCAACAAGAAGATGGCAGCACTCATAAATAAAAGCTATTGAATTTCGATAATTAATTTGTTGACAGTTACTCACCAAAATTTCAGCCATTTTGGACGCTTAGTTGTTATGTAACAGTCATTTGGGTCAGTTGATTTGAGTGTTTCAATGAAAATGGAAACGTCGAGTATCACGCTGTCCTTAAATATTTGTTTTTATAAAGCAATACGCCCACCAAAATCAAAAATGAGTTGGATTCTGTGTATGAAGAGTCCGAACCATCATTTAACACAGTGAAATTTTCTGCAGCTGATTTTAATCGTGACCGTAAGAGCTTGGGAAACGAACGTTCCGGACAAACAAAAACTGCGACTAACGACGAACACATGGCCAAAGTTCACCAAATGGTACTAGATGACCACCGATTTTAAAGTGAGAGAGATAGAAGAAGCTATGCATATGTCAAAAGAACGTGTTCGTCACATATTAGATTAACATTTAGACATGAGAAAGCTGTCCGCGCATTGGGTGCCGCGTTTTCCACCGTTAAACCAAAAACGTGTTCGAATTCACATCTCCAAAGTTCTGTTGGCGTAGTTTAGACGTATTCTTTTGCCCAAATATCAGAGGACTATTCATTCGTTATTACACTAGTCGGAACATTACGACGGTTCAGTTATATGAGTAATGGGGTGGATCTCTCTACACATGTCAGACACCATTGTACAAATATTTAGTAATGAATCAAGTGAGGTAGGTGTATGACAATTCGTCGTTCTAGTTTAAAAAGATAACGGTACAGAGTGGGGCAAGGTAAATAATGATAATATCTCAGAGCTGAACTATGATGCTTAAAGAATTTGTCAGTATTTCCTTGTCAATTATATCTTATTTAATATACTTCGTGGATAAATATATACATATTAAAGCAGTTTTGAGAACACTGTTAATGTTTTAAAACAAAGGACTACTTTAAGACTTAAAGCTGTCACGGCCAGCGTTATTGATTAAAGCTTATCACCCTTGAAGCTTAATCAAAGGAGTAGCCAACAGCTACAAATTTTAATAATATATATTTTATAGTTAGATAAACTTATTTTCAGAGTTTCACCAAATACTATAGAATAAAACGGATTTTTTACTTACAAATAGGTGAGAACAAAATGGATGGGCTCCGCCGGGATTTGAACCCGGGACCTCCTGCACACAAATGAGGAACCATACCCCTACACCACTGGGCCATCTGTAAACAATTGATTAATCACAATAAATAAATCATCATATTGTAATATAATTAAATCTTAAGTCTATGAATATTATCAAACATCATACTATCGTACATAAACTCCAAGGGGTGTGGACCTGCAAGAACAGCCATTATGAGGTCACAAATGTTATTACACGGTAGTATTATAGCAAGGAATACGAAACAGTAACAAACGCTACAGGATAATGGTATTAGAAATTTAGACCACCAAAAGTAATTCCGTTCCTTCTACAGACAGCCATTCAAGAGGATAAAGTAAGGAAAGAAAAATATGTGCTTACTTTTGTAATATTCCTTACCACAGCTAAGTTGGGAATTGAACTACCGATTAGTGGGTACCAATTAACAATCGTAGCCTCCGTGGCGCAATCGGCTAGCGCGTTCGCCTGTTAACCGAAAGGTTGGTGGTTCGAGCCCACCCGGGGGCGTAAGTTTTATTTACCTTGGAAATAAAGCTGCACGCGCATAGTGAGTTGTGCTTAAATGAGAAAACCTACTAGCAACTAGTGGTAGAATTAAATTTAACAAAATTACTTCTGTTCAAGCGCCTTCGGATACAAGAGTATGTTACGAACTTTTTGTATTTAGTGTTTTAAAGAAAGAATATGCTTTCGGTAGTTCGAACATTGCCCCTTTTCTGCTTTGTAGTATCTAAAAGCAAATATTGAATATGTTAGATTAAACCTTCTGATGACAATGCATTTTCTACCTACTCATTTTAATTATAAATTTATGTTAGATTTTAAAATACAATATATAAGGATCTGGAGAGACATCAGTTGAACCCTACACAGAAGGCCTTGTTTTTTGTGTGTGTAATTTACGTCCTCCAACGTTAAGTCATATCGGACGGTGAATGGAGTGGGTGAATTGATGCTCAACTGAGTCCGGGGTCCATGGAACTTGGAGTTACGTGACATCCGTCTACCAGGATAAGGGGAAACCGTGGAACATTCTTTATCCAGGTAACTCACCCTAACCGAGATTCGAACTCGGGAACTTCTTGAACGTGCTACCATCTACGCTACCGAGGCGGGCGAAGGTCTTGTTATGGGGCTATATTACTCGTATAGAAGGATTAACAGTATGGTGGTTACAGCTCATTATAAGTCCGCTTCCTAATCACTCGTCACAAAGGGAGGCATCATTGGACATCTGTATGTACAAACCTTTAGTTTATTTTGTATTTTTGAAGTGCGAGTAAATGCCTTTCAGTAGTTAGAACAACATTCTCTCTCGAAACAATCATTTTGATCATTTCCATTTAGAAAATCGATAATAATATTTCCCCAGAAATATAGATTTTGAGGTGACCTGACTGGAGAAATCAAGCATTTTTTTGAATAGGTTTGTGCTCCTGTAAATTTGTGTCTGTGAGGAGCACTGAAGATATAACATGAACATATACAGGAAAAACGCCTGACACATAACTGCGTAGAATACTGTGGGTACTCTTCATTTTTTATAAAAATCACTTCGACTTTCATCTGTAAAAATGCAGGTGGACCGTGAATTCTACTTCTTTGTATACGGTTTTGTACTAGTGGGAACTCTCAGGCGATAGTGTTGGGATCCGTATTCCAGTGGATAGCAGTGATTCCCGTGGCCAATAATTGTGAACCTTGGATTGTTGGAGGATTTCCTGAGTAGGTGTCCAAATGCTGAAAGCTTAATTATATCCACGAAAACTTCTATCCTTTATTTCATCTCACTTTTTCATTCACTTTGCCTCGCAATCCGTTTTGCTATACACAGCAGGTTCTAAACCACAGCGGAAATTCATAATATGCCTTCCTGAGATTCATGACGAATTTCAGTTGTGGTTTAGAACCCTGCTATGTATAGCAAAACGGCTTGAGATGCAAAGTGAATAAAGAATTGAGATGAAATACGGGATAAAAGTTTTCGTTGACATAATTAACCTTTCAGCTTATGGCCACCTACTCAGGAAATCCTCCAATAATCCAAGAGTCATATATATTAGCCACGCGAATCGCAGCTATCCTTTGGAATACGGATCCTAACACTATCGCCTGAGAATGTTTATAAAGAAGAAGAATTAACGGTACACCTGCAATTTTACAGATGAAAGTCGAAAGTATTTTTATAAAAACGAAGAGTACCAACAGTTTTCTACGCAGTTACGTGCCAGGCCTGTAACCGGACCCCGGTTAATTGGTAGATTCAGCACCTCGTTGCTATGCCGTTTGCTGAAGAATTCTATTCAATGATAATATACTTGCGTTTTGATGATGACTATTCTCCCTGTAGATATATTTGACCACGGCTAGTCGGTAGAAGCATTAAACACACTTCAGTTTGTAGTCACGGATGAAGAAGTCTTGGGAGATGGTCAGCTGTTTTAAATAATTATGCTGGTAATATATTAAAATCTTGTCGAATTTAATGATTTATGAACTCCTTGTGTTAGATGCATCAAAAGACGCAGATTTCATACATACAAAATATTTTACAACATAATCACGAGCATAATCCACTGATACACATCGGTGTGTAATGGTGGATGTTTGCCAAACCCATTGCTCCTTGGTTACTTCATGACAGCCAAATAACTGTTAACCTCGTACCCTTTTTTTAAACAATTTTACTATTAAAACTTCCTTTAAATAATCAACATTGATTGAAAAATAACTGTTTTAGGCGTTTTTCCCGAAAATGTTCATGTTGTATCTTCTGTGTTGCACACAGACACAAATTTACAAGAGCACAGACCTATTAAAAATGCTTTTCTCCAATCAGGTCATCTCAAAATCTGTATTTATGGGGAAATATTATTATCGATTTTCTAAATGGAAATGATCAAAATGATTGTTTCAAGAGAGAATGTTGTTCTAACTACTGAAAGGCATTTACTCGCATTTCAAAAATACAAAATAAACTAAAACTTTGTACATGCAGATGTCCAATGAAGCCTCCCTTTGGGACGAGCAATTAGGAAGCTGACTTATAATGAGCTGTAACCACCATACTGTTAATCCTTCTATACGAGTAATATAGCCCCATAACAAGACCTTCGCCCGCCTCGGTAGCGTAGATGATAGCGTGTCTCCCTCACGTTCAAGAGATCCTGAGTTCGAATCTCGGTTAGGGTGAGTTACCTGGATAAGGTTTTTTCCGGGGTTTTCCCTTATTCTGTTAGACGAATGTCAGATAAGTCTAAGCTCCATGGACCCCGGACTCATTTGAGCATCATTTCACCCACTCCATTCACCGTCCGATATGACTTAACGTTGGAGGACGTAAATTACAAACAAAAAAAAAAAAAAAAAAAAAGAAAAGAAAAGAACAAGACCTTCTGTGTAGGGTTCAACTGATGTCTTTCCAGATCCTTATATATTGGGTTTTAAAACCTACCATAAATTTATAATTAAAATGCATAGGTAGAGAATGCATTGTTATCAGAAAGTTTAATCTAACATATTCAATATTTGCTTTTAGATACTACAGAGCACAAAAGTGGCAATGTTCGAACTACCGAAAGCTTATTCGTTCTTTAAAGCTATTTAAAACCCTAACTACAAAAAGTTTCTAACATACTCTTGTATCCGAAGGCGCTTGAATAGAAGTAATTTTGTTACATTAAATTCTACCACTAGTTGCTAGTAGGTTTACTCAGTTAAGCACAACTCACTCTATGCACATGCAGCTTTATTTCCTAAGTAAGTAAAACTTACGCCCCCGGGTGGGCTCGAACCTCCAACCTTTCGGTTAACAGCCGAACGCGCTAGCCGATTGCGCCACGGAGGCTACGAGTGATAACTGGTACTCACTACTACATATTTAGTTCAATTCGCAACTTAGCTGTAGTAAAGAGCATTATAAAGACAAGCACAGTCCTGTCCTTAACAATTTTTTTCTTTCCTTACCTTATCCTCTCGAATGGTTGCCTGTAGCAGGAACAGAATTACTTTTGGGGGTCTAAATTTCTAATACCATTATCCTGTAGTGTTTGTTACTGTTTCGTCTTCTTTGCTATAATACTACCGTGTAATAATATTTGTTACATCATAATGACTGTTCTTGCAGGTCCCCACCCCTTGGAGTTTATGTATGACAGTATGATGTTTGTTAATATAGTTAGACTTAACGTTTAATTATAATACAACAGGATGATATTTATTTTGATTAAGCAATTGTTTAGAGCCGAACCAGTGGTCTAGGGGTATGATTCCTGCTTTGGGTGCAGGAGGTCCCGGGTTGAAATCCCGGCTGAGCTCTTCCATTTTGTTCTCACCTATTTGTAAGTGAAAAAAACCCTTTCATTCTATAGTTTTTGGTGAAACTCTGAAATTAAGTTTCTCTAAGCATAAAATATATATTATTAAAAGTTTGTAACGGTTGGCTACTCTTTTGATTAAGCTTCACGGGTGATAAGCTTTAATCAATAACGCTCGCCGTGAAAGCTTTAAGTCTTAAAGTAGTCTTTTGTTTTAAAACATTAACAATTCTTAAAACTGCTATTATATGTATATATTTATCCACGAAGTACGTTAAATAAGATATAATTGATAATGAAATACTGGCAAATTCATTAAGTATCATTGTTCAGCTCTGAGATATTATCATTATTTACCTTGCCCCACTCTGTACGGTTATCTTTTTAAACTGGAACGGCAAATTGTCATACACGAACCTCACTTGATTCGTTACTAAATATTTGTACAATTGTGTTTAATATGTGTAGGGTGATCCACCCCATTATTTTTATAACTGGAAGTTCGTAGTGCTCCAACTAGTATAATAATAAATGAAAAGTCATTTGAAAATTTCACAACAGATTATGAAACATTTAGTGAAGCTCGGACTTTGGTAAATCAAGTTCAAGAATTTCTGTAGATATAAGCTGTAGATATAAGCTGTAACTTCTTACTGAGAAAATTCATAACTGAAAACAGACAAATAAGTTGTAAGATTATATTTATAGATATGATGTACGTAGCATTCTTAAGGCTACGAAATAGGATCGATGGACTCTTTTAAAGTTCTGACTTGCACTTTCAAAATTATTCACCAAAAGTGCATACATAACATGGGCGTAGTCAAAAAATGATAAGTCAACATTATCATATTTACAGTATATGAGAAAAGTTTAAGAAATAACAATAAGGTTTCACGATGGTCAAATGCGGATACACAGCATCGCTAATCATGAGTTCCTTGCGAGAACCCTAAAAAGTCTGAATTCATTGCGGGCCACCTGAAGGCTATGCCTGAATTCCGCGCAGTTACCCGTCCGGCTTTATTTGTAGACAATTAACGTTACACGTTACTCAGGAGGCACCACGAGGAGTTAACCTGCTTATACTCTCATTAATTAATTATATATACTTTAATTTCCTTTTTTATTATTCATGTGCTCTTTTTTGCCTTTATTTTATGCAAATTTTTTTCATGTTTCTAATTTGTTTTTCTACTTAATATTTAATATTAAAACGCTTATAACAACTGAAGCAGCTTTTTCATCCTTCAGCTTCTTTGGAAATAAAATCTATGATCGTCTATTAGACAAATCAGTTTTCTTTTTCCTTTCCCGAATATCCACTTCCATTCCGTTCGCTGGATAACTCTTGAAGCCACTTGACCTTGATGCCGATTAACATGTGTGATTAAAACAATACCACTTATTGTACTGAATCGGTCATGCTAATTAGTAGAGAAACAAGTTTCCACTCACATACCAACCGCACGTTATTCAAGTAGGTTCACTATCGCAATACAACATAATGCCGGTCAGCTTGACGGCCAGCTGCCACTGGACCAACCTCCTTCCGCGAGTGTTCCCACGCAAGTGCCTTCTTTTCCCTCGTGGTCTCAGATTACTTCCCCTTTACCCCCTACAAATTTTAGCGCGAAACATCGCGTCGTCACGCCAACTGAGAGGCCTTTCACTTTTCTTCCTCGACCAGGTGTGCAGTCAGTTTCCGAGAAAACCGTTTATATATGTTGATGCTATACTTTATGTTCGATACACAAACCAACTAATGAACCTATCTTGGCTGCTATCACTGAATTCTTAAAAATACCTACATGTCAATTTACTGCTATCACCGTGAATATAAAGGTTTGAAATAATCTACGAGAGTAGGTTAAAAAGTAATGCCTCCTATGTTTTCTCTTTTAATTGCCAAGGAAATTGAATCCAATTTACATAATTTGAAAACTACAACATTGACGATTAATGTGTCACTATTCAATATAATCTCCGTCCTTTTTCACAGTATTGGTGCACCTTTTAACTAGGGCATATATTCCAGTGTGGTAAAACACACGGTCTTGCTTCCTAGGCCATTGACGCTTGGATGCTTTTACAGCCTCCATATCTTCAAAATGAATCCCACGATGAGCTTCCTTTAGTGGCCCGAACAGATGGAATTCTGATGACATCCAGATTAGGGCTGTATGGGGGGTGAGGTAAGACTGCCATCCCAATATCTCAATTTCTGCAGTGGTGTAACGCTGGGGTGTGGTCTTGCATAGTCATGCAAAAGAAGGACATCCGTCATAGTTTTTGTTGGGCAAACTCGGCGAAGACGTGCTTTCAGCTTTTTGAGAGATCTGACGTTTTGAACAGCATTTATTTTGCATCCCTGCTACAAAAATTCAATCATAAGCACACCCTCTGCATCCCAAAACACCGTCGCCATAACTTTCACTGCCGACCGCTGGGTTTTGAATTTTTTTTCCTTTGGTGACGTTGTGTGACGCCATTCTGTTGACTGCCTCTTTGATTCAGGTTCAAGAAAATGAACCCACGTTTCGTCTCCAGTAACAATTTTTTCCAGAAACTCCTCTCCCTCTAAATTGAAGCGCTGCAAGTGTTCGGAGGATATTGTTTTCCTTGTTTCTTTGTTTTGGGCGATTAAAGTTCACCGTACCCAACGTGAACAAACTTTTGAGTAACACAGTTGTTGAATCGTCATCACACTGCCTTTACTGAGGTAGGTAATGCGACACAATTAACCTGTTGTTATTCGGCGATCACCACGAATGATATCATCGACTCGCTGAATGTCGCATGGAGTCACTGCAGTAACCGGCCCACCGCTTTGCTTTTCATCTTCCAATGGTGTTAGTCCTTCAGCTTCGTTACAGCAATGAACCCATCGTCTAACAGTGCTGACATCCACCGTTGCATCGCATCACCATACACATTTTTAGCCTTTCGTGGATTCGAATTCGCCTTTCACCTTCCCCATTCAAAAATTCAATCAGAGAACGCTGTCTAATACGAATGTCTATATCAGCCATTTTGCAAGAGGATGCAGTGCTGCCACCTGTTGACATAGGAAGTCACTACTGCAGGGGTTTGGAAAAGAAGGTTTGAGGAAATGCGCCAAATTCAATGTTTTCACATAACTTATTTAAGGAACAAAAAAAAAAAAAAAAAAAAAGTTGGAGGCATTGCTCTTTGACCCACCCTCGTAGCTGTCGACGGGCCTTTAAATGCAACACACTAACCCACATTCCCCACCAATTTAAGATGTAAATGAATCACAGAGATGCTTAATTTGCCAACCAGCTTTTACTATATTAAAATAAACGAACAGCTAGAAATGCCCGAAGCAGCGACATCCAGAGCATTATTTTTATTGACTGGAACAGAGCTTGCTCCTATATCAAAAGGCTGCATTGTCTTGTGGACAGATGGGTGAATGTGATAAACCCTTCTTTATCTCAACATTCACTTGAAGTAACATCACATTGTAAACACACGAAGCTAATGAATTTGTTTTTAAATAATCTGAATTTAACCATCGATTAGATATACGAGCTCTGAATGCCTCTGTTAATTTGGTCATTTCGCCACCTTCTCCCCATAACATTAAACTTATGGTACAATTCGATTTATCACTGTTAATTTGACATATACACTTCAAATACATTATATCACGAAGTTCCAACCCACTGACAGCAGAATTTTCACTTTGATATTAGCCTAAGATAAAAAAGATGAATATGATCAAACACGTATTAGATCGTTGTCTTTGTATCATTAGCTCACTGGTCTAGGGCTAAGATTTCTGTTTTGCATATACGAGGTCCCAGATACAAACCACAGCTGAGCCCATTTTATTCGTTGTCAAACAAACCCTAAGTAACAACACCTACTACGTATATAATTATTAGCGAAATTTGCAAAATACCTTGTTTACCTTTAAGATACTTCCTTGTTTCACATAAGCTTGCCCCGTATCTCTTAACGGTCATGTGACCTTATCACCTCTCATTGGCTGCTGTTGTATTATGGACTGTTGTGCGGTAAAATTTAGTTCGTTATTTAACATGGTGATACATCTTCATATGTTGAAAGAGAATTGTCAAATTTATATTTTCGTAACTGTTTTAATTAAATATATTACGCAACAGAGTTGATTTATCTTAAATGCATGTTAATTCTTAAACGAAGTAAAGAGGATGTTCCTTTGCTCTCAAGCACATGGAAAGATAGCACGTGATTTAGCGGTAGTGATGACATATATATATTTATATGACTTTTATCACTGACCTTGTTTTGAATTGGATTAGTCATATCGCCATTCGAAGGTGAGTTGTGCCGAATGCGAGAGCTAAATTATTTTATTGATCGTTTATTGCGCGTGAACTTATTATATGTATAATGCCAGAGTCCACCGCCAGTTTTTTGCTGAAGCATCCCAAGGGAAACCTTTACAAAGCGGCGAAAAAAGAATTGTGTTGCATGTATTTAATGCACTCACAGAGAAGAATCCATCTTTGTCAGTGAGAGAAGTCAAACAGCTGTGCTCTGAACTTACAGGTGTGAGTGTTAGATGTGTAGGAACATCGCGACATGAAATTGAGACAACAGGAAAACTTATCACTCCAGGGGCGATATTGCTGTGTGGTGAAGACGTTATTTAAGGACAATCAAATTGTACCGGGATACAAGTCGCAAAATATACTACCTTGACGAGACTTGGGTCAATGAAGGACACACAAGTATGGCGTGACACGTGTTTTACGACTGAAAGACAAGCATTTTTGCAAGGTATGTGTAGTGGTTTTAAAAAGTTCCAGTGGAAAAGGCCGAAGGCCTTTCATTATAAACTTGCTTCAGTTTCATTGCTCATTCATTCAGTTTCAACTTGCTCAGTTTCATTATAAACTTCATTATTTTACATTGTTTCATATTCTTACTTGTATGATTTTATCTATTTTCCTGACAATGATTAAGACGTTTACTGCAGTTTTAAATGTGACGGGAAGGCACTGCCTATGGTCTATGGCGCGAAAGCATTAGCCAATTAGGGAAGGTAGTTGCACGCGGAGTGGTACATGTACGGAGTGGTACATTATTAAATCATGATATGAAATCACTTTGATGTATCTCGAATCTCTGTCAGGGTGAGTTCCGAGGTTTTCCCTTATCCTGATAGACGAATGTCCGGTACCTCTAAGCTCCATGGACCCCGGAGTCATTTGAGCATCACTTCACCCATTTCATTCATCGCCAGATGTGACTTAAATTACAAAAATAAAACAAAATAAAACATTTATGTGTCTGAATAATAAATTAGCCCTCAAGTAAATGATAGAGTATATACTACAAAGGAACAAAGGGACCCACATCACTTCATTCCCAGTAGGTAACCGGCCAATATAAGCGTACACCAATACTGAAGGTGCAGGTCAATACGCTTAGCCATTTTAGTCTAAATATGGGTTTGCTAGGTTGGAGAATCTATTGATAGGGTACTCCCAGTTTCTCCTTATTTTTATGGTTAAGTTTCATAGCACCTTCAGCACCACGTATGAGCGGTTGATTATTTTAATTAATTGGACCTTAAAACAAACTAAGTACGCCGGAATTACTATATTAGAGTAATCACAGTTTCAAAGTAAAGGTCAATATTTGTAATTCTGCCTCTTCATCAGGGGATTACTTTGTGACCAAAGTTCACCTTAATTATTTCAGTCAACAGAGCAAAGGGCTTTTTAACCTAGGGTTCAGGGTTCGAATCTCTAATATGGCATTATTTTAAATAAATGAAAATCTTTTCGGAGTTAGCTTGCGTAACGACAGTTAAATGAAAATGTGGGTGAAATTTCTGTTTTGGTTGCAAATACCAGCTAAACACATAAAAATTATAGTCGCCGATTATTTAGTCATAACTGGGACCCAGATTTTGATGAAGGTCATCTTTTTTTCTGAGTTGTCATAGACGATGCTTATTGGAAATTAAGTGCATTTTGGAACAAATACGTTATATATATGGTTTTTATAGGTTATAAAAATGCATTTTTTTCACATTTTTATAATAAGTCATTTTTTAACATTTAGATACATTTTATGGTCATTTTATTTCTTTTTCACAAATTTATAGGACATTTTCATCTGTAGCCCCCATTCGGAAGTTCCGTATTCGAATCCCGTGGCGGACTTGACCCTGACCCATGGTCTTTTCCTTCTTTTTTTTTTTAAATAATCTGTGTTTAAAAGTTCATTTATATATCTTTTATGAAATAGTAACTTTGTAAGTGTGGTTAATTAACACAGGCCAGTGTCCTAACAGTGCTGGAGAATTTATGACGCCTTAATTCGAGCAATCGCTGGTTACATCATACAATACGCGTGGATTGCATCTGTCAGGACTTCTGGAGCTAGAAGTGCCGCAGTAACAAGAATAGATTTTGAGTGTGTAAATTTGTTGTGTTGTCTAATTGAAATGCTGAAACAAAAATATTTAACTGAGTCCCGTTTGAAACAGAATGTTTCATAGTTTGGCGGAAACATATTGTGAATTTGTGGGTTTGTAGAATTAAAAGACCAGTTTGCAGAAATTCCAAAATGCTTTTTATTTCCGTGTAAACACACTTTGGTCAACCCTTACAGTAGCAGAATTAGGTAAGATACACAAATACAATCTTCAAAGTCGTCGACCAAAAACAAAAGAGTTCACTTTCAAAACACAGCTGCAGGCGCACGATTATCAAGTTCCGATTACGACTGACTAAACTGGCGATCCACGGCTTCTTTTATAGCTTCACTGATTGTCTTAGAAACCTGTGGAATGGTCTCCAACAATCAAGACGGCACTAGAAAGACGAACTTTCCAGTTTTCTATCTTTACCTATTTCGGCAAGCATTTTATCTCCGCGCTGCACTATCTGTCCCTTTGTGTGCGCCGGCCACGCCAGTCGCAAAAATTGGATCGGCGACAGTATACTCTACTGATGGAACTGTATTGTTCTGTAAAGTGTGCGAAATTGAAGTCACTGCAGACAAATGGTTCACCGTACACATGCTGGGCGGGAAAAACATTTGCGAGCTCTTCAAAATATTAAAGAAGACAAGCGTCTTGATTACTGTTAAAAGAAACGGTTTCGACGTCAAGTAACAAGTCATCTTCCTTTGATAAAGAATTATGTAAAGTGGTTAGTGCAAATATTCCACTAGCAAAATTAAGTAATTCCAAATAACGAGATTTTCTTGAACGTCACACTGGTGATAAAATTCCAGATGAATCAACTTTGCGTAAAAGTTTTCTACAAAAATTGTATGAAGACACGTTAAACCGAATACTTAGATGTTTGAATGGGAAAAAATGTGTGTATCAATTGATGAGACAACCGATTCAGATGAGCGTTGTAGATAATGTAGTGATAGGTACGCTAGAAGCTACTAGTGCCGGACAATATTTTTTATTTTGTATAACCTGCTTTGCTATCACCTAGCATCTAGAATCCAAACTAGGGCATAACTTCTCATCTTAATATACTTTTTTCATTTGTATTTATATAATTTTTTTGGGAAAACAATATCTGCAGATATCATCTAAATCAAGCTAACCTATACATAATTAAACTAACCTATACTTCAAAGTAGCTTACGAGACTTCTATTAATCAAGAAACAATCGTAACTATAACACGTTACTGCTATCTGTAACTCTCATCTAAATCGTCTTCACTGGAGGTTTCTCCACTTAATGCTTCCTCAATTCTGCCTTCCATTACCCAGTTATATCTCGTCCTGGTCCCTCGTTGTTCACCCATTTCGTCCGAAGCGTCTTCATTGTTTTCGTCATTGTCATGAACACGTGACTCCTCCAATTCCTGCAGTCTTACAGATCTACGTAGATGTTGTCGTACTTCTAATGGTCGTGGTCTATTTGATCTTATTCTCCCCAATCTTCTTGCTTCAGCGTACTCCAGTCTGCCCATTCTGAGACTTCATCTGCCATTGTTTGTAGAATTTTGGCATCTTTTGTTCTTAGTATGAACCATATGTTTTTTTCCTGCTAATTTAGCTCTACCCCCTCTTAAGGCATCGTGATACTTTAGGCATTCGAATACGGCATGTTCCGGTGTCTCTCTCTCTCTTCGCAGATTTCTCAATTATCATTTTCGTATCTGTTTATCTTCTTTAAGTACACTCCATAGGGTCCATGCCCAGTGATATAGTGAATAAGTCCTTTGCTAGGTTTCATCTTGGTCAGACGCAGTCTTTCTCTAATATTTTTTTTGTTTTGTTTTCGGAGATACATAGATGAAGAAAGTTATATTCTATTGTCTTGAAAGCGTTGTCTTTCATTTAAAAAACATCTAGTGCTCAGAAAGCTGTTGCTATAGGTATCATATAATTAAGAAATGTAGACAAAATAAGGTATTCCTTACCAATAGTTTCCAATATAGTACTAGACTCGTGCCGCTATAAAGTGTTTCGCTATCCTTTTCTTCCCTCCTGAATCTGGAAGAGACTGTTGTTTGTTGATTATTATTATTTAAGCGCCAAACAATTTAACCGGTCTATAAGATGACTGGTGTAAGTGTCAAAAGATGTTCTCAAATACGAGCCCCAGAGTCGTTGCTCTATTGGCTTCAATATTTGGTATTACTTTAAGCTTTTTTAAAAATAAGTAATTCCTTCCTAACACATCGACTTACTTCCGCAAAACGAAATTGGGCTTCCACACACTGCAAAGCAAATATCTACATATACCATGAAGTTACATCAAAGTCACGCTCATTGAAATATTTAGTTTCACACGTTTAGGAAACACAAATGAAACTGTTTTCAAATATTCACATATAGGTGTCTGTTAAAAACCTTTGAAAGCAAAAGTTGTCCACTGCTGTCTAGATTTGCTTATAAGGTAAACAAAACTTATGCCACCATGTGGGCTCGAACCACCAACCTTTCTGTTAACAGCCGAACGCGTTAACCGATTGCGCCACGGAGGGGGGCTGATACGGTAAGCAGCTACTTAAGTCTCAACTTGAAATATCCTTGGGGATTCACGTCAAAGTAATAGTTTTTTTAGCACTTCTGTGGCGAAGAGCAGGACCCAAAACTTCAGGTGCCTCACCCTCATCAATGTTGCTGTCCTTTGACTATTTTCCCCTTCAGATACATTACAGTACTCCGTAAGCATAGAGTTGGATTAGCCATTTGGTGTTCGGGACCAATCTACTACTACAACCTCGTAATAAAACCTCTTGAAACATTATGTAGTCAATACTCTCTGTAGTATTGGTAGCATTCACAGTGAAAGCTATACTTTAATATTAACCAAGGTGACATGCTTGAAATTTAAAAACAAAAATAACATAGGACCTGTTTAAAACAGACACTTCAGAGGCTCAGTGGTCTAGGGGTATGATTCCTGCTTTGGGTGCAGGAGGTCCCGGGTTCAAATCCCGGCTGAGCCCATGTATTTATTTTTACTAACATAATTCTTATGTAATAACACACATTTCGACTACATACATCATTAGTAAAATTCTTAAAATATCCTTCTTTTCCTCTGAGATATTTATTAGTTACATTATAATCCTAGGTACGCATGACGTGGTACCACTCGTACTATCTCAATAATAAATTACCACTCAACGACATTATTATGTTTCTACGGAGGAAAAAAGAGGATGGTCATTAGTTTAATACCTGTCATGTAACTGGCCAATATAAACACATAGTAATACTGAAACTCTAGGTCGATAACGTTTCGCTATTTAACTCAGAAGTAGGGGTTTATTAAGTTAATGAATCCCCTCAATCTTACAGCTCAACTCATATCACTCTTACTGACGCAAACCAGTGATTCTCTTTTAATTAATTCGACCTTAAAACACATAAAGTAAATCAGAAAAGTGATTTGAAAAACATGCATGAATAAATAAGTTAAAAAATTATACCTAAAAATGGCTTTTTATCAGGAGATTGGCTGGCTAAATATTGCCGTCATGAAATCGAAAAAAACTGACCGTCACCGCTTACGGCGGGTGAAACGCACGTAGGCCGGATAGCTCAGTAGGTAGAGCATTAGGCTTTTAACCTAAGGGCCCAGGGCTCGAATCCCTGTTCGGGCGTGTATTTTTATTAAATGAAACTCGTCTTCGAAGTTAGGTTGCGGTACGACAACTAACTGAAAATGTCGGCAAAAGAGGTAAGGCATTAACGCCTAGCCAGAGATTGACTGTCAAAGCGATACCTGCCAATGAGAAAAGAGTTACGTTTAAGTATGAAAAAACAATTCCAAAATATTGAATGCTTAAGAAATGACACCTAAATTGAAATTAACTATCACAAAATGGTGAGAAATTGCAGGAGATTGTCTTTCAATTCGCATTACATATCGAAATGTAATATTAAGAGAAAGGGAGAGAGAATTTAACACTAGTAAAATGGAAAGATATTCAAGTAGAGCTGAATGTTAGGAATATTTTTAATTGATAACCAGAAGAATATATGGGGAAGACAGGAAAATATTAAAAAATAAAGTTAAAATAATTAAAGGAAAGTGAATAAGAGGTAAGAAGTACTAAAAACTTTAAGGAGGTGTACAAGTAAACAGCGGGCGAAAACTTCCCTAGAACTTAGCTAGGTTTACGGAGAGTATCCTCAACAATGTTACTTATTTCGGTTCGAATGGATTCCTTGAGAACAGCAATTGTCCGTGGCCTATTTTTGTACACTCTATTTTTAGATACCCCCACAAGAAAAAGTCCGGTAAAGTTAGGTCAGGGTATCTGCGGGACCACAGATTAATTGATTATCAAAGAAACTGGTTACAAGTTTCGTGGTGTCATTATATGGATGATACGTTGCTCCATCTTGTTGGAAATAACCTTCTCTCAATTCGACATCATCTGCGTGAAACTTCAGAGAATACGGTGAGACGAGTGCAAACGTGTATAGATGCTGTTGGAGGACACTTCCAACATTTTCTATGAGATGTAAATAGATTAATGTAATCTCCCAATTGCGTTTTACATTCTCTCAAAGTTTCAGTATGTCCTTTAGCTGGTTTAAAAATTATGGCCTATTGAATTGGTTCAGGTTTATATGGATCTCACTATATTATGCCGAATGACTTTTCCGATTTTCTTTATCTGTTTTATGATCGATATATTTAAAACAGTCAATAGGTATGGATGTGTTCAGAATCACTGGTGTTAGAGCTGAGAGTTAAGGACACAGCCATAAAAGCCCGCCTCGGTAGGCTGGTGTTAACGTGTCTGCCTCACGCTCAAGAGGTCCCGGGTTCGAATTTTGGTCAGGTTGAGTTACCTGGATAAGGTTTTTCCGGGGTTTACCTTATCCTGAAAGACGGATGTCGGGTTACTCTAAGCTCTATGGACCCTGGGCTCCTTTGAGCGTCATTTCTCCCATTTCATTCATCGTCCCATATGACTTAACGTTGGAGGACATAAATTACAAGAACAAAAAATTCAGGACAAGATTGCCATGCACTAAGTAATAGATTCTACAACCTAGCAAACCCTTATTTTAAATAAAATCGCAGTTTCAGTGCTACTGTCTATCTACATTTACCCGTGATGTCACACAGTGAAATGACAATCGCTTAAAAATATACTCTCTTAGGTCCCTCAGTGCTAATATATTATTCAGATAAATAAGAGTAAAATCAAGTCATGCTTATATCAGATTCCAAGTGTCCGTATTTTAGAAGTAAGGAAAAACGTTTTAGCGAATTTGACTAATATATACGGAGGTGTTACCAGTGAGGAACTGTGCAAAAAAATTACAGAAGGAATCAGCCGGGATTTGAACGCGGGATCTCCTGCGCCCAAAAAAGGAATCATACCCCTAGACCACTGAGCCTATAATGCAGTAAGGCGGAACGGTATCTCTAAGGATAAATATATTGCCTAAATGAATATTGAAGTAGATAATATCTACTGTGAAAATTATGGATAATCGAGAGGTCAGCCTCTTTATACTTGCATATATAAATGTAAACATATATTTCAATATGTCAACATAAATTGGAAAAGGTGAGACGACTAGGTATGTGTTTCATAAATTGATCCATGGACCGATCCTTAAAAAAATTTTATTAATAGGCAGAAAGAGGAGAAATCAACAAATCAACTGGACAATATTATTGGAAAACTCAACTACTAAGACAGGAGTAATGAATTCTCATATTTGAAGGGAAATGCAGTTAAAGTATAAATTTATAGAGAGTAGGATTTCATGTTTATGTTTTTGCTCTTTGACAAAGAAGCGCTAAGCAGCCAACGAGAAGCACCAATAGGATGCTAAAGAGAGCAGTTGGGTAAAAGAAACAACTGCGTGCTGGCCTCCGTGGCGCAATCGGTTAGCCCGTTCGGCTGTTAACCGAAAAGTTGGTGGTTCGAGTCCAACCCGGGGCGTGAATTTCGTTTACCTTGTGTGCAAACCTGAAATAGCCATGACGAGCTACATACTTCAAGGGATCTCAAACACGTAGTAGTAAACAGTTGTCAACCAATTGATTTATTTCCACAAGTGTGTGTAGTTACAGTATTCTGTGAATTTGGTTTTCAAATAACTTCATTATTATGCAAAGAGTAAACTGTCTCCTCTCTCATTCCAATTTCTGTATCACCTATGTGAAATGTATTTTTAAATTTATGTATATAGTCAATGAAACTACTCTCTGGTGGTAACTGTAGTTTGGACAGTAAAAGCTATACTCTCATACGCATGACCTGAAGTCACACTTACCTGTCTCTATAATAAGTATGCCAACGCTCAATTATCATAAGAGAATAATTTTACGTACGAAAGAAGAAAGAACCAGATGGTCATTACTTCACTCCCATCCACGTATCTGGACAGTATAAACAGACAGTAAAACTCAACTCCAGATTTATAACGTTTCAACATGATACCCGAAATAACATTTTGATAAGTTGGAGTTTCTATTGCAGTTATGCATATTTTCCCCTCAGCTATGTGCTATACCACCCTTAGGACTAAATATCAGCTATTCTAAAGAAATACATACTTACCTATTGAAGTTTTAAATTAATCGGCCCGAAAAAGATAAATACACCGGAAAATGATTGGACATTAGCATAATTATCCGAATTAGAAAATACAACTCAATATTCCGTAATTCGGTTTTTCAACAGAGGATTGAATAGTTAAAACTTCCTGACATATGATAACGACAGCTATACATGTTCATGGTAGAAAGGCTGCAAAGGTGTAGCCCGGATAGCTCAGTCGGTAGAGCATTAGGCTTTTAACCTAAGGGTCCAGGGTTCGATCCCTGTTCGGGCGTAGATTTTTATTACTTGAAATTCATTAGAAAAAATAGGCTACCTAACAACAGCTAACAGAAGACGACACCCGAAACAGGAATGACATCAATGCGCAGTGGAAAGCTGCAGCAGCGATTGGCTGAACAACTTCATTCACTAACATCATCATTTGAAAGGACATCTGTAACATTCAACGTATTGCTCTACTCTTTATGCTTTACTTCTTTTACAAAGTATTCCTACAAATGATTGTTCCTTCTAGTTCGTTTCATTGGGATGAACGTGTACAGAGAATTGCTTCTGTTATCTTTTCGTTGGAGGTACAAAACGGATACAAGAAACTGATTTGATATAAATTGCTGTGATAGAAGTACCGAAGCAACTAAATTTTAAAACTTTGGCTGTTATCATGAATGTGAAAAACAGAGACTTATCGAGTTAGCCTTCTAAAAGTTATAAAGTACTTGAAACTTCAATAGAGCAACAGCGAATATCTAGGAAATACTTAATGTCACAAATATTCATGCAGCATACAGTTTCTAGTTTACGAGATATACAGTTTGTCTGCAATAACTTTTTGTCTACTAATATACTATTTTTAGAATATTCACTTATAATAAATTGGCCTCCATTTCCGATACGACAGATGTCTAATTGATTGTTGTTTTGTCAGATCCGTTTGTTCTTGTGTAACAATATATTTTACTATGTTCTTAAGGGCAATATACTACAGATCTAATCTAGGTTTTGCTTTCATTGTTTTCATTTGTCTCAGGTTTTGCTTTAATTGTATTCATTGGTCTATGATAAAACTTTAGTGTGTGTGTGTGTATGTGTGTGTGTGTGTGTGTGTGTGTGTGTGTGTGTGTGTGTGTGTGTGTGTGTGTGTGTGTGTGTGTACCTAACCAATTAATAACAGGGCAAGTTTCATGTGATAATCACGGTCACTGTCTGATCTTCAAATGAAGAGAACTTGACAGACACATACTTAGAGCCTTCAACCCAATACAGAGACACCTTCGTCTCACACAAGAGTGGTGCAGGCGTTGGGGGATGTCCGTAAATCCGGACAAGAGCCACGCCATTGTTCTTACTAGGCGCCACACCCCCGCTGTTGCCCCAACTTTCACTTTAGAGGCCGCAGGATAGAGTTGACCAATTCCATCAAGTACATGTGCGTCTAATTTGATAGAGGCCTAGCTTTCCGCGGAACCATCAGGGAAATATCGGCACGTGAACAGGGGGCTATCGCCTCTCTGTACCCAATGCTGGGTTCGCTCTCGATGCCAGTCTGATTAAAGTTACACCTCTTTCGAGCGCTGATAATTCCACTTAAGTTGTACGCTTGTGAGATCTGGGGCATGGCTGCAGATAGCTGGCTCGCATACCTTCAGCGTGCAGAGAATAGAGGACTCCGATCCATCTATTCTGTGGGTCGTTCTTTCCTGGTGAGGTTACTTCACAAAGCTTCTCTTCTCCCATACGTGGAGGACGAAATTAGGCGCCAGGCGACAAAATTTTACGCTCAAATTCCAGCACACAGAAGCGCCCTGGTTCGGTCTCTAGGATATTACGACGCTACGAGACTCCGCTTCAGGCTTTTCCGGGTGCCAAATATGGCATGTGTGCACCCGAGGTAACACCGAAGTTAATCCGAACAGCAGAAAAAGCTGAACTCCATAATCTTCAAATGAGCTGTTTGGATACAAAATTTACCCCATTATTAATCAAATAAAACACCAGGGTGTAACAAAAAAAAAATGGTTTGGCATCCTGTACAAAATCAGAGGAGCAAGAAAAGCTACCTTGAAAAATTCCTCCCCATCCTGCATCACCAAAATTTTAAACCTGCGGTTAAACCCAAAACCTGGGTGGGTACGCAGCAAAAACTTTCTGGCTGTTAACAGCCTGTCAGTACCTGCGTTGCGTTGCGATGTGCACCTTGAAGTGCCTTGGACAACTAGCCAAGTAAGCACAATGACAAACGGCACATTTCGACAAACACTCCCGGCTAACAAAGGGCATAGTACTGCACCAGCTCCTGATTTGTACACCGGCACTGACCGTTTGACAACAGCTTCAGCACTCTCGCTTAACCAGACACCTAACTTCGGTGCTGTCTCTCTAGAATCTTGCTCATATCGTAAATTTCAATCCATTACCTTCCCTTTTATCCAGAAGTCTAGACTGGCCTTTAAAATAAACCCAAAGTGGTGTGTGTGTGTGTGTGTGTGTGTGTGTGTGTGTGTGTGTGTGTGTGTGTGTGTGTGTGTGTGTGTGTGTGTGTGTGTGTGTGTGTTTAAACGGATGTTTCAACGTGCTGGAAATGAAGCAAGTATCATATGAATTAAAAAATCAGCGATTTGAAACTTTACATAATATTTACGGAATTTATTATTCCCCCTTGGATTTGCTTATTTGTTTTCTCCCCTTTAACTTAACACACTGTGATACATATAACTGGAAAATGTATTTAAATAGCTAGCTGTTTACTGGAATACATATTTAAACATTTTTAGTGCTTTCTTACCTTTTATTCACCTACTTAGAATCGTATTTGCAATTTATTTTTAAATGTTGTCCCGCCTACCTTATATATTCTCCTGATCATCAGTTAAAAGTCTGCCAAACATTCACTTCTACTTGTAATTGTTTTTTCCATTTCACTGGTGTTAAGTTCTCTATTCCCTTTTCAGTATCATTACACTCCCAAAAAATGACACAATCTACTGCCTTCAGTGCAAATCTCCTGCGTTTTCCCATCTTATAACACTTAATTTCGATACAGGTGTTATTTATTACGCATTCAATATTTTGGCCCCTTTTCTGCGTACTTATATGTAAGTTGTTTCTCCCTCTTCAAGTATCACATATTTCAGCCAGTCGCTCTTACTGTTTCCCACTGTATAGGCATATTTATAAGTTTCACTATTAATTTCTTCATGTTAGTCTTTGCTTGATTTTGATTTAAAACTCAGAAGGACGTTGGGAATGAAACCCGTCGAACTGAATGCGTGGTGGAAATTGAAAATCGTCTCTTTCACTTTGCTACACTTTGTTTCTGAATAATGTATATTGATCCACGTTTCATCTAAGAAATAATAGGTTCACCGGTAACCATTATCTCTTTCATTTTTCTTAGAAATGGGTATCTTTTTGCACAACGTCCGTCCGTTCCGTCAGAAATTCTCCTCCGCGTGAGTTCTTTACAAATCTAATTTTCATTATGCTCGATACGGATATACTAGTCGGTTTTCTGCATTTTAGGGCCTCGCATTTATCTGTAAAAAATTTATGAGCATTTATCACAATTTTACTACAATCTTACTTATAGCTTTTCCCTTTCTTCCCAAGCACTAGCACTATTCCCAACACTACGTTTAAAATAATCATAAAATTCTCAAATTCTAAAAACACATTTCACGTTTCCAACACGTGGATAACCGATACTTCACTTACCACACCACTGATGCTTGAAATTACTCCGATAACACAGCAGGTAATTAGGGAATACAATAAGGTTTTAAACGGGACTGACCATTCAAGGAAAGAAACACAAAGCCAGTGCAAGACAAGGATAGTGCAAGACAAGGATAGTTCAAAAAGTGCAGCCTTCATGTTTATACAGGCCTCGCAGTACCGTGGCATGGTGATTCAAGAGCTCTGCGGGCAGCAGTTCCCATTCATCACAGAGAGATTGTCGAAGGTCTGGAGCTATGGAATGGGAGTTGAGGGGCTCTAAGCAACTCATCTCCCTCATGTAACAAACATGCTCTATAAAGGTTCATATTTGTGTACATCGCTGGCCAGTCCATGCGCTGGATATCTTCCCTTTCCTGACAAGATAGTCGTATCCCAGGTGGACTCTCTGCGGACGTTTATTATCCTATCGTCCATTAAGTTGAAGTATGGATCAACTACACCTCTGAAAAGTCAAACATGCAATACCAGTACCTCGTCTCTGCACCTCTGGATATTCACAGTTCCATCTTCGAAGATGTGCAGATCTTTTCGTCCCTTGAACGTTATGTCTGCCCACAGGAATATTTCACCACCACCCAATGGGCATGTTTCCACGGTGTTGGTGGGATAAAGCCCGTTCTCCGTTCTCTCTGGATTATTCTGCTACGAGAACCATTGTTCCAGCTAAATTTGGACTCATTTGCTCCTCCATTCAATGTGTATGTAGTATTGGCGTTGCTGACTCCACTGTAAATGTGACTAGGACATACACTGCTGGACTATGGCATATATCAACTGCCCTGAGCCTTCAGTATACAGTTTCCTTCGAAAATCGAAGACCCGATGCGGCTACAAGATCGGAAGGCACTTGCCTTTCAGGCAACCCCCGGTGTCGTGCTGTTGTCGTCAAATAACGGACCTGTTGCGGCGTCCTGACACATGAACGAACACGTGGAGAAATCCGACGAACACCTCCTTCTTCTTGAAACCGTCACCAAGTCTAGAAATGACAAATTTAGGCACTTCAAGGCCCGAAATAGCTGCCTCTATACGTCCGATAATTCTATCCTTGAAACGATGGTTCAGTTGACCATGATTTTGTGACAAGTTGGTGCAGTAGTATAAACAGTTTGCGAATCAACTACTCTCTGTTCACAATGGGAGCCATGCACTGGATGTGATACGAGTACATACTGAGAACTGATGTTCACAGTATTCATACGAGAAACTGTGTTAAATTACATATTCCTAGTTGCGGATTACACTGCAATGTAATCGTATGTGGCCGCATATGCCTCCGCACCATAGACAACACAGTTTCGACCAAACTTAAAACAGTATCCTTTTCTGTAGCATACATCACTGTGACAAGTCCGGAAAGAGGTTGTTTGTTTCATTGGAAAACCAGTTTCTGTAATATCAGAGTTGACTTACTAATTTGAGACATTACTTTTGATACCGAAATTAAGGGTTTGCAATAAGTAACGAATCGTGATGAATTTAAAAGAAATCGTGTATCTTTGTTACAAGACTTGCAGGCAGGTGCATTGGGCTGAATAGTTGTTTCAACAAAATAAACGTGAGAAACAATGTTCTTAGCAGGTTTCTAAAGGGATAGCACTCTACTCCGTTTGAATAGGTATTCTTCGGACCCTTAATAATGGCATGGCCGAGACTAATAATCACAATGGAAAAATAGTCACTAAGGGAATTTTTGGGCGAATAAAGAGGGCTTCCAGAGGTGTAAGTTACACACACCCACGCGCAGGTGTGCCAAGTAAGCACATTCTAAAACATCCACATTTCCTTAAATTTGAACATATAATTTAAAGATATTTTAACACAACTGTGTAAGCACCAGGTACTCTTTTCTTTAATTTATTATTCACCGATCAGAATGTATGCTGTACAGATGTTTGATATAGAGAAGCATGGTATCAGAACAAAGAACAAAATGAGTAGCCGGCTCCTCTAACTAAATATGTCTGGATAACTGTAGCACAAATTGAGTAAATAAGTAAATAGTTCTGATGGTAGTAATCACAAGTCTGGGTCCTCTGTGCTGGAGAGGTTACTCAGGAGAATATCTTGTGGCAGTCTGCGCTTGAGGCGAGTTGGTTGGCGAGTGCGAGCGCCGAGATTGTAAGTTCCAGAAACATCCTGAAGATGGAAGAAGGAAGTGCCAGCCGTCGGATGTATCGGTGAACGGGTAGAAGACCAAACTTGTGATGAAGTTGTTGGTATCTGATAAACCATGGTACATTTGCAGCTGTATGAAGCATTGTTTCTTCTTTTTTTTCGAGTGGAGGAAAAATGCATGTTACGCACTAACCCTGGGATTGGAGAGTGGGACTCCTCTGGGGAATTGAACCGCCAGCCCTACCCACTAAAAAACCTCCAGCGGTGAGTATTCAGGTGTGGTGCTGTGGCAGTACCGCTATAAGCACCTGCGGATTCAAAGAAGGAATATATTGGCCTGGCCGAAGCCTGGTCCAAGGTGAGGATTGTCTCTGTTTTACAGTGCCTGCAGTCGGCGGAGATTAGTCCTGCTGGTGCCGCCCCAGATTGGAGCTGCATAGCTAAAAATGGGACGGACTAGATATGTGTAAAGAAGCAGGGAGGATTCATAGCAAAGAGAGGTGCGCCTGTTCAGGAAAGGGTACAGTTTTGATAGCCGGGCAAGACAGACATGTGCGCGTTCCAAGTAAATACCCAAAGGTATTTCACTGGCACACTGGTTGGTACAACAGATACGCGAAAAGCTTCAGTGCGCTCATGCAGTGTTCAGACTAGACTTAATACACACAAGTAATCTCCCAAATCACCAAGTCCACTCTTATACTTCAGAAACTGATTTTCCCATGAATCAGTCAATCAACCTCTTTCCGGAATTGTCACAGTAATGTATGCTACAGAAAATGATACTATTTTTAGGTTGGTATAAGCTGTGTTATCTATGGCGCAGAGGCCTATGCAGCCACATACCAAACATGTTAGTTGCCACGGAATGTAAATGACATCACAGATAAAGTAGCCATTCTTCCATAAAGTCTCTGCATTTAAACGCGCTAGGCTTAGAAGCGAGATCCCATCCTACTCACTGGGAGTGTTATGAGGCGTGACGTTGATACGCTGCTCTAATGGGATTGGAGAAGCACCGTGATGTCATCCAAATCATCGCCTGCTTCAATCGTGTATTAAACTCATGTGAATTTTTTTTATGCCATAGGACACCAGCGTATCCCCCTTAACAAACTTCGCATCCCGCAAGGGCACTCGGCTTACTTCCGTAACTACTGTCCAGCAACGTAAAGAAGGTACCTGTAAGGTATGTGGTTCCTTACAAAGCGGGACAAGGACAGCGAATATGAGTATTGTGCAGGCCAACCCAGGGTCATGAGATTAAATTGAAAACATACGCCTTTAAATGAACCTTAACATGTATTTATTTTCTCGTTTGTTCTTTGCTACACTTTGCTTAAACCAACCAGACAGACAAAGATAACTATATACTTCTGGCCCCGAATCTGGGAGAAAGGGCTCCACCAAAACACACGGCTCAGCAAAAGACCAATTATAAAAAAAAACTAAGAGAAAAATCGGGAACCCGAATTGGAGCACTCACCCTAAGAAACGCCCACACGACACCAACCAGGCACACACTCTCACTCCTCTCCCGGCTCGAAGGAGCCACCCAAGAAGGCTCGGGCACCGCAGTGCCCCCAGAGAGAAACGGCGGAAAGCCCAAACCAAGAAGACGTCAGCGCCCCCGAGCCGGAAGGGCAACAAAAATGTGCCGGGGAAAAAAACAAACGGCACAAACACCCCCTCCCCATCGGAAACACAGGGTGGAGAAGCCAAACGGAAAGAAAGGAAAGGCTGGAAGAAACCAAGGAAAGGAACAAAGCCATTCCAGACCCCGGGGTAATGAAGCCCGAAGAAGGAAACCCTAGGAGAGTCGGACGCGCACCAAATATCATAGAAAGTCTGCCCTGAGTAGCAATGAGTATGAGTATTGCGTACACTTGTTGAGTCTTTCTTTCTTCACAGCTGTGACATACCATACGTCACACTTACACGGAGAACACTGTCTCTATTTTGCACACACAGTCGTCACGTAGAGAGCAGATGTGATACTGAGTTTCCCCTTTTTTTTACACTCACAACCGTGACATACCATACGTCACTCTTACACGGAGAACACTGTCTCTATTTTGCACACACAGGCGTGACGTAGAGAGCAGAACACTGCCGGCAAGTCTTTCAGGAGCAGAAGTGAACAGAGGCAAAACGTTACCAAAGGGCAGCAGGTTAGTCCTTTGAACGCCTAACAACAGCCAGGTAGGTCACGGAAGGGTGACCAAGGTAAAGACGGATGACGTGGCTTGAAGTCGAAGAAGAAGAAGCGAAGCTAGCTCCCACGTGGCGACTCTCCCGAGGTTGAGAAAAAGCGTGGCGCACGTGAAGGTCACTGTCACACCGGGACCCCCGGGTGGCGCTGGCACAAGGCGGAAAAATCCAGGATGACAGAACAAGCAAGGATCACGGTAGGAGATGGGGCGGCTGAAACATAAAACAAAAGCCAGAAACGGAACCAGAAGCAGAAGTGGTAACCTAAGAATATTAACCAGCCAAATTTGTAAAATATTTTTTTTTAGATCATAAGGGGCAGAAATATCTTTGAAGGACAAGTAATAAATATTTTCAAAGGAGTAACAGCAATAAATCTCTATAAATAAATACAATAAGGATAAATACCATTGAAGTGACCATTACTAATAAATACCTTTCAAGTAATAAATATTTTCAAACAAGTAACAGTAATAAATATATTTAAATAAATAACAATAAGGATAAATACCATTGAAGTGACCAATACTAATAAATACCTTTCAAGTAATAAATATTTTCAGCAAACAATTATCCAAATTTTAACAATAAAGAAAGAAATACCTTAGACAATATTGAGCACATCAACATAATTGGACACATTGTATATATACACATACACCCATACATATATAAGCCAGTAAATAACACACAATCATGGGTACCCAACAATTTTTTAAATAACACTCACACACAGGAAAAACACACACAGAAAGAAAGAGAAAGAGAGAGATATGCCGGCATAGAGAGAGAGATAGGAAAGTGAAAGTGAGTACATGCCTTGGCAGCACGGCACGCGAGCTACACACAACACAACACAACCGTGCCCCGAGGTCAAAACAAACACGGGAACGAAAACAAACACTGAAATACCAAAACAAACAGTGCAAAGCAAAACAGACATCAAATCCTAGCATCAGGGCACGGTTTCAACTGAGTGATGTGAGCTCGACGCATTTCATGGGTTTTAGAGTGCTCCAGTGTAACGGACACGCCCTTAAAAATGTTAATGATCTTATAGGGGCCAGAGTAACGCAGAGCTAATTTAGCAGCAAAAGCATCCTTACGCGAACTTATAGGGAAAGATTTGCACATAACCAGTTGACCGACCGCGAAAGGAGAGGGTTTTCTATTTTCTTCATAACGCCTTTTGGTGAGCTCATGCGCACGTTTTAAATTATTAAAGGCTCTCCTCCAGTTCTGTCTAATAGTTTCGGGAGAAAAGGTCTGAGGAAGTAGATCATTTAAGGACCACATATTCGCCAAAGGGGAACTGGGTACAAAAGCAAACATTAAACTGAAGGGGGTGGTCTGGTGAGCTTCATGACGAGCGGAGTTAAAGGCAAACTGCAACTTTCCCAAGTTAGTATCCCACTGATTGTGGTGCTCATGATGGAAAGCAATCAAAGCGGATTTCAAATTTCTATTAACCCTCTCGGCTTGGGAAGGATTAGGGTAATGTGGGGTGGTAGTGATATGTCTTACCCCCCACTGAAAACAGAATTGTTTGAACCAATTGGAAGTGAACTGCGAGCCATTGTCAGACACAACGTAACGTGGAGCACCAAAAGCAGCCAAGGTGTTATTCAGGACCTTCGTAGCAGTACGAGCCGTGGCACGTGGCACGGCCGAAATCCACACGAACTTAGAAAAGGCGTCAACAACCACAAGGGCATAAGTATTACCTTGAATCGACCGGGGAAATGGGCCTATAAAATCTACAAATAATTTTTCCATCGGCTTAGATGCCACTTCAGACGCGAGACCACCCTACGTGGTTCGCTGCGCCGGCTTAGCCATGGAACAAATATTACAAGCTTTAACACGGGTCGCAATATCGCGATCCATGCCTTTCATATAAAGCGCTCACGTATTTTATCGCGAGTCTTGTTTACACCAAGGTGCCCACCAAAGGGTGAAAGATGAAAGTAAGCAAATACCATCGGAATGATACTATCGGGCAAAATGATCTTAAATTTGCCGTCAAAATTAGCACGCGCCATAAGAACACCATCACGTAAGCAATACGGCAGGACAGGATGGCCGTCCTCAAACTGCTGTATAATCTGATTAATGCAGGCATCCCTGCGCTGATGTTCAGCGATGCTGGTAAACATTTCGGGGAACGACAGACAGGCGTTAGAGCCGGAAACCGTCCCCGAAGATGGTAACAGGGGCGGTTCCTCAGAAAACATACGTGTAAGAGCGTCAGCAACTACATTATCAGAACCACGAATGTGCCTCGGTGTAAACTTAAACGCCCCAATCCGCACGCCCCAACGGGCGAGCCTACCGGTTTTACGTGGTCTCCCTAACGCCCACGTGAGAGCCTGGTTATCACACTCCAATATGAAAGATACATGTTCCAGGTAGGGTTTATACTTCTCGAGACCAAACAAAACTGCCAAGGTTTCGAGCTCATAGATTGAAAACTTGCGTTCAGCTTCAGATAGAGTTCGCGAATCATAGCAAATGGGACGGCGCCCCTCCGGAAAATCCTGGAGAAGAACCGCCGCCAGGGAATAACTAGAAGCGTCAGTCTGGAGAATAAAAGTTCTATTGAAATCTGGAAACGCCAAAGCAGGAGGAGAGGAAATGGCGGACTTAAGGTCTTCGAACGCACGCTGTTGTTCGTCACCCCAGACGTACTTAATACCCTTCCGTCGAAGGCGATTCAAAGGTTCAACCCGGGCAGCGAAGGAAGGAATAAACTTGGAAAAGAAATTCACCATACCAACAAAACGAGCCAATGCACGTAAGTTCTTAGGGGGTGGAAAATTTCGCACGGCTTTGGTGCGTTCTAAATCAATAGTAATGCCGGCGGGCGACACCCAATGGCCCAAGAAAGAAATCTCTGTGGTAGCAAACTTCACTTTAGACTTTTTAACCGTGAGGCCAGCCTTCTGTAAGCGATCAAACACCTCACGTAAATGTAAGATATGGGTATCAAAATCAGGAGAGTACACTACTAGGTCGTCTAAATAGTGGTAAAGAAATTTAAATTTAATGTCAGAAAACAAATTGTCCAAGAGACGGGAAAGTACCTGCGCACCGGTAGCAATCCCAAAGGGAATCCTATTAAACTCATACAATCGCCACGGAGATGAAAAGGCAGTCACGTGTTTACATTCATCCGACAAAGGAATCTGATGATAGGCGCTGTTTAAATCCAGAGTCGTAAACACGCGTGCACCAGCAAAATGATGGGCGGCAGTATGGAGGTCTGGCATGAGAGTAGATTCAATAAGTATTTTTTTATTGAGTTGGCGATAATCCACGACAGGACGGAAATCATTGTCACCCTTAGGAACTAAGAAAACCGGGCTACTATAAGACGAAGTGGAAGGTCTAATGATACCCTTATCCAACATATCATTGATTTTAGCCTTCAAAATGGCCATTTTGGGTGGTGTCAGACGGTACGGAGAAAGCTTAACAGGGGACGGGTCAGTCAGCTGAATATCGTAGGTAATAAGATGAGTAACACCCAATCGGTCGGAAAACAAGGAGGAAAATTCCTGAACCAAACCTTCCACCACTGCGGCTTGTTGATGAGTCAAATGAGACAAGGAAATATCTGCCTCACGCTCGTCTAATAGCGTGACGTTACCTAGACGAGGGCGAGGTGGAACGTCATATAGTTTCTCCTGAAAAGGTACACTGCTTCCAGTCGCGAACCCGAAAGTGGCTTGTTTCTTCGCAAAATCTAAACACAAACGGGAGCGTGACATAAAATCGGCCCCCAAGATTACAGAATAGGGTAGGTCAGGGACCAAATAGCACTCATGTTTCCAAGTGAACTTAGGAAAGCGGATAGTACACCTAACCTTGCTAGACACATTAAAGGACTGACCATTAACTGCCAAACATTGCACCTGACAGCTCACCTCCTTGGGACACGAAGGCGCCAAAGTATTGCGAAAATATACTTGATTAATGAGAGAAAATGAGCTACCGGAATCAAGGAGGGCTAAAACGCTCACCTTACCGACAACAACCTGCACAAGAGGTTTAATAGAATGGGGTAAAGCCAAAATGCGCCGCGATGGGGCCAAACTCGCGCTCATGGCAGGCAACTTCTGGCGTCAAATGGGGCGCTGCCGGAACTGACTATCACGTCCAGATTTCGAAGGGTCCATGCCCGTTGGGCGAGGAAAACTACAGTTCTTAACCATATGCCCTACCTCCTGACAACGGTAGCATCTTACCCGGGGCCCGTGAGTTGATGACCCAGGTCGGACGCCGGGCGTTAAACCATCTCCACGATTCGCTCGTGGTGGGGGAGGTGAATTCAACACTTCACCTAAGCGAGATCGATCTACAGAAGAACATTCATTAAGCAAGGGCACTAAAGATTCCAAAGCCGTGAACGTATTAGGACGTGTCGCGAAAACAAGACTGGAGCGAGCTTCGGGATTCAAACCCGAAATGATGACGTCACAAACCGCCTGCTCCGTATCTGGGAGACGTAAGGCCAAGGCCACGTCTCTGACCCGTTCCATATACTGGACAAACGGTTCGGCCAGACCTTGAGGTCGTAAATAATGGTCTTGCAATAATTTTAACGATTCACGACGCGGGATAAAGAATTCCAAAACCAAAGCATGAAAAGTACTTAAAGGGTCAGCTGATTGCCTTGCTCTAAGCAAAAGATTCAAAACTACACCTTTGACCTTGGTCGCAACTGCCTGCATGGTTAAATCGGAAGAAACCGAGTGCACCATGGCTACCTTTTTAAGCTTTACTAGGAATTTCAAAAACGTGAAAGCCGACAGCACATCCGACACCTCGAACATATCCACTGCCTCCACCAACTGTTGTAAAGGGTGAATGATTTTTAAGGCACGAAATGGCGTCGAAAGAGAAGCTACGGGACTCACAGCCAGGGAAGACGAGGTCTCCGGAAAATGCAGCTTAGCGTCTTCTCCCCCTTGACGAGTCATGGCGTTAAATTTCTCGAGGAGCGCCTCAAAATTTTGTTTGAGTGTCTTAACACGAGGTAAAACCTCGGAACGCGGAAAATAGGTAATGAGATAATCTAACCTGTTGATATAATGCTGGATGCGCGCCAATAAACGAACCTGCTGTCCTCTTGAAGGGGTCCCCTCACGCTCCAAATCTTGGATAACCTCACCCAACTCTAAAAGCGCTTCAGAACACACTTGAGGGGAATTGGCAACTAAATCATGCTTATCAGGAAAAGCAATAAACGGTTTGTCCTTGACCAGCCGCAATGCGTCTAATATGGCCGACCAGTCGGCCGCAGGAGAGACCTGCCCACCACGAATTAACAACTCAAACATCAGCTCACCTTTACGCAAGCGGTCAACATTTACTAAGGAAGTCGCCATTCCTCACTGCCAAAGGATGCAGTAGTAGGCACCGAGAACGTCAAAAGCAACAAACACGAACGCGCGGAAACCAAGCCGAGAGCCAAGCGTCAAATTAACCACGCTCTGCTACCAAATTGTGCAGGCCAACCCAGGGTCATGAGATTAAATTGAAAACATACGCCTTTAAATGAACCTTAACATGTATTTATTTTCTCGTTTGTTCTTTGCTACACTTTGCTTAAACCAACCAGACAGATAAAGATAACTATATACTTCTGGCCCCGAATCTGGGAGAAAGGGCTCCACCAAAACACACGGCTCAGCAAAAGACCAATTATAAAAAAAAAACTAAGAGAAAAATCGGGGAACCCGAATTGGAGCACTCACCCTAAGAAACGCCCACACGACACCAACCAGGCACACACTCTCACTCCTCTCCCGGCTCGAAGGAGCCACCCAAGAAGTCTCGGGCACCGCAGCGCCCCCAGAGAGAAACGGCGGAAAGCCCAAACGAACAAGACGTCAGCGCCCCCGAGCCGGAAGGGCAACAAAAATGTGCCGGGGAAAAAAACAAACGGCACAGTATCACAGGACGCCTGCTACACAAGGAGCAGACCGTTAAAAAAACATACGCCCTATTCACTCTGTCCGCTAAAACTGAGGAGATTCATTTACAAAAGTAGAAGCCGTAAGAATGTTTTGAATGGTCTGTAACTGTACTGACATGGGGTGTCATAAACCTGTCCAGGGAGGGTGTGGGAACCGTCACCAACCATGGAGACCATCTCTCCTGTGGAGGAGAATACTTTACTTGTCTATAACCGGCAACACACCCATTTTTGCGCATACAGGCTTGCGCAAGTGACAGCTGGACGTCTCGCATACTGGAATCACCGATATTGCCAGAGACTTCATGGAGATACGGCTACCCTAAAGCGCAGCTATCGAAAATCCCCGCTACAGCTGTTTATATCCGCGAGTAGAAATTGTGGGAGCCGTGTTCACTTAACTTAAGACGCAGCGTACAATCCTCCACCTTTAGAGTTATAACTTATAAACTAAAATAAGACCTGAAACTTTCCTGGCGACGAATACGCTCACTATCTTCTCGGGCAGCCAGCCAGGTGAAAAGATGATTAGATATCAACGTTTCGGGAGTGTACATCTCTCCCACCATCGGAATATTTATAAAATGTTATAACCACAAATGAAATACTGGATATAACACAACTATAAATAAAGACAAATAACTATCAAAATTCGCATTACTGAACAAAAGACTGTTTTCAGTAAATTAAAAGCCAGGTCAGGAGATGGCGTGAGTATAGAAAATTGTGTAAAAGAAACGTTACTACCTAACCTGATTATCAAACTGTATTGATCTTTGCTTCTTAATTCGACGGATTTCCATTTTAAGGCCGGTTTCCAAGAGGAGCTGAACTGAAATCCAGCATCACGATTAAGCGTGTTCCTTTCAGAGGAAATCGCCAAAACGTCCTTAATTCTCCGCTTCCAGTAACTGTTGCAGTTTGTCAAGATGGTCGTCTCCCGAAAATTGGCTCTATGGTCGTTATCAAAACAATGCTGTGCCAGCCCAGACTTCTCAGGTTGCATTAAATGAATGCTCCGTTCATGTTTGATTAGTCTAGTAGCGGTGGTCTTTCCGGTTTGTCCTATATACGGTGTCCCAGATTCACAGGGAATGCGGTACACTCCCGGAACTTGGAAGTCCAGTTTGTCTTTCACTGGTCTCAACAGATGTTTAATCTTCGGAGGTGTCTTGTGGATGGTCCTGGTGTTGTATTTGGCGAGAATTCTGCTGATTCTGCCGGATAGTTTGCCACTAATAATCTTTGTCCAGTGAACTACGGCTATCACGCTTCCTTCCAACTGGTCACCAGGCACTATTGCTTGCACTTTTGCATACGCGCGAGTACTTCGACTCGACTGAGCAGTTAGAACAACCTGCCCTATACATAGTAAATATAAATTATATATCTAATAAACATCTATTAGATCATATATCTAACACATGGAAAGATATATCTTATAGTTCATTACACAAATTTTTCATAAAAAAGAAGTGAGAACCACAATGTTACTTCGTGCAACGACTAGTAAATTAATCAAGATTATAGATATGTTAGAGTTTAACAAAGATACTTGCTGAATTTCATTCAATCTATACTGATAGGAAATATCTCTTAATAATAAATTTCTTTTGCGGTGCTGATACATAATAATATATTATAACTATAGCAAACTTGTGCACTTCACAGGCGCTTTAGGAGTGTTGACTGCAAGTGAGGTGTATAATTATAAGCTTGTGATAATATATATTTTATAGGTTAAAAATATTTTTCTAAGTGTTTAAGCAATAACTACAGACTGAGGGGGTAGTATCTCTTAAGAGTAAGGATAAAAGATGAAAGGTCTCAGCCGAGATTTGAACCTGGGAACTCCTGCACCCAAAGCAGGAATCATACTCTTAGACCACTGAGTCTGGTGCAACAGTTCTCCGAAATCCGGTACTTAATTGACGTAGAAATGAAGCATGCTCAGCCGGGATATAAATCCGGGACCTTCTGCACTCAAACCAGGCATGAAATGTACGTCTAGACTACTAAGTCTGAACCAACAATTCATTCAAATATCAGCAGTTAATACACCATTCACTACGATTATGTTTATCTGTACATCATATGTAATAATAACTTCCTTCCTCTACAAACTCCAAATGTTTTAACTGAGTTAATATCTACGAATAATAAATTCATCCTAAAATCGCTAACACAAACAAACTTAACTATTATGTTTTTCAAATGGGAAGAGTTCTGGAGTCCAGCTAATCTGATGCCGTATCACACTCAGCGTTGCCAACTTGTTACCCCACTCCTTTTATATTTCACTCTCTCTCCCACATACAACATGCAGTTTATATTTTACAATTTGCAGTTGCCAAAATCAAAATTGGAAAAAGCATTTTCGCAAATTATGTATATATTAAAATATTATAACTATAATTATAATTTATGAATTACCTGTTTTTCTGCTCCATTGGAACTGCCAGTGGCTCATCCATATCACTGTCGATGTCACTTCCGTTAAGAGACAATTCGTCATTGTCACTGTCTTCATCGCCTGAGTCTTGCAAATTTATGATTATAGGTTCCAAAATCTCGTCACGTGCTATTTATTTCTTAAAATCTGCATACCTCACGCAGTTTTTCCAGTCCTGTTGTGTTTCCTTGCCAGTTTCTTCGGGAAAAAGTCGTTTAAAGTCCGTCAGTTTAAAGGTATTATTTCTATTTGCAATCCCCCCTTTTATTTGAGCCCACACCAACTCTATTGAATTATATTGGCAGTGGTAAGGTGCGAGACGTATTACATCGTGTCCCGTTTCGATTGCAAGTTGATTAAGCGGATACACTTTTTCCTGATGTTAAACGTAAGAACTCTTTGCAATAACTCATTTTTAGTTTCTGTTTCCGAAAATTTTTTGAAGAACGTGTACACCTTAAAAATGATACTTCGAGTCTGACTTCACTATACCTGCCTTTTTGACTCGACACTAAATTCACCGCAAGAAGCCATTGCACTATTTAATTCTTACTCTACTGTTGTGTAAAGAACAACTGAATGATATTGATCTGAACTCTCCAGAGTAAATAAATATTTCTTAACCAGCATTCATTCATAAACATAAGCATACAGCATTCCACAGGCTAACAGGATATGAAGTGTTTGCTCGTTCTCGAGTATAACACCTTGGCTTATTCACAGGAATTCTTTTATCCGTTATGTCAGTATTTTAAATTTCAGTTCTGAGTAATTAAAAGTATATGTCCATACACACCAACCACTTTGAACTCTTTAAAGTAAATAGAGATTACAAACCATTCATAAACAAAGATATATGACCAGACATGTTCTGCCAGGGCAGCAGGAAATTTATTGTTTGCTCTCGCTAGAATTGGATTATTCAAAAAATTCCTTTATCACGTCATGCGTAACATTTACGCTTCAGTTTTGAGTAATTACAAATATACGTATTACACACGTATACATGCCAACGAATAATGATATTCATACAGTGCTTACGTCGCGATTTATTGTTATAATACAGGTAATAGTGGTTTATTTATTTGTATAAGAAAAAGCTATTTGAGCTAAAAATATGGGGTTTTCATGGTTATGTTAGATGCATTGCTCTCTACCTTCCACATGGATCAGTTTCGGCAAAATCTGAATTTTTGTCTTAGCGCGAATAGTATTTCATACTGATTGTTAGGCTGGCGCTCGTCACACACCACTTAGCGGGAATGCAATTGGACAACGTCGCAGGACTCTGATTGGTTGCTCACCTAGTAGCGCTCAAGGACAAACACCTTCCCATTTGAAACACATAATAGATACATGCCTTATATATCTGACAGGGGAGCAACTGTGCTATATATGATGTTTACATATTAGGCCTGCAAGACTCTTATAGGAGCATTCCTTTTTTTAAAGGACCTTAAAATCTTCACGATACTGTCAGTCAGTAGTCACAACAGAGTGTATAGCCTCCGTGGCGCAATCGGCTAGCGCATTAGGCGGTTAACCGAAAGGTTGGTTTTTGAGCCCACGAACCGGGGACGACTGTTTTATCTACCTTTCAAATATAGGCTAAATAAGCAATGCATGATTTGCATCTATACAGGGAGAATTTTCAAACGCTGGGTAGTAAAATTAGAGTATACAATTATGTCTCTTTTCAAATATCAACAAAGTGTGTGCATGTACGTGAGCACTTCATATAAATTAAAAACTATATTTTGCAGTATAAGAAACCATATTCTTAAACAAATTAAGCGTTCTAAAAACAAGCATTACTCCCTTTTAAACAGCTACCACAATAACTGTGTGCTTCGAGAACTATAAAATAACGATTATGGCGCTCCGCTTTAATTCCAAGAGCATATCTTTTGCACTAAAAGTACAATTTTGTAGTCACGTTACAAAAGCAGAAACAGTCACGTTATTTTTTCTTTTTTTAATATATACGAGGGAGATTTGAAGTTTCCGACCTCAACAAGAAGATGGCAGCACTCATAAATAAAAGCTATTGAATTTCGATAATTAATTTGTTGACAGTTACTCACCAAAATTTCAGCCATTTTGGACGCTTAGTTGTTATGTAACAGTCATTTGGGTCAGTTGATTTGAGTGTTTCAATGAAAATGGAAACGTCGAGTATCACGCTGTCCTTAAATATTTGTTTTTATAAAGCAATACGCCCACCAAAATCAAAAATGAGTTGGATTCTGTGTATGAAGAGTCCGAACCATCATTTAACACAGTGAAATTTTCTGCAGCTGATTTTAATCGTGACCGTAAGAGCTTGGGAAACGAACGTTCCGGACAAACAAAAACTGCGACTAACGACGAACACATGGCCAAAGTTCACCAAATGGTACTAGATGACCACCGATTTTAAAGTGAGAGAGATAGAAGAAGCTATGCATATGTCAAAAGAACGTGTTCGTCACATATTAGATTAACATTTAGACATGAGAAAGCTGTCCGCGCATTGGGTGCCGCGTTTTCCACCGTTAAACCAAAAACGTGTTCGAATTCACATCTCCAAAGTTCTGTTGGCGTAGTTTAGACGTATTCTTTTGCCCAAATATCAGAGGACTATTCATTCGTTATTATACTAGTCGGAACATTACGACGGTTCAGTTATATGAGTAATGGGGTGGATCTCTCTACACATGTCAGACACCATTGTACAAATATTTAGTAATGAATCAAGTGAGGTAGGTGTATTACAATTCGTCGTTCTAGTTTAAAAAGATAACCGTACAGAGTGGGGCAAGGTAAATAATGATAATATCTCAGAGCTGAACTATGATGCTTAAAGAATTTGTCAGTATTTCCTTGTCAATTATATCTTATTTAATATACTTCGTGGATAAATATATACATATTAAAGCAGTTTTGAGAACACTGTTAATGTTTTAAAACAAAGGACTACTTTAAGACTTAAAGCTGTCACGGCCAGCGTTATTGATTAAAGCTTATCACCCTTGAAGCTTAATCAAAGGAGTAGCCAACAGCTACAAATTTTAATAATATATATTTTATAGTTAGATAAACTTATTTTCAGAGTTTCACCAAATACTATAGAATAAAACGGATTTTTTACTTACAAATAGGTGAGAACAAAATGGATGGGCTCCGCCGGGATTTGAACCCGGGACCTCCTGCACACAAAGGAGGAACCATACCCCTACACCACTGAGCCATCTGTAAACAATTGATTAATCACAATAAATAAATCATCATATTGTAATATAATTAAATCTTAAGTCTATGAATATTATCAAACATCATACTATCGTACATAAACTCCAAGGGGTGTGGACCTGCAAGAACAGCCATTATGAGGTCACAAATGTTATTACACGGTAGTATTATAGCAAGGAATACGAAACAGTAACAAACGCTACAGGATAATGGTATTAGAAATTTAGACCACCAAAAGTAATTCCGTTCCTTCTACAGACAGCCATTCAAGAGGATAAAGTAAGGAAAGAAAAATATGTGCTTACTTTTGTAATATTCCTTACCACAGCTAAGTTGGGAATTGAACTACCGATTAGTGGGTACCAATTAACACTCGTAGCCTCCGTGGCGCAATCGGCTAGCGCGTTCGGCTGTTAACCGAAAGGTTGGTGGTTCGAGCCCACCCGGGGGCGTAAGTTTTATTTACCTTGGAAATAAAGCTGCACGTGCATAGTGAGTTGTGCTTAAATGAGAAAACCTACTAGCAACTAGTGGTAGAATTAAATTTAACAAAATTACTTCTGTTCAAGCGCCTTCGGATACAAGAGTATGTTACGAACTTTTTGTATTTAGTGTTTTAAAGAAAGAATATGCTTTCGGTAGTTCGAACATTGCCCCTTTTCTGCTTTGTAGTATCTAAAAGCAAATATTGAATATGTTAGATTAAACCTTCTGATGACAATGCATTTTCTACCTACTCATTTTAATTATAAATTTATGTTAGATTTTAAAATACAATATATAAGGATCTGGAGAGACATCAGTTGAACCCTACACAGAAGGCCTTGTTTTTTGTGTGTGTAATTTACGTCCTCCAACGTTAAGTCATATCGGACGGTGAATGGAGTGGGTGAATTGATGCTCAACTGAGTCCGGGGTCCATGGAACTTGGAGTTACGTGACATCCGTCTACCAGGATAAGGGGAAACCGTGGAACATTCTTTATCCAGGTAACTCACCCTAACCGAGATTCGAACTCGGGAACTTCTTGAACGTGCTACCATCTACGCTACCGAGGCGGGCGAAGGTCTTGTTATGGGGCTATATTACTCGTATAGAAGGATTAACAGTATGGTGGTTACAGCTCATTATAAGTCCGCTTCCTAATCACTCGTCACAAAGGGAGGCATCATTGGACATCTGTATGTACAAACCTTTAGTTTATTTTGTATTTTTGAAGTGCGAGTAAATGCCTTTCAGTAGTTAGAACAACATTCTCTCTCGAAACAATCATTTTGATCATTTCCATTTAGAAAATCGATAATAATATTTCCCCAGAAATATAGATTTTGAGGTGACCTGACTGGAGAAATCAAGCATTTTTTTGAATAGGTTTGTGCTCCTGTAAATTTGTGTCTGTGAGGAGCACTGAAGATATAACATGAACATATACAGGAAAAACGCCTGACACATAACTGCGTAGAATACTGTGGGTACTCTTCATTTTTTATAAAAATCACTTCGACTTTCATCTGTAAAAATGCAGGTGGACCGTGAATTCTACTTCTTTGTATACGGTTTTGTACTAGTGGGAACTCTCAGGCGATAGTGTTGGGATCCGTATTCCAGTGGATAGCAGTGATTCCCGTGGCCAATAATTGTGAACCTTGGATTGTTGGAGGATTTCCTGAGTAGGTGTCCAAATGCTGAAAGCTTAATTATATCCACGAAAACTTCTATCCTTTATTTCATCTCACTTTTTCATTCACTTTGCCTCGCAATCCGTTTTGCTATACACAGCAGGTTCTAAACCACAGCGGAAATTCATAATATGCCTTCCTGAGATTCATGACGAATTTCAGTTGTGGTTTAGAACCCTGCTATGTATAGCAAAACGGCTTGAGATGCAAAGTGAATAAAGAATTGAGATGAAATACGGGATAAAAGTTTTCGTTGACATAATTAACCTTTCAGCTTATGGCCACCTACTCAGGAAATCCTCCAATAATCCAAGAGTCATATATATTAGCCACGCGAATCGCAGCTATCCTTTGGAATACGGATCCTAACACTATCGCCTGAGAATGTTTATAAAGAAGAAGAATTAACGGTACACCTGCAATTTTACAGATGAAAGTCGAAAGTATTTTTATAAAAACGAAGAGTACCAACAGTTTTCTACGCAGTTACGTGCCAGGCCTGTAACCGGACCCCGGTTAATTGGTAGATTCAGCACCTCGTTGCTATGCCGTTTGCTGAAGAATTCTATTCAATGATAATATACTTGCGTTTTGATGATGACTATTCTCCCTGTAGATATATTTGACCACGGCTAGTCGGTAGAAGCATTAAACACACTTCAGTTTGTAGTCACGGATGAAGAAGTCTTGGGAGATGGTCAGCTGTTTTAAATAATTATGCTGGTAATATATTAAAATCTTGTCGAATTTAATGATTTATGAACTCCTTGTGTTAGATGCATCAAAAGACGCAGATTTCATACATACAAAATATTTTACAACATAATCACGAGCATAATCCACTGATACACATCGGTGTGTAATGGTGGATGTTTGCCAAACCCATTGCTCCTTGGTTACTTCATGACAGCCAAATAACTGTTAACCTCGTACCCTTTTTTTAAACAATTTTACTATTAAAACTTCCTTTAAATAATCAACATTGATTGAAAAATAACTGTTTTAGGCGTTTTTCCCGAAAATGTTCATGTTGTATCTTCTGTGTTGCACACAGACACAAATTTACAGGAGCACAGACCTATTAAAAATGCTTTTCTCCAATCAGGTCATCTCAAAATCTGTATTTATGGGGAAATATTATTATCGATTTTCTAAATGGAAATGATCAAAATGATTGTTTCAAGAGAGAATGTTGTTCTAACTACTGAAAGGCATTTACTCGCATTTCAAAAATACAAAATAAACTAAAACTTTGTACATGCAGATGTCCAATGAAGCCTCCCTTTGGGACGAGCAATTAGGAAGCTGACTTATAATGAGCTGTAACCACCATACTGTTAATCCTTCTATACGAGTAATATAGCCCCATAACAAGACCTTCGCCCGCCTCGGTAGCGTAGATGATAGCGTGTCTCCCTCACGTTCAAGAGATCCTGAGTTCGAATCTCGGTTAGGGTGAGTTACCTGGATAAGGTTTTTTCCGGGGTTTTCCCTTATTCTGTTAGACGAATGTCAGATAAGTCTAAGCTCCATGGACCCCGGACTCATTTGAGCATCATTTCACCCACTCCATTCACCGTCCGATATGACTTAACGTTGGAGGACGTAAATTACAAAAAAAAAAAAAAAAAAAAAAAAAAAAAAAAAACAAGACCTTCTGTGTAGGGTTCAACTGATGTCTTTCCAGATCCTTATATATTGGGTTTTAAAACCTACCATAAATTTATAATTAAAATGCATAGGTAGAGAATGCATTGTTATCAGAAAGTTTAATCTAACATATTCAATATTTGCTTTTAGATACTACAGAGCACAAAAGTGGCAATGTTCGAACTACCGAAAGCTTATTCGTTATTTAAAGCTATTTAAAACCCTAACTACAAAAAGTTTCTAACATATTCTTGTATCCGAAGGCGCTTGAATAGAAGTAATTTTGTTACATTAAATTCTACCACTAGTTGCTAGTAGGTTTACTCAGTTAAGCACAACTCACTCTATGCACATGCAGCTTTATTTCCTAAGTAAGTAAAACTTGCGCCCCCGGGTGGGCTCGAACCACCAACCTTTCGGTTAACAGCCGAACGCGCTAGCCAATTGCGCCACGGAGGCTACGAGTGATAACTGGTACCCACTACTACATATTTAGTTCAATTCGCAACTTAGCTGTAGTAAAGAGCATTATAAAGACAAGCACAGTCCTGTCCTTAACAATTTTTTTCTTTCCTTACTTTATCCTCTCGAATGGTTGCCTGTAGCAGGAACAGAATTACTTTTGGGGGTCTAAATTTCTAATACCATTATCCTGTAGTGTTTGTTACTGTTTAGTCTTCTTTGCTATAATACTACCGTGTAATAATATTTGTTACATCATAATGACTGTTCTTGCAGGTCCCCACCCCTTGGAGTTTATGTATGACAGTATGATGTTTGTTAATATAGTTAGACTTAACGTTTAATTATAATACAACAGGATGATATTTATTTTGATTAAGTAATTGTTTAGAGCCGAACCAGTGGTCTAGGGGTATGATTCCTGCTTTGGGTGCAGGAGGTCCCGGGTTGAAATCCCGGCTGAGCTCTTCCATTTTGTTCTCACCTATTTGTAAGTGAAAAAAACCCTTTCATTCTATAGTTTTTGGTGAAACTCTGAAATTAAGTTTCTCTAAGCATAAAATATATATTATTAAAAGTTTGTAACGGTTGGCTACTCTTTTGATTAAGCTTCACGGGTGATAAGCTTTAATCAATAACGCTCGCCGTGAAAGCTTTAAGTCTTAAAGTAGTCTTTTGTTTTAAAACATTAACAATTCTTAAAACTGCTATTATATGTATATATTTATCCACGAAGTACGTTAAATAAGATATAATTGATAATGAAATACTGGCAAATTCATTAAGTATCATTGTTCAGCTGTGAGATATTATCATTATTTACCTTGCCCCACTCTGTACGGTTATCTTTTTAAACTGGAACGGCAAATTGTCATACACGAACCTCACTTGATTCGTTACTAAATATTTGTACAATTGTGTTTAATATGTGTAGGGTGATCCACCCCATTATTTTTATAACTGGAAGTTCGTAGTGCTCCAACTAGTATAATAATAAATGAAAAGTCATTTGAAAATTTCACAACAGATTATGAAACATTTAGTGAAGCTCGGACTTTGGTAAATCAAGTTCAAGAATTTCTGTAGATATAAGCTGTAGATATAAGCTGTAACTTCTTACTGAGAAAATTCATAACTGAAAACAGACAAATAAGTTGTAAGATTTTATTTATAGATATGATGTACGTAGCATTCTTAAGGCTACGAAATAGGATCGATGGACTCTTTTAAAGTTCTGACTTGCACTTTCAAAATTATTCACCAAAAGTGCATACATAATATGGGCGTAGTCAAAAAATGATAAGTCAACATTATCATATTTACAGTATATGAGAAAAGTTTAAGAAATAACAATAAGGTTTCACGATGGTCAAATGCGGATACACAGCATCGCTAATCATGAGTTCCTTGCGAGAACCCTAAAAAGTCTGAATTCCTTGCGGGCCACCTGAAGGATATGCCTGAATTCCGCGCAGTTACCCGTCCGGCTTTATTTGTAGACAATTAACGTTACACGTTACTCAGGAGGCACCACGAGGAGTTAACCTGCTTATACTCTCATTAATTAATTATATATACTTTAATTTCTTTTTTTATTATTCATGTGCTCTTTTTTGCCTTTATTTTATGCAAATTTTTTTCATGTTTCTAATTTGTTTTTCTACTTAATATTTAATATTAAAACGCTTATAACAACTGAAGCAGCTTTTTCATCCTTCAGCTTCTTTGGAAATAAAATCTATGATCGTCTATTAGACAAATCAGTTTTCTTTTTCCTTTCCCGAATATCCACTTCCATTCCGTTCGCTGGATAACTCTTGAAGCCACTTGACCTTGATGCCGATTAACATGTGTGATTAAAACAATACCACTTATTGTACTGAATCGGTCATGCTAATTAGTAGAGAAACAAGTTTCCACTCACATACCAACCGCACGTTATTCAAGTCATGAAAATGTTCATTCAAGTTGAAAGTGTAGGGCCAGACTGAAAAATTCAATGCCATAGCCGGGGTTTGAAGCACGGAACTTTGTGAAAGAACAATTAATTTCCATTAATTGTACCTAATAGTGGTCCGAACTATAAAGCCCGGGCCTTAAAGTACTTACACGTTGTAAGTCGCCATTAAGCCTCATGTGTTTATGGGAACTCCTAGTGGTTTACCGGGGAAAAACATGAGTCAGTTGTAGAATTTAATGTCATGTTGGCACGTTGGCCATAGTAGCTCAATGGTTTAGAGCGGCTGGACGGAGACCAGAAGATCCGTGGTTCAAATCCCGGCTATGGCATTGAATTTTTCAGTCTGGCTCTACACTTTCAACGTGCGTCCTACACACGGCTAGTGTGAAAGAATAATTAATTTCCATTCCTTCAAGTTGTTTGCACGGAAATCAGGACCAGCCCCCAGCATTTGTCTTTACGACTGAGGAAGACCCCGGAAAAAAGCTCAGTCAGGTATAAAATTATGTTACATTTCTATATGCATTGTATATACAACTGAATTATTTACTAATATATAGGTATTAACAGGTATTAAATATAGATCGTACGATCCTTCTCTCAATGTTGTCGTCAAGCTTCTTCTTGAGCCGAACTGCTTCTCCCAGATGAATAGGATCCATGAAACAAAACAGACTCAGAGGTCAAAAAATCTGGGATCGATGACTTATTTACTAATTTCTAATTCTAAATAAACAAGCGCTTTAGTGCAAAGGGTAATCAAGGATTCATCAGCTGAATAAAACATATACTTTAGGAGAAAAATTTTAACTTTAGCTTTAAATGCCTTGATCTGCGGAACTTTTCTCGGGAATTTCAGTATATAAATATTGCTTGGAATATAATACTACCCGGCATTTGTTTCTGCTGTACATACAGAGGCTGACATAAGTATTCGAACGTAAATATATTATTATTTATATAATTTTAAAGCTACGCAGAGTAAGCATACGTAAATACAACTGGTAAAAAATAAACTTGAATCTTGCATTAAACACACAAACTCATAAATAGCAACTGAAACTAATCTGTAGTACAAGGAGAAATAAAACGGTTACTCTACATCTGGACATAAGTATTCGAACAGGAACAGCTAGTGTTTAGTAATCTCCCTTTTCTTTGAATTACTGCTTATAATCTGTAGGGCATTTTCTGTATGTGCTGTTTAGTGACTGCAGAGTCCATATTTCTCCACTCTGTTTGAAGAAGTTCTTTCAGATGGTGCTTGCTTCTGATGTGATGATTCCACACACGCTCCTCGATTTCCTTCCAGATGTTCTCTATAGGTTTTAAATCTGGAAATTTGGGCGATATGGTCTAAGTGTGAGGAGTGTTGTACATGATCCATAGCCTTACAATTTCAGCAGCATGCTTCGGATCATTGTCCTCCTGAACGTAATAATCATGACCTAATTTCAGCTTATCTGCACTCTTTTTAAGAATCTCTTTTCAAGAATCCTCTTGTATTCAAATTCGTCCATAATCCCATCTATGAACACCAGTTCCCCAAAACCAGATGAAGCTATACAGCCCCATAACATCACACTACTGTTACCATGTTTCACTGTAGCTACCATGTTCTTAGGTTCCCATTCTGTATTTGGCAGTCTCCACACTTTGCAGCGGAAATTAACGATACGTCAATAAACAGTCGTCTCGTCGCTGCTTTGGAGAAGGTGGAACACAGCGACTCCACGTTCTCTTTCGCTATTACTAAGCGAAATGCTGCTTCTCGTCGATTTCTGCCTCAGCTGCTCCGCATGGATCTTGTACTCTGGGTATGCTTAGGATTTAGCACAGAAAAACCAGAGCTTTCTTTGAAATGCGATTTATTCAAACAAAATTGAATAAAGATTTGCCGATACGTCTTCGTTGCTACGGCCGCAGCGTAGGTTCACTATCGCAATACAACACAATGCCGGTCAGCTTGACGGCCAGCTGCCACTGGACCAACCTCCTTCCGCGAGTGTTCCCACGCAAGTGCCTTCTTTTCCCTCGTGGTCTCAGATTACGCCGTTACTTCCCCTTTACCCCCTACAAATTTTAGCGCGAAACATCGCGTCGTCACGCCAACTGAGAGGCCTTTCACTTTTCTTCCTCGACCAGGTGTGCAGTCAGTTTCCGAGAAAACCGTTTATATATGTTGATGCTATACTTTATGTTCGATACACAAACCAACTAATGAACCTATCTTGGCTGTTATCACTGAATTCTTAAAAATACCTACATGTCAATTTACTGCTATCACCGTGAATATAAAGGTTTGAAATAATCTACGAGAGTAGGTTAAAAAGTAATGCCTCCTATGTTTTCTCTTTTAATTGCCAAGGAAATTGAATCCAATTTACATAATTTGAAAACTACAACATTGACGATTAATGTGTCACTATTCAATATAATCTCCGTCCTTTTTCACAGTATTGGTGCACCTTTTAACTAGGGCATATATTCCAGTGTGGTAAAACACACGGTCTTGCTTCCTAGGCCATTGACGCTTGGATGCTTTTACAGCCTCCATATCTTCAAAATGAATCCCACGATGAGCTTCCTTTAGTGGCCCGAACAGATGGAATTCTGATTACATCCAGATTAGGGCTGTATGGGGGGTGAGGTAAGACTGCCATCCCAATATCTCAATTTCTGCAGTGGTGTAACGCTGGGGTGTGGTCTTGCATAGTCATGCAAAAGAAGGACATCCGTCATAGTTTTTGTTGGGCAAACTCGGCGAAGACGTGCTTTCAGCTTTTTGAGAGATCTGACGTTTTGAACAGCATTTATTTTGCATCCCTGCTCCAAAAATTCAATCATAAGCACACCCTCTGCATCCCAAAACACCGTCGCCATAACTTTCACTGCCGACCGCTGGGTTTTGAATTTTTTTTTCCTTTGGTGACGTTGTGTGACGCCATTCTGTTGACTGCCTCTTTGATTCAGGTTCAAGAAAATGAACCCACGTTTCGTCTCCAGTAACAATTTTTTCCAGAAACTCCTCTCCCTCTAAATTGAAGCGCTGCAAGTGTTCGGAGGATATTGTTTTCCTTGTTTCTTTGTTTTGGGCGATTAAAATTCACGGTACCCAACGTGAACAAACTTTTGAGTAACACAGTTGTTGAATAATCGTCATCACACTGCCTTTACTGAGGTAGGTAATGCGACACAATTAACCTGTTGTTACTCGGCGATCACCACGAATGATATCATCGACTCGCTGAATGTCGCATGGAGTCACTGCAGTAACCGGCCCACCGCTTTGCTTTTCATCTTCCAATGGTGTTAGTCCTTCAGCTTCGTTACAGCAATGAACCCATCGTCTAACAGTGCTGACATCCACCGTTGCATCGCATCACCATACACATTTTTAGCCTTTCGTGGATTCGAATTCGCCTTTCACCTTCCCCATTCAAAAATTCAATCAGAGAACGCTGTCTAATACGAATGTCTATATCAGCCATTTTGCAAGAGGATGCAGTGCTGCCACCTGTTGACATAGGAAGTCACTACTGCAGGGGTTTGGAAAAGAAGGTTTGAGGAAATGCGCCAAATTCAATGTTTTCACATAACTTATTTAAGGAACAAAAAAAAAAGTTGGAGGCATTGCTCTTTGACCCACCCTCGTAGCTGTCGACGGGCCTTTAAATGCAACACACTAACCCACATTCCCCACCAATTTAAGATGTAAATGAATCACAGAGATGCTTAATTTGCCAACCAGCTTTTACTATATTAAAATAAACGAACAGCTAGAAATGCCCGAAGCAGCGACATCCAGAGCATTATTTTTATTGACTGGAACAGAGCTTGCTCCTATATCAAAAGGCTGCATTGTCTTGTAGACAGATGGGTGAATGTGATAAACCCTTCTTTATCTCAACATTCACTTGAAGTAACATCACATTGTAAACACACGAAGCTAATGAATTTGTTTTTAAATAATCTGAATTTAACCATCGATTAGATATACGAGCTCTGAATGCCTCTGTTAATTTGGTCATTTCGCCACCTTCTCCCCATAACATTAAACTTATGGTACAATTCGATTTATCACTGTTAATTTGACATATACACTTCAAATACATTATATCACGAAGTTCCAACCCACTGACAGCAGAATTTTCACTTTGATATTAGCCTAAGATAAAAAAGATGAATATGATCAAACACGTATTAGATCGTTGTCTTTGTATCATTAGCTCACTGGTCTAGGGCTAAGATTTCTGTTTTGCATATACGAGGTCCCAGATACAAACCACAGCTGAGCCCATTTTATTCGTTGTCAAACAAACCCTAAGTAACAACACCTACTACGTATATAATTATTAGCGAAATTTGCAAAATACCTTGTTTACCTTTAAGATACTTCCTTGTTTCACATAAGCTTGCCCCGTATCTCTTAACGGTCATGTGACCTTATCACCTCTCATTGGCTGCTGTTGTATTATGGACTGTTGTGCGGTAAAATTTAGTTCGTTATTTAACATGGTGATATATCTTCATATGTTGGAAGAGAATTGTCAAATTTATATTTTCGTAACTGTTTTAATTAAATATATTACGCAACAGAGTTGATTTATCTTAAATGCATGTTAATTCTTAAACGAAGTAAAGAGGATGTTCCTTTGCTCTCAAGCACATGGAAAGATAGCACGTGATTTAGCGGTAGTGATGACATATATATATTTATATGACTTTTATCACTGACCTTGTTTTGAATTGGATTAGTCATATCGCCATTCGAAGGTGAGTTGTGCCGAGTGCGAGAGCTAAATTATTTTATTGATCGTTTATTGCGCGTGAACTTATTATATGTATAATGCCAGAGTCCACCGCCAGTTTTTTGCTGAAGCATCCCAAGAGAAACCTTTACAAAGCGGCGAAAAAAGAATTGTGTTGCATGTATTTAATGCACTCACAGAGAAGAATCCATCTTTGTCAGTGAGAGAAGTCAAACAGCTGTGCTCTGAACTTACAGGTGTGAGTGTTAGATGTGTAGGAACATCGCGACATGAAATTGAGACAACAGGAAAACTTATCACTCCAGGGGCGATATTGCTGTGTGGTGAAGACGTTATTTAAGGACAATCAAATTGTACCGGGATACAAGTCGCAAAATATACTACCTTGACGAGACTTGGGTCAATGAAGGACACACAAGTATGGCGTGACACGTGTTTTACGACTGAAAGACAAGCATTTTTGCAAGGTATGTGTAGTGGTTTTAAAAAGTTCCAGTGGAAAAGGCCGAAGGCCTTTCATTATAAACTTGCTTCAGTTTCATTGCTCATTCATTCAGTTTCAACTTGCTCAGTTTCATTATAAACTTCATTATTTTACATTGTTTCATATTCTTACTTGTATGATTTTATCTATTTTCCTGACAATGATTAAGACGTTTACTGCAGTTTTAAATGTGACGGGAAGGCACTGCCTATGGTCTATGGCGCGAAAGCATTAGCCAATTAGGGAAGGTAGTTGCACGCGGAGTGGTACATGTACGGAGTGGTACATTATTAAATCATGATATGAAATCATTTGATGTATCTCGAATCTCTGTCAGGGTGAGTTCCGAGGTTTTCCCTTATCCTGATAGACGAATGTCCGGTACCTCTAAGCTCCATGGACCCCGGAGTCATTTGAGCATCACTTCACCCATTTCATTCATCGCCAGATGTGACTTAAATTACAAAAATAAAACAAAATAAAACATTTATGTGTCTGAATAATAAATTAGCCCTCAAGTAAATGATAGAGTATATACTACAAAGGAACAAAGGGACCCACATCACTTCATTCCCAGTAGGTAACCGGCCAATATAAGCGTACACCAATACTGAAGGTGCAGGTCAATACGCTTAGCCATTTTAGTCTAAATATGGGTTTGCTAGGTTGGAGAATCTATTGATAGGGTACTCCCAGTTTCTCCTTATTTTTATGGTTAAGTTTCATAGCACCTTCAGCACCACGTATGAGCGGTTGATTATTTTAATTAATTGGACCTTAAAACAAACTAAGTACGCCGGAATTACTATATTAGAGTAATCACAGTTTCAAAGTAAAGGTCAATATTTGTAATTCTGCCTCTTCATCAGGGGATTACTTTGTGACCAAAGTTCACCTTAATTATTTCAGTCAACAGAGCAAAGGGCTTTTTAACCTAGGGTTCAGGGTTCGAATCTCTAATATGGCATTATTTTAAATAAATGAAAATCTTTTCGGAGTTAGCTTGCGTAACGACAGTTAAATGAAAATGTGGGTGAAATTTCTGTTTTGGTTGCAAATACCAGCTAAACACATAAAAATTATAGTCGCCGATTATTTAGTCATAACTGGGACCCAGATTTTGATGAAGGTCATCTTTTTTTCTGAGTTGTCATAGACGATGCTTATTGGAAATTAAGTGCCTTTTGGAACAAATACGTTATAAATATGGTTTTTATAGGTTATAAAAATGCATTTTTTTCACATTTTATAATAAGTCATTTTTTAACATTTAGATACATTTTATGGTCATTTTATTTCTTTTTCACAAATTTATAGGACATTTTCATCTGTAGCCCCCATTCGGAAGTTCCGTATTCGAATCCCGTGGCGGACTTGACCCTGACCCATGGTCTTTTCCTTCTTTTTTTTTTAAATAATCTGTGTTTAAAAGTTCATTTATATATCTTTTATGAAATAGTAACTTTGTAAGTGTGGTTAATTAACACAGGCCAGTGTCCTAACAGTGCTGGAGAATTTATGACGCCTTAATTCGAGCAATCGCTGGTTACATCATACAATACGCGTGGATTGCATCTGTTAGGACTTCTGGAGCTAGAAGTGCCGCAGTAACAAGAATAGATTTTGAGTGTGTAAATTTGTTGTGTTGTCTAATTGAAATGCCGAAACAAAAATATTTAACTGAGTAACGTTTGAAACAGAATGTTTCATAGTTTGGCGGAAACATATTGTGAATTTGTGGATTTGTAGAATTAAAAGACCAGTTTGCAGAAATTCCAAAATGCTTTTTATTTCCGTGTAAACACACTTTGGTCAACCCTTACAGTAGCAGAATTAGGTAAGATACACAAATACAATCTTCAAAGTCGTCGACCAAAAACAAAAGAGTTCACTTTCAAAACACAGCTGCAGGCGCACGATTATCAAGTTCCGATTACGACTGACTAAACTGGCGATCCGCGGCTTCTTTTATAGCTTCACTGATTGTCTTAGAAACCTGTGGAATGGTCTCCAACAATCAAGACGGCACTAGAAAGACGAACTTTCCAGTTTTCTATCTTTACCTATTTCGGCAAGCATTTTATCTCCGCGCTGCACTATCTGTCCCTTTGTGTGCGCCGGCCACGCCAGTCGCAACAATTGGATCGGCGACAGTATACTCTACTGATGGAACTGTATTGTTCTGTAAAGTGTGAGAAATTGAAGTCGCTGCAGACAAATGGTTCACCGTACACATGCTGGGCGGGAAAAACATTTGCGAGCTCTTCAAAATATGAAAGAAGACAAGCGTCTTGATTACTGTTAAAAGAAACGGTTTCGACGTCAAGTAACAAGTCATCTTCCTTTGATAAAGAATTATGTAAAGTGGTTAGTGCAAATATTCCACTAGGAAAATTAAGTAATTCCAAATAACGAGATTTTCTTGAACGTCACACTGGTGATACAATTCCAGATGAATCAACTTTGCGTAAAAGTTTTCTACAAAAATTGTATGAAGACACGTTAAACCGAATACTTAGATGTTTGAATGGGAAAAAATGTGTGTATCAATTGATGAGACAACCGATTCAGATGAGCGTTGTAGATAATGTAGTGATAGGTACGCTAGAAGCTACTAGTGCCGGACAATATTTTTTATTTTGTATAACCTGCTTTGCTATCACCTAGCATCTAGAATCCAAACTAGGGCATAACTTCTCATCTTAATATACCTTTTTCATTTGTATTTATATAATTTGTTTGGGAAAACAATATCTGCAGATATCATCTAAATCAAGCTAACCTATACATAATTAAACTAACCTATACTTCAAAGTAGCTTACGAGACTTCTATTAATCAAGAAACAATCGTAACTATAACACGTTACTGCTATCTGTAACTCTCATCTAAATCGTCTTCACTGGAGGTTTCTCCACTTAATGCTTCCTCAATTCTGCCTTCCATTACCCAGTTATATCTCGTCCTGGTCCCTCGTTGTTCACCCATTTCGTCCGAAGCGTCTTCATTGTTTTCGTCATTGTCATGAACACGTGACTCCTCCAATTCCTGCAGTCTTACAGATCTACGTAGATGTTGTCGTACTTCTAATGGTCGTGGTCTATTTGATCTTATTCTCCCCAATCTTCTTACTTCAGCGTACTTCAGTCTGCCCATTCTGAGACTTCATCTGCCATTGTTTGTAGAATTTTGGCATCTTTTGTTCTTAGTATGAGCCATATGTTTTTTTCCTGCTAATTTAGCTCTACCCCCTCTTAAGGCATCGTGATACTTTAGGCATTCGAATACGGCATGTTCCGGTGTCTCTCTCTCTCTTCGCAGATTTCTCAATTATCATTTTCGTATCTGTTTATCTTCTTTAAGTACACTCCATAGGGTCCATGCCCAGTGATATAGTGAATAAGTCCTTTGCTAGGTTTCATCTTGGTCAGACGCAGTCTTTCTCTAATATTTTTTTTGTTTTGTTTTCGGAGATACATAGATGAAAAAAGTTATATTCTATTGTCTTGAAAGCGTTGTCTTTCATTTAAAAAACATCTAGTGCTCAGAAAGCTGTTGCTATAGGTATCATATAATTAAGAAATGTAGACAAAATAAGGTATTCCTTACCAATAGTTTCCAATATAGTACTAGACTCGTGCCGCTATAAAGTGTTTCGCTATCCTTTTCTTCCCTCCTGAATCTGGAAGAGACTGTTCTTTGTTGATTATTATTATTTAAGCGCCAAAAATTTAACCGGTCTATAAGATGACTTTGGTCTAAGTGTCAAAAGATGTTCTCAAATACGAGCCCCAGAGTCGTTGCTCTATTGGTTTCAATATTTGGTATTACTTTAAGCTTTTTTAAAAATAAGTAATTCCTTCCTAACACATCGCCTTACTTCCGCAAAACGAAATTGGGCTTCCACACACTGCAAAGCAAATATCTACATATACCATGAAGTTACATCAAAGTCACGCTCATTGAAATATTTAGTTTCACACGCTTAGGAAACACAAATGAAACTGTTTTCAAATATTCACATATAGGTGTCTGTTAGAAACCTTTGAAAGCAAAAGTTGTCCAGTGCTGTCTAGATTTGCTTATAAGGTAAACAAAACTTATGCCACCATGTGGGCTCGAACCACCAACCTTTCTGTTAACAGCCGAACGCGTTAACCGATTGCGCCACGGAGGGGGGCTGATACGGTAAGCAGCTACTTAAGTCTCAACTTGAAATATCCTTGGGGATTCACGTCAAACTAATAGTTTTTTTAGCACTTCTGTGGCGAAGAGCAGGACCCAAAACTTCAGGTGCCTCACCCTCATCAATGTTGCTGTCCTTTGACTATTTTCCCCTTCAGATACATTACAGTACTCCGTAAGCATAGAGTTGGATTAGCCATTTGGTGTTCGGGACCAATCTACTACTACAACCTCGTAATAAAACCTCTTGAAACATTCTGTAGTCAATACTCTCTGTAGTATTGGTAGCATTCACAGTGAAAGCTATACTTTAATATTAACCAAGGTGACATGCTTGAAATTTAAAAACAAAAATAACATAGGACCTGTTTAAAACAGACACTTCAGAGGCTCAGTGGTCTAGGGGTATGATTCCTGCTTTGGGTGCAGGAGGTCCCGGGTTCAAATCCCGGCTGAGCCCATGTATTTATTTTTACTAACATAATTCTTATGTAATAACACACATTTCGACTACATACATCATTAGTAAAATTCTTAAAATATCCTTCTTTTCCTCTGAGATATTTATTACATTATAATCCTAGGTACGCATGACGTGGTACCACTCGTACTATCTCAATAATAAATTACCACTCAACGACATTATTATGTTTCTACGGAGGAAAAAAGAGGATGGTCATTAGTTTAATACCTGTCATGTAACTGGCCAATATAAACACATAGTAATACTGAAACTCTAGGTCGATAACGTTTCGCTATTTAACTCAGAAGTAGGGGTTTATTAAGTTAATGAATCCCCTCAATCTTACAGCTCAACTCATATCACTCTTACTGACGCAAACCAGCGATTCTCTTTTAATTAATTCGACCTTAAAACACATAAAGTAAATCAGAAAAGTGATTTGAAAAACATGCATGAATAAATAAGTTAAAAAATTATACCTAAAAATGGCTTTTTATCAGGAGATTGGCTGGCTAAATATTGCCGTCATGAAATCGAAAAAAACTGACCGTCACCGCTTACGGCGGGTGAAACGCACGTAGGCCGGATAGCTCAGTAGGTAGAGCATTAGGCTTTTAACCTAAGGGTCCAGGGCTCGAATCCCTGTTCGGGCGTGTATTTTTATTAAATGAAACTCGTCTTCGAAGTTAGGTTGCGGTACGACAACTAACTGAAAATGTCGGCAAAAGAGGTAAGGCATTAACGCCTAGCCAGAGATTGACTGTCAAAGCGATACCTGCCAATGAGGAAAGAGTTACGTTTAAGTATGAAACAACAATTCCAAAATATTGAATTCTTAAGAAATGACACCTAAATTGAAATTAACTATCACAAAATGGTGAGAAATTGCAGGAGATTGTCTTTCAATTCGCATTACATATCGAAATGTAATATTAAGAGAAAGGGAGAGAGAATTTAACACTAGTAAAATGGAAAGATATTCAAGTAGAGCTGAATGTTAGGAATATTTTTAACTGATAACCAGAAGAATATATGGGGAAGACAGGAAAATATTAAAAAATAAAGTTAAAATAATTAAAGGAAAGTGAATAAGAGGTAAGAAGTACTAAAAACTTTAAGGAGGTGTACAAGTAAACAGCGGGCGAAAACTTCCCTAGAACTTAGCTAGGTTTACGGAGAGTATCCTCAACAATGTTACTTATTTCGGTTCGAATGGATTCCTTGAGGACAGCAATTGTCCGTGGCCTATTTTTGTACACTCTATTTTTAGATACCCCCACAAGAAAAAGTCCGGTAAAGTTAGGTCAGGGTATCTGCGGGACCACAGATTAATTGATTATCAAAGAAACTGGTTACAAGTTTCGTGGTGTCATTATATGTATGATACGTTGCTCCATCTTGTTGGAAATAACCTTCTCTCAATTCGACATCATCTGCGTGAAACTTCAGAGAATACGGTGAGACGAGTGCAAACGTGTATAGATGCTGTTGGAGGACACTTCCAACATTTTCTATGAGATGTAAATAGATTAATGTAATCTCCCAATTGCGTTTTACATTCTCTCAAAGTTTCAGTATGTCCTTTAGCTGGTTTAAAAATTATGGCCTATTGAATTGGTTCAGGTTTATATGGATCTCACTATATTATGCCGAATGACTTTTCCGATTTTCTTTATCTGTTTTATGATCGATATATTTAAAACAGTCAATAGGTATGGATGTGTTCAGAATCACTGGTGTTAGAGCTGAGAGTTAAGGACACAGCCATAAAAGCCCGCCTCGGTAGGCTGGTGGTAACGTGTCTGCCTCACGCTCAAGAGGTCCCGGGTTCGAATTTTGGTCAGGTTGAGTTACCTGGATAAGGTTTTTCCGGGGTTTACCTTATCCTGAAAGACGGATGTCGGGTAACTCTAAGCTCTCCCATTTCATTCATCGTCCGATATGACTTAACGTTGGAGGACGTAAATTACATGAAAAAAAAATAAGAAGATTGCCATGCACTAATTAATAGATTCTACAACCTAGCAAACCCTTATTTTAAATAAAATCGCAGTTTCAGTGCTACTGTCTATCTACATTGCCCCGTGATGTCACACAGTGAAATGACAATCGCTTAAAAACATACTCTCTTAGGTCCCTCGGTGTTAATATATTATTCAGATAAATAAGAGTGATATCAAGTGATGCTTATATCAGATTCCAAGCGTCCGTATTCTAGAAGCAAGGAAAAACGTTTTAGCGAATTTTACTAATATATACGGAGGTGTTACCATTGAGGAGTTGTGCAACAAAATTACAGAAGGACTCAGCCGGGATTTGAACACGGGATCTCCTGCGCCCAAAAAAAAGGGACCATACCCCTAGACCACTGAGCCTATAATGCAGTATGGCGGAACGGTATCACTAAGGTTAAATATATTGCCTAAGAGAATATAGAAGTAGATAATATCCACTGTGAAAATTATGGATATTCGAGAGGTCAGCCTCTTTATACTTGCTTATATAAATGTAAACATATATTTCAATATGTCAACATAAATTGGAAAAGGTGAGACGACTAGGCATGTGTTTCATAAATTGATCCATGGGCCGATCCTTAAAAAATTTTATTAACAGGTAGAAAGAGCAGAAATCAACAAATCAACTGGACAATATTATTGGAAAACTGAACTGCTAAGATAATTCTGTACTCACAGCAGTAATTTTCATATCCGAAGGGAAGTAGAGTTAAAGAATAAATTTATAGGGAGTAGGATTTTATGTTTATGTTTTGCTCTTTGACAAAGAAGAGCTAAGCAGCGAACGAGGAGCACCAATAGGATGCCAAAATGAGCAGTTGTGTTAAAGAGACAACTGCGCATTGGCCTCCGTGGCGCAATCGGTTAGCGCATTCGGCTGTTAACCGAAAGGTTGGTGGTTCGAGCCCACCCGGGGGCGTGAATTTTGTTTACCTTGTGTGCAAACCTGAAATAGCCATGAAGAGCTACATACTTCAAGGGATCTCAAACACGTAGTAGTAAACAGTTGACAACCAATTGATTTATTTCCACAAGTGCGTGTAGTTACAATATTCTGTGAATTTGGTTTTCAAATAACTTCATTATTATGCAAAGAGTAAACTGTCTCCTCTCTCATTCCAATTTCTGTATCATCTATGTGAAATGTATTTTTAAATTTATGTATATAGTCAATGAAACTATCTGGTGGTAAGTGTGGTTTGGACAACAAAAGCTATACTCTCATACACTTGATCTGAAATTACCCTTACCTGTCTCAATAATAAGTATACCAATGCTCAGGTAAATGATAAGAGGATTATTTGATGTACGGAAAAAGAAAGAAACAGATGGTCACTACTTCAGTCCCATCCACGTATCTGGTCAGTATAAACAGACAGTAAAACTCAACTCCCAGTTTATAACGTTTCAGCATGATACTCGATATAACGGTTTGATAAGTTGGAGATTCTACTGAAGTTATGCATACTTTCCCCTCAGTTTTATGGCTATGTTCTATACTACACTTAGGACCATATATAGGCTATTCCAAAGATATACATACTTACCTATTGACAGTTTTAAATTAATCGACCTGAAAATAGATAAATACACCGGAAAATGATTGGGCATTAGCATAATTATCCGAATTAGAAAATACAACTCAATATTCGGTAATCCGGTTTTTCAACAGAACATTGAATGGTTAAAACTTCGTGACATATGATACTGAAACCTATACATGTTCATGGTAGAAAGGCTACAAATGCGCAGCCCGGATAGCTCAGTCGGTAGAGCATTAGGCTTTTAACCTAAGGGTCCAGGGTTCGAATCCCTGTTCGGGCGTAAGTTTTTATTACTTGAAATTCATTAGAGAAAATAGTCTATCCTAACAACAGCTAACAGAAGACGACACCCGAAATAGGTATGACATAAATGCGCAGTGGAAAGCTGCAGCAGCGATTGGTTGAAAAACTTCATTCGCTACCATCATATCACTAACATCATATTTTCGAAACCATTTGAAAGGACATCTGTAACATTCAACGTATTGCTCTACTCTTTGTGCTTTACTTCTATTACAAAGTATTCCTACAAATGATTGTTCCTTCTAGTTCGTTTCATTGGGATGAACGTTTACAGAAATTTGCTTCTTTTATCTTTTCGTTGGAGGTACAAAACGGATACAAGAAACTGATGCGATATAAATTGCTTTAGTGGCGGAGCAACTAAATGTTGAAAATGAAATGTGTAGTGTTTAATGCCCGCTTTTACTACATGCGGCACCGCAGGTGATGACACTGATGATACTTGAGATGAAGATGGAGCACCGGTGGAATGAGATGGCGGGGGAAACCGGAGATCCCGCAGAAATTCCGCTCCAGCGCCGTGTTGTCCATCACAAATCAAGCTTTGGCTGTCATCGTGAATATTTAAAACAGAGACTTATCGAGTTAGCCTCCTGAAAGGTATAAAATACTTCAAACTTCAATAAAGCAAGTAGGAAGTACTTAATGTCACAAATATTCATGCAACATGCAGTTTCTAGTCTACGAGATATACATTTTGACTGCAATAGCTTTTTGCCTACTAATACACAATTTTTTAGAATATTCACTTATAATGAATTGGCCTCCATTTCCGATACTACAGATGTCTAAGTGATAGTTGTTTTGCCAGATCTGTTGTTCTTGTGTAACAATATACTTTACTATGTTCTTAAGGGCAATATGCTACAGATCTAACCTAGGTTTTGCTTTCATTGTTTTCATTTGTCTCAGGTTTTGCTTTCATTGTAGTCATTGATCTATGATAAAGCTTTAGTGTGTGTGTGTGTGTGTGTGTGTGTGTGTGTGTGTGTGTGTGTGTACCAAACCAATTAATTACAGGGCACGTTTCATGTGATAATCACAGTCACTGTCTGATCTTCAAATGAAGAGAACCTGACAGACACATACTCAGAACCTTCAACCCAATACAGAGATACCTCCGTCTCACACAAGTGTGATGCAGGCGTTGGCAGATGTCCGTAAATCGGGACAAAAGCCACGCCATCCTTCTTACTAGGCGCCACACCCCCGCTGATTGCCCCAACTTCCACTTTAAAGGCCGCAGGAAAGTGTGGACCAATTCCATCAAGTACCTGGGCGTCCAACTTGATAGAGGCCTAGCTTTCCGCGGACCCATCAGGGAATTATTGGAACGGGTACAGGGGGCTATCGCCTCTCTGTGCCCATTGCTGGGTTCGGTCTCCATGCCTGTTCGATTAAAGTTACACCTTCTTCGAACACTGATAGTTCCACTCATGTTGTATGCCTGTGAAATCTACGTACAGATAGCTGGCTCGCATACCTTCAGCATGCACAGAATAGAAGACTTCGGTCCATTTATTCTGTAGGTCGTTCTTTCCACGTGAGGTTACTTCACAAAGCTTCTCTTCTCCCATACGTGGAGGACGAAATTAGGCGCCCGGCGACAAAATTTTACGCTCAAATTTCAGCACACAGAAGCAACCTGGTTCGGTCTCCAGGAGATTACGACGCTACGAGACGCCGCTTCAGGCTTTGCCGGGTACCCCGTATGGCATGTGGACACCCGAAGTAACACTGGAGTTAATCCGAACAGCAGAAAAAGCTGAACTCCATAGTCTTCAAATGAGCTATTTGGCTACAAAATTTACCCCATTATTAATCAAATAAAACACCAGGGTGTAAGAAAAAAATGGTTTGGTATCCTGTACAAAACCAGAGGAGCAAGAAAAGCTACCTTGAAAAATGCCTCAACAAAATAATCTCACCCCATCCTGCATCACCAAAATGTTCAACCTGTGGTTAAACCCAACACCTGGGTGGGTACGCAGCAAAAACTTTCTGGCTGTTAACAACCTGTCAGTACCTGCGTTGCGTTGCGATGTGCACCTTGAAGTGCCTTGGACAACTAGCCAGGTAAGCACAACCCGTCGAATTAAATGCGTGGTGGAAATTGAAAATCATCTTCTTCACTTTTCCACACGTTGTTTTTGTATAATTTATATTTATCCACGTTTCATCTAAGAAATAATAGGGGCACCGGAAACCATTATCTCTTTTAGTTTCCTTAGAAATGGGAATCGTTTTGCACAACGTCCGTCCGTTCCGTTAGAAATTTTCGTCCGCGTGAGCTCTTTACAAATCTAATTTTCATTTTGCTCGATACGGATATACTAGTTGGTTTTCTGCATTTTAGGACCTTGCATTCATCTGTAAAACATGTATGAGCATTTATCACAATTTTCCTGCCAATCCCCTTCTTCCCAAGTCTCCTATATCTAACACAGTCACTAGCACTATTACCAACACTATGTTTAAAATAATCACAAAATTCTCAAATTCTAGAAACACTTTTCACGTTTCCAACACGTTCATAACCGATACTTCACTTACAACACCACTAATGCCTGCTTGTCCTTACTCCCATACCACAGCAGTTAATTAGGGAATACAATAAGCTTTTAAAAGGGATTGATCATTTCAAGGAAAGAAACACAGCGCCCGTGCTGGACAAGGATAGTGCAAAAAGTGCCAAGTTAAATCTCGTGCATTATAGTAACCTTCATGTTTACACAGGCCTCGCAGTACAGTGGCATGGTGATTCAAAAGCTCTGCAGGCAGCAGTTCCCATTCCTCACGGAAAGATTGTCGAAGGTCTGGAGTTTTGGAGTGGGAGTTGGCAGGCTCTAAGAAACTCATCTTCCTAATGCATCCCAGATATGCTCCGTAAGGGGACGTTACTGGCCAGTCCATGCCCTGGATATCTTCTCTCTCCAGACAAGACAGCCGTGCCCCAATTGGGCTCTCTGCGGACGTGTATTATCATCCATTAAGTTGAAGTATGGAACAACTACACTTCTAAAAGGTCACACAGATAATACCAGTACCTCGACTCTGCACCTCTGGATATTCACAGTTCCATCGTCGAAGATATGCAGATCTTTTGGTCCATTGAACGTTATGCCTGCCCACAGGAATTTACCCACTAACACCCAATGGGCGAATTTCCACGATGTTGGTGGGATAAGGCCCATTCCCCGTTCTCTCCAGATTATTGTGCTACGAGAACCATTGTTCCAACTGAATTTGGACTCATTTTCTCCTCCATTCAATGTCGAGTATTGACGTTGCCGATTCCACTGTAAATGTGAGTGGAACGTACACTGCTGGACTATGGCATAGAGGTCGACTGCCCTGAGACTCCAGCTTGCTTCGAAACTTGAAAACCCAAGGTGGCTGCAAGATCGGAAGGCAGTTGTCTTTCAGGCATCCTTCGGTGTCGTGCCTTTGTGCTCAAATAACGGTCCTGTTGCTGCGTCCTGACACATGAACGAATACGTGGAGAAATCCGACGAACACCTCCTTCTTTTGAAACCGTCACCAAAGCCTAGAAACGCCCGCCTCGGTAACGTAGATGGTAGCGTGTCTGCCTCACGTATAAGAGGTCCCGAGCTCGAATCTCGGTCAGGGTGAGTTACCTGGAAAAGGTTTTTTCCGGGGTTTTCCCTTATCCTGGAAGACGAATGTCGGGTAGCTGTAAGCTCTAAGGACTCCGGGTTCATTTGAGCATCATTTCACATATTTTATTCACTGTCCGATACGACTTAACGTTGGAGGACGTAAATTCCAAAACAAACAAAAAACAAAAATCCTAGAAATGACAAATTGTGGCACTTCAAGGCCCGAAAGCGTGGTGGTAGCATGTCTGCCTCACGTTCAAGAGGTCCAGAGTTCGAATCTCGGTCAGGGTGAGTTACGTGGATAAGGTTTTTCGGGAGTTTTCCCTCATCCTGAAAGACGAATGTCGGGTAACTCTAAGCTCTATGGACCCCGGATTCATTTAAGCTTCATTTCACCCATTTCATTCACCGTCCGATATGACTTAACGTTGGAGGACGTAAGTTAAAAAAAAAATACACTGCATCTGATAAGAGTACATATTGAGATCTGATGTTCACAGAATTCATACGAGAAGCCGTATTAAATTAAATATTCCTAGTTGCGGATTACACTCGACAGCCTGTACTTGTTTTTACAATGGTATTAATTTCTATAGAAAAATTTTGTAATGTATACAATGTAGCTTTTAATCTCTTTAAAAGGATAATTTATCACTGGCTTTTATTAAGACCTTATATTGGCTTAGTGAATTCATATAATATGTACCTGATGCCATTGTATTTTATTCATGACGATGTCTTATTCAATGTACTTGATCTCAGACAAATAAAATATTATTATATTCCGCTATTGGTTTGCTGCTCTGGTTTTGTTTATTTTTGAAGCGTAAACTCGCTTACTTAAAGACCACCAATTTGGAGAGGCTGACACTTGGTAACGTATAATGGCGTTCTCTCGCCACTTTCCCTTTCAGTTCCATGTTTTACGAATTGTATTTAACTTTTGGACATTAGTGTGCAGGGCAGTAAGTGGCTGCGGCCGACTTGTGCATCGTGGTTGTGGTCAGCATCCTGGTATTAGACACTGTTGAAAACAGAAGCTTTTCTCATTTGTGTTTTCAAATATAAACAAAATAGAATGTTAGAAATCTATATTTAAGGAGAGCTACTTAGTCGTCGCTTAATCCCTTCAGTTAAAATAACGTTCTGCACTGTGTAATATTCCTTATATGCACATAAAGGCGTGACTAATACTTTATAAATATACGACCTTATGTATCTTTTGGACATTAAATTAAATAATGAAATAAAAAACAAATACAAATCTTTTACCTAGGAGTGCCACTCTGGTACAGGCTATACATATAAACTTTAAACAATGCTATACACTTGTACAAAAGTCCTACATCATTGGCTCAACGTTCATATCAGTAGAAAATATCAGATTTCTGTTTCGCTAACGCAAATCTCAGGTCCGGGAGCGGGATCGCTTTATGACTGCTAGAAATTAAGGTAGAATGAGCTCAGCTGCCAGCTGGCTCAGTGGTCTAGGGGTATGATTCCTGCTTCGGGTGCAGGAGGTCACGGGTTCAAATCCCGGCTGAGCCCATACTAATTTGTTTGTCTATTTTTCCACTTGAAATACTGTGTTGACGAGGAATAATGCAACATCGATTAGTTTTACAAAGAGAAAGCAAATGAAACTATAACATTCGAACATGGCTTTTGCTCACAAAACATTTTATCAACAGGTTCATAACAGAATAGAAATCTCTCTTCATGGATCGTGTACGACAGCGCTGACATAGAACAAATAAGCAATAAATTTACACAAGTACGGTATTTGTACTACTTGAAAATTTATACTTTGTCCAAAATCTATGGTACTCTAAAGCCTTCCATAGCCCATTGATTTCTTCTGGTTTGTCTTACAGATTACAATGTAAAACAGTACTTCCTGTCCCAAACGTTTACCTGTGAGATCATATTTTCGTCATTCTTGCATGCCAAAACACGTGTTAGCTTTTATATTGCTGAAACTCTCCTTTGAACGAAGTCTTCTTTCTATATCGAATATAAAGTTTAATTATCCAATTAGTTATATCCAACGCCTTCTTTCACATTTATTTCATTAAGAAGCTGCTTTTAATACAATTCATTCATAGTCCACTCTGTAGGTACATTACCTTCTCGAGGTAATTAGCGTATTATGCCATTTGTAATTATAAGGGAATTGTACGTAACAGTGCCACCTGAGAACTACTAAAAGCCCAGTTACAGTTACAGTTACAGTTTGACAGTCTCAAACAAAAGGAAAGTGGAAAGAGTCACATTTATTTAGTTTACGAGACTGCGGGAACACAAGATTATTCCATCATAGCTCAAAGTCGTGGTCCTTACTAAGATATCTGGGTTCAAGAACAAACCTTCTTTCTTCCTCCCTTTTCTTTGTTTGCAATGTTTTAACCTTGGAAATCAATACTTTTAGCAAATTAAGTTTTAGTAACCTAAACATAATGAGAGTTATGTAAATACTCAGAACGTCACTGTCACAACTTCAGCTTCGTCATGTGATCTGTATACTTGGATACTACACACTTCAAGTTTGCGAACAAAATGTAAGCACTGGTAGCCATGGTGGATATAGTAACACTGGGAGGCCAAGTTAACTTTTGCAGTAACAAAATGTGTGAAGACTCATTGTTTCGGTTTTTCTGGGGTAGTGCATGAACACCATAAGACCAGAATCCCAGAAAAAGTAATAGAAATAGTGTTTGCTGTTTGTATTGGTTTTGAAATATGTGTTGTCCTGTTCACTTTTCCCATTGGTGGGTCCACTATCAGTTATCAGGTATGTAGTGATGAATCCATGCTTCAACTACCGTTACAAACCTTCACAATAACTGATTAGAATTGTATATAATTATATTTAAAGACTCCTGAGATGGGTTTATTCCGAAACATTTTTGGTCAACATTGACAAATGCATTATCCATCAAGTGGAATACGTTCTCCTACACAAAGCCACGTGTATAATTTATTGGATACGATCATCGAGATCTTTGCAAAGTCAGTCAGATGTATTACCTTTAATTTGTCACTAGGCATATTATTATACTTTTTGTCATAATTGCATTGATTGTAGTTTATACGGACGCCCTGGAGGTTTTTTTTTTTTTTTTTTTTTTTTTTGAATACATTTACACTACGCTAAAATTCCGAATTCGGTTACTTAACTCCGGAAACCGAGGGGGAATAATACCTTAATGTAACCTAACCGGTTTTGTATTTCTCTTGGGGTTAAATCATTTAAAAAGGGTGTTTCATCTTAGCTGGAAACTGGTTTTTTCTGATTTTGCATAAAACATTAACACAAGTTTGTTTACACAGTGGTCACAAACAAATGACCAATTAGGCTTCGAAAGCCTAACCACAGCACTCAAGGAAAGCCCAGGAGGGAGTCCGAGGCGACTCCTGGGAAGACACTGCCACGAAGTGGGAGGACAACAAAACGTAAGTGCGAAAAAACGAACAAAGGCACGAAAATCCCCGTCACTTACCTGAAACGATTCATTTTCTCAGAACTACATCCAAATTTCACGAATTTTTAGTACATACTTTTCATGACGGACATCTCTGGCTTTTAAACATCAAAATGCAACAATAGACCAAAAAAAAAACTGTCCCTGAATTTTTTACATTCGGGTAGTCCGGGTTCGATTCCCACGGATGACCTGCCTGACCCATGGGTCTTTTCGGGGGTTTTCCTGGGTCACTAGGCGAATGCTGGGTAGGTTAATTACATCCCCCGAATTCCCTGTCCCTCAATTTCATCTCCACTATCGTTTCACATCATTTCTCATCAGGTGAAGTCTTTTAGGGTAGAAGTGTCGGCGGGGTCTCGGCGGTGCATGGCAGGATGATATGCTCTGAGGAAAACTACTTCCTCCTCAGGTAGGTTGGTTACCGGGCTCCGCGCCTCTGATGCGACCATTTCGAGACCGCCAGCCAGGGATCGCATGATTGGAACCTTTGGGGCCCGGCTGCTGGGTTCGTGCCGTCCCGCAGTAGGAGAGGGTGTCCGCTGCCATGGCCTGTCGGGGAAAGTCTTTGTCTAAGTAAACTTTAGGGATCTCTGCTTTCGAGGCTCCTTCGGTCGGCCGCTTTCTGAGTCCTTCGTCTCATTCTTCCTTCCGGAAGTGCCCACTTGTTTGCATAGACACAATGGGGTCAGCCGTACCGAAGCCACTCGTTAATGAAACCCTAATCATAATTCTATTACATCGGTTTATAAAATCGATTAACTAAATTCTAGAACCGTCGGTTACTGCCGCTCATTTTGTTTACATATTATGACTAAGGTTAAGAATCTAGCTCTGGGGAAGGAAGGCAAAGATAAAAGGTATTTTTCATAAATAAATTTAAATTTCCCAAGGAAATAAATAAATAACTGGCGTTTCAATGTAGCTCGATTCCCCTATAAATTACATTAATTTTCTGAGGAATAATAAACCACGTAAGAATCACACAATTTTCTTTAGATGAATTTTATTTGCCAAATTTTATCATACGACATTTGCCGAATATAGCTATTTTAGATATCACAATACAAATGATTTCCTAAAGCTAATAAGTATAATACTCACTACATTTAGTCAGTAATCAACAGTACCTACACTACTCAAGATTGGGCCATATAAATATGCACTATCAATGAAACTTCACCCATATTTCGCAATTATAGAACAGTTGTGATAAAATGTTCATGGGCATACATTTACGCTACAGATTATTACAATTTAAAACTGAAGCACAACTTTAACCTTTATTCCAAATATATTTGTTTAATTGCAGATTTTGATGAGGGGACGTCCATTGACCACCAGCATAATGACTGCGTTTCATTCTATAGTCACCAAAAGACCATTAACTTCAAATAATAGTGCAATTCGTTGCTTAAAATTAAATGAAACAGGATAGTTCAAGTAAATCGAACAAGTTTATAGCAGTTAAAATATCAAAACAGCACTGTTAAGAGCTAAAACTCAATATTTCTTCTTTGCACTCATCACATTTGGTTGTCAGTTATCCGAACATTCCACAAAAAGTAAAAATGCATAACTCAGTAGTTCACAATTTCCTGAGATAGGACTTCATACGTCCAAACAATAATGCTCCCAAGACTACAAATAAACATTTACAAAAGTGAAGTAGTTGATTCAAATTGGAAGCAAAATTGAAATCAGTGACATTCTGTATTATATTTATTTCTCAAGGATACCTTCACACTCCATTTGTTAAAATGTAATTACTCACTAACTTCGATTACTTATAAAATGAAGGATGCTGCATCAGGAAGCACAGATATCTCAGTCGAAGTAACATTAGGCTTTTAACTTAAGGGTCCAGGGTTCAAAACCATATTCGTGTGTAAGTCTGTTTTGTATATGATCAGCACAAATGATTTAATTGGTTATGAAATGTAAAGTAATTGATAAGGCAGAACGGATAGCTCAGTCGGTAGAGCATTCAGCTCTTTAACCTAATGGTAAAAGGTCAAATACCTGTTCGTGTGTAAGTTTGTTTTGTATATGATCAGCATAATTGATTTAATTGGTTATAAAATGTAAAGCACTTGAGCAGGCAGCCCGGATAGCTCAGGCTTTTAACCTAAGGGTCCAGGGTTTAAATCCCTGTTCGGGCGTAAGTATGTTTTATACAGGACCTGTTTAAATGAATTGATAGGTTATATAATATAGGGAAGGTGGCCAGGCAGCCCGGATAGCTCAGTCGGTAGAGCATTAGGCTTTCAATCTAAGGGTACAGGGTTCAAATCCCTGTGTGGGTGTCAGTTTCTTTTATAAAAGAAGAGCTCAAATCAATTGATAGGTTATGTAATGTAAGCTGTTCAGGCAGCCCGAGTAGCTCAGTCGGCAGAGCATTAGGTTTTAAAACTAAGGGTCCAGGGTTCTAATCCCTGTTCGGGCGTCAGATTGTTTTATACAAGAACAGCTTAAATGAATTGATAGGTTATGTAATGGAAGGAAGCGGACCAGGCACCCCGGATAGCTCAGTAGATACAGCATTGGACCTTTACCCTAAGGGTCCAGGGTTCAAATCCCCTTTCGGTCGTCAGTTTGTTTTATACAAGAACAGCTTAAATGAATTGATAGGTTATGTAATGTAGGCAAGTGGGCCAGGTAGCCCGGATAGCTCAGTCGGCAGAGCATTAGGTTTTTAACCTAAGGGTCCAGGGTTCAAATCCCTGTTCGGGCGTAAGTATGTTTTATACAGGACCTGTTTAAATGAACTGATAGGCAATGTAATGTAGGAAAGGTGGCAGGGCAGCCCGGATAGCTCAGTCGGTAGAGCATTAGGCTTTTAACCTAAGGGTCCAGGGTTCAAATCCCTGTTCGGGCGTAATTTTTTTTTATATAAAACAGATTAAATGACTTGATAGGCAATGAAATGTATGGAAGGTGGCAGGGAAGCCCGGATAGCTCAGTCGGTAGGGTCCAGGATTCAAATCCCTGTTCGGGCGTCAATTTTTTTATATAAAACAGATTAAATGAATTGATAGGCAATGAAATGTTGGGAAGGGGGCTAGGCAGCCCGCCTACCTAAGTCGGTAGAGCATTAGGCTTTTAACCTAAGGGTACCCAGCGTTCAAATACCTATTCGGGCGTCAGTTTGTTTTATACAAGAACAGCTCAAATTAATTGATAGGTTATGTAATGTAGGTAAGCTGCACCAGTCAGCCCTGAGAGCTCAGTCGGAATAGCATTAGGCTTTTCACCTCATAGACCAGGGTTCAAATCCCTGTTCGTCTATAAGTTTGTTTTGTATAAGATGAGCATAACTGATTTAATTGGTTAAGAAGTGTAAGGTGCTGCATCAGGCAGTCCGGATAGCTCAGTCGGAGTAGCATTAGGCTTTTTGTCCTAAGGGTCCAGGGTTCAAATACCTGTGCCTGTGTAAGTTTGTTTTGTATATGATGAGCATAAATGATTTAGTTGGTTTAAAATGTAAAGTACTTGATCGGGCAGCCCGGATACCTCAGTCGGTAGAGCATTAGGCTTTTAACCTAAGGGTCCAGGGTTCAAATCCCTATTCGGGCGTAACTTTGTTTTATTCAGGAACAGTTTAAATGAATTGATAGGTTATATAAAAAAGGGAAAGTAGCCAGGCAGCCCGGCTACCTCAGTCGGTAGACCATTAGGATTTTAACCTATGGGTCCAGGGTTCAAATCCCTGTCCGGGCGTCAGTTTGTTTTATACAAGAACAGCTTAAATGAATTGATAGTTTATGTAATGTACAGAAGTGGACTAGGCAGTCCGGATAGCTCAGTCTGTAGAGCTTTAGGCTTTTAACCTAGGTGTCCAGGGTTCAAATCCCTGTTCGGGTGTGAGTTTGTTTTATACTAGAACAGCTTAAATGAATTGATAGCTTATTCAATGTAGGGAAGTGGACGATTCAGCCCGGATAGCTCAGTGGGTAGAGCATTAGGCTTTTAACCTAATGGTCCAGGGTTCTACTCCCTGTTCCGGCGTAAGTTTGTTTTATATCAGAACCGCTTAAATGAAATGATGGGTAATGTAATGTAGGGAAGTGGACCAGGCATCCTGGATAGCTCAGTCGGTAGAGCATTAGGCTTTTAACCTGATGATCCAGGGTTCAAATCCCTGTTAGGCAAATTTTATTTTATATGAGAACAGCTTAAATGAATAGACAGGTTATGTAATGTAGGGAAGTATACTACGCAGCCCGGATAGCCCAGTCGGTAGAGCATTAGGCTTTTTAACCTAAGGGTCCAGGGTTCAAATCCCTGTTCGGGCGTAAATTTTTTTTTATATAAAAACAGATTAAATGAATTGATAGGCAATGAAATGTAGGGAAGGTGGCCAAGCAGCCCGCCTACCTCAGTCGGTAGAGCATTAGGATTTTAACCTAAGGGTACCCAGCGTTCAAATACCTATTCGGGCGTCAGTTTGTTTTATACAAGAACAGCTCAAATTAATTGATAGGTTATGTAATGTAGGTAAGCCGCACCAGGCCGCCCTGAGAGCTCAGTCGGAATAGCATTAGGCTTTCAACCTAAGTGTCCAGGGTTCAAATCCTTGTTCGTCTATAAGTTTGTTTTGTATAAGATGAGCATAACTGATTTAATTGATTAAGAAGTGAAACGTGATGCATCAGGAAGTCCGGATAGCTCAGTCGAAGTAGCATTAGGCTTTTTGTCCTAAGGGTCCAGGGTTCAAATACCTGTGCCTGTGTAAGTTTGTTTTGTATGTGATGAGCATAAATGATTTAGTTAGTTATAAAAGGTAAAGTACTTGATCAGGCAACCCGGATAGCTCAGTCGATAGAGCATTAGGCTTTTAACCTAAGTGTCCAGGGTTCAAATCCCTGTTCGGGCGTAACTTTGTTTTATTCAAGAACAGTTTAAATGAATTGATAGGTTGTATAAAAAAGGGAAGGTAGCCAGGCAGCCCGGCTAGCTCAGTCGGTAGACCATTAGGATTTTAACCTATGGGTCCAGGGTCCAAATCCCTGTTCGGTAAAAAGTTTGTTTTATATAAGAACAGCTTAAATGAATTGATAGGTTATGTAATGTAGGTAAGCCGGCCAGGCAGCCCTGATAGCTCAGTCGGTAGAGCATTAGGCTTTTAACCTGAGGATCCAGGGTTCAAATCCCTGTTCGGGCGTCAGTTTGTTTTATACAAGAACAGCTTAAATGAATTGATAGGTTATGTAATGTAGGGAAGTGGACGATGCAGCCCGATTAGCTCAGTAGAGCTTTAGGCTTTGAACCTAGGGGTCCAGGGTTCAAATCCCTGTTCGGCCGTAAGTTTGTTTTATTCAAGAACAGCCTAAATGAATTGATAGGTTATGTAATGTAGGGAAGTGGACGATGCAGCCCGATTAGCTCAGTAGAGCTTTAGGCTTTGAACCCAGGGGTCCAGGGTTCAAATCCCTGTTCGGGTGTGAGTTTGTTTTATACTAGAACTGCTTAAATGAATTGATAGCTTATTCAATATAGGGAAGTGGACGATGCAGCCCGGATAGCTCAGTTGGTAGAGCATTAGGCTTTTAACCTGAGGGTCCAGGGTTCAATTCCCTGTTCGGGCGTAAGTTTGTTTTATATAAGAACTGCTTAAATGAATTGATAGGTTATGTAATGTAGGGAAGTGCACGATGCAGCCCGGATAGCTCAGTGTGTAGAGTATTAGGCTTTTAACCTAAGGGTCCAGGGTTCAACTCCCTGTTCGGTCAAAAGTTTGTTTTATATAAGAACAGCTTAAATGAAATGATAGATAATGTAATGTAGGAAAGTGGACTAGGCAGCCTGGACAGCTCAGTCGATAGAGCATTAGGCTTTTAGCCTAAGGGTCCAGGGTTCAAATCCTTGTTCGGGTGTAAGTTTGTTTTATTCAAGAACTGTTTAAACGAATTGATAGGTTATGTAGTGTAACGAAGTGGACTAGGCAGACCGGATGGCTCAGTCGGTAGAGATTTTAACCTAATGCTCCAGGGTTCAAATCCCTGTTCGGGCAAATGTTTGTTTTTTATAAGAACAGCTTAAATGATTTGATAGGTTGTGTAATGTAGGGAAGTGTACTAGGCAGCCCTGATAGCTCAGTTGGTAGAGCATTAGGCTTTTAACCTGAGGGTCCAGGGTTCAAATCCCTGTTCGGGCGAAAGTTTGTTTTATACAAGAACAGCTTAAATGAATAGACAGGTTATGTAATGTAGGTAAGTGTACTAGGCAGCCCGGATAGCTCAGTCGGTAGAGCATTAGGCTTTTAACCTAAGGGTCCTGGGTTCAATTCCCCGTTCGGGCGATAGTTTGTTTTATACAAGAACAGTTTAAATGAATTGATAGGTTATGTAATGTAGGTAAGTGGATGATGCTGCCCGGATAGCTCAGTGGTTAGAGCATTAGGCTTTTAGCCTGAGGGTCCAGGGTTCAACTCCCTGTTCGGGCGTAAGTTTGTTTTATATAAGAACTGCTTAAATGAATTGATAGGTTATGTAATGTAGGGAAGTGGACGATGCAGCCCGGATAGCTCAGTGTGTAGAGCATTAGGCTTTTAACCTAAGGGTCCAGGGTTCAACTCCCTGTTCGGTCAAAAGTTTGTTTTATATAAGAACAGCTTAAATGAAATGATAGATAATGTAATGTAGGGAAGTGGACTAGGCAGCCTGGATAGCTCAGTCGATAGAGCATTAGGCTTTTAACCTAAGGGTCCAGGGTTCAAATCCCTGTTCGGGTGTAAGTTTGTTTTATTCAAGAACTGTTTAAATGAATTGATAGGTTATGTAGTGTAACGAAGTGGACTAGGCAGCCCGGATGGCTCAGTCGGTAGAGCTTTTAACCTAATGCTCCAGGGTTCAAATCCCTGTTCGGGCAAATGTTTGTTTTTTATAAGAACAGCTTAAATGATTTGATAGGTTATGTAATGTAGAGAAGTGGACTAGACAGCTCGGATAGCTCAGTCGGTCACGGTAATCGAACCTGGGCCTCCCGAATGTGGGCTACAGAGGGAACCGCCTGAGCCATACTGCTTGGTAGCGATGAAAGAATTCAGGGACAAATATTTTATTGTCTATTGTTAGATTTTGATATTTAAAAGTCAGATATGTCTGTCATGAAAAGTATGTACTGGCTAAAATTTCGTGTAATTTGGAAGGAGTTCTGAGAAAATGAATCGTTTCATGTAAGCGGCGGGGATGTTAGTGCCTTTGTTTGTTTTGCCGGCACTTATGTTTTGCTGTCCTCCCACTTCCTGGGAGCGCTGTGGTCAGGCTTTCGAAGCCTTCGTTTTGAATGCGGTGTCGAATTGCGAGGCTAGTCCGCGTTTGGCTTCGACCGATTAATCTCCTTGGGTACGTACTCCGGTTACGCCTTTTGGATTTATGCAAATTTGTCCTTGTGTCTTTCTGATTGCCTCCTGTGAAGCCTTTTTTGTTTTACTTTTAAATTGGCTAAATTCTACTATTTTCGAAATTAGAAGCTGTATTGTGCTTTATTGTGTTAAATGGGGGACGAAATGTAGCTTTTGGCCCTACGCTAATGTCATACGTGTTCAGAGGCTTGAAATATTAATCATGCAAATGTTCCGCTCATTTACTTTCGCTTTGGTAATCTATTACTGTGTATGTACTAGATAGTGTCACTGTTAATTTAAATATTTTCCGGGATCCTTGTTATTCTGATACTATTGAAATTGTTTGTTCAAGAAAATTGTTCATGTGATAAATTTTGATGTTAATGACTGGGATGCTCTTTCCCATTTCTGTTCCCCTGTGTTGATTTTAAGGGAACACATATTGTTAAGTATTCTGTGAATTGTAAGATTTTACAGTTTTGAATTAAAGTTTGATTTGTTTAATGGGGCAAGTGTGATTTAGTTCACTGTCTGGCGTATACAGTCCAAGTATACAGATCACATGACGAGGCTGAAGCTGAAACAGACACTTCTTGTGTATTTACATAAATCTTATTATATTTATGTTACTGAATCTTACACGTTGGCTAAGAGTAATGATTTTCAAAGTAAAAACATTGCAAAGAAAGAAAACGAAGCGAAAAATGAGGGTTTATTCTTGAACCCTGATATCTTGGTAAGGATGACAACTTGGCGATGTAACTTGTGTTCCTGCAGTCTCATAAACTAAATAAATACGACTCCTTCCATTTTTCTTTTGCTTAAGACTGCCAAATTGTAACGTTAACAAAATCTGGCGGGAATACAATGAATTAATTTTGCAAGAAGCTTATGATCTTTTAGTTTAGGTTATGCCAGACCCCGAGCTTTCAGTACTTCTATGGTGCCACTGTTACAATTTCCTTATAATTACAAATTAATTAACATAATAAGCGAATTACCTGGAAAGAGCAGATAGCTCATGTACATACAGTAGTGGAATGTAAGTGAATTTTATTCAAAGCAGTTTCATAATAATCTACATAAAAAGGAAGACATTGGATATACCTACTTGGATAAATAAACGTTATATTCAATACGGAAAGTAATCTTTGTACTAGAGAGAGCTACAGCAGTATAAATGCTAACACGTATTTTGGCATGAAAGAATGACGAAAATATGTTCCCACAGGTAATGATTTGGGGCATGAAGTACTGTTTTACATTGTAGTCTGTAAGCAAAACCAGAAGAAAACAATTGTCTATGGAAGGCTTTAGAGTACCTTAGATTTTGGATTAATTATAGGTTTTCAAGTAGTACAAATACCGTACTTGTGTAAATTAATTGATTTTTTGTTCTATGTCAGCGCTGTTGTACACGATAGATGAAGAGATATTTCTATTCCAGTATGAGCCTGTTAATAAAATGTTCTATGAGCAAAAGCCATGTTGGAATGTTATAGTTTCATTTGCTTTCTCTTTGTAAAACTAATCGATGTTGCATTATTCTTCGTCAACGTGGTATTTTAAGTGGAAAAATACACACAAAAATTAGTATGGGCTCAGCCGGGATTTGAACCCGGGACCTCCTGCACCCGAAGCAGGAATCATACCCCTAGACCACTGAGCCAGCTGACAGCTGTGCTCATTCTACCTTAATTTCTAGGAGCCACGAAGCAATCCTGCTCACGGACCTGAGATTTGCGTTAGCCAAACAGAAATCTGACATTTTCTAATGATATGAACGTTGAAACATAGACAATGATATATGTTTCTTTACAGTTGTATAGCATTGTTTAAAGTTTATACGTATAGCCTGTATCACGAGTAGCACTCCCAGGTTAAAGATTTCTATTTGTTAATTCATTTAATTTTTATTTAATGTCCAAAAGATATATAAGATCGTATATTTATAAAGTATTAGTCACACCTTTATGTGCACATAAGGAATATTACACAGTGCAGAACATTATTTTAACTGAAGGGATTAAGTGACTACTAAGTTAGCTCTCCTTAAATATAGGTTTCTAAGATTCTGTTTTATTTATATTCGAAAACACAAATGAGAAAAGCTTCTGTTTTCAACAGTGTCTAATAACAGGATGCTGACCACGACTATGATGCACAAGTCTGCCGCAGCCACTACTGCCTTGTACACTAATGTCCAAAAGTTAAGTACAATTCGTAAAACAGGGAACTGAAAGGGAAAATGGTGAGAGAGAGCCATTATACGTTATCTAGTGTCTGTCTCTCCGCATTGGTGGTCTTTGAGTAAGCGGGTTTACGCTTCAAAAGTGAACAAAACCAGAGTGGCAAACCAATACCACAGTACCAGATTCAGTGTATGACTCATTGTTGTTGTTCTATTGTGAACATAAAGTAGTTGCTTCGCAAACTATTTACAATACAGCACGAACATGCCACAAAGACGTCAACTGGACCATGTTTTGAAGTATTGAATCATCGGAAGTATAGAGGCAGCTGTCTCGGTCCCTGGTGAGCCACAAAGTGTCACTTCTAGGCTTTGGCGACTATTTAAAGAAAAAGGAGGTGTTCCGCGGATCCCTACACGTGCTCGCTCACGTGTTACAACGCCGCAACAGGACCGACATATGACCATAAAAACGGCACCGGAGGATGCCCGAAAGTCAACTGCCTACCGAACTTGCAGTCGCCTCGGGCCTTCCTCATTCGAAGCAAATTGTATACTGGAAGCTCAGGGCAGTCAGCCTCTATGCTAGACGTTCAGCAGTGAATGTCCCACTCACTCGAATGCGCATGCAGTTCCGTTTAAATTGGTGTCGACAACGTCAACTTTGGACATAGAATGAATGGAGAAACGTGCAAATAACAGTTGAGTCCAGATTCAGTTGGAACAATGGTTCTCATAGCACAATAATCTGGATAGAATGGGGAACCAGTTTCATCCCACCAACATCGTGGAAATTCTCCCATTGTGTGGTGGTGGCATACTCGTTTGGGTAGGCATAACGTTCAATGGATGTAAGGACATGCACATCTTCGGCGGTGGAACTGTGAATATCTAGAGATACAGAGATGAGATACTGGTACCACATCTGTGACTTTCCACAGGTGTAGTTGGTCCATACTTCAACTTAATGGGCGATAATACACGTCCGCAGAGAGCCCAACTGGTGTACTACTGTGTGAAGAGGGAAGATATCCAGCGCGTGGACTGGCCAACGATGTCCCCGGATACGAAACTTATAGAGCATACTTGGGATGCGCTGAGAATATGAGTTGATTAGAGCCCGTCAACTCCCACTCAATGCCTCCGGACCTTCGACAATCTCTCTGTGAGGAATGGGAACTAGTAAATGCAGAGCTGTTGAATCACCATGCCACGGTACTGCGAGGCCTGTGTAACCATGAAGGTTACCATGAAGGCACATATTAACCTTTCAGATCAGTGTGAAACTGTTCAACAGATTTTGTGTCTCCGTAAAAAGGTGTTCCGAGATCAAAATTGTCTACTGTTTCTCACTCTATTGCATTCTCAGTTATGTGTGATTCATTAGTAAAGTCATGCTGGTGGAACGGTTACCATGGATTTATCTTTGTTAACAAAAACCTCTCAGATAACACAATGATTTTTCCTGTAAGAGTGAGAAGGGTAATGACGCGCCCCTCGTTCGTGTGCTAAACACCAATGAACGTATCCCTTCAGCCAATGGAATTCGCAGGAAACACAAATGACAGATGTTTACTCCACGTGGAGTAATAAGTGCCTATCTGAGGGGTATCTATTACCAAAGATAAATCCATGGTAACCGTTCGGTCAACGCGACTATAACAGCATATAGCATTATGTTTACATTTATAAAATTGCGATAGCTAACAATAAAATATTGAATTATGCTTAACTTTTGTACACTGTTATTTTTGTATTGGTTTTATTATAAACAAACAGGAAACTTTTGTATCAAACATTTAATAAATATACTTGTGTTTGAGTTGACTGATTTTAAATTATTTGATATACACAGCACTTAGGTATATTCGATGCCTCTTATTTAGTTTCCACACAATTTAATCACAATAGAAATCAATGCATATCCTGAAATTTATTGTGAGAAAAGCTATGCAGTTTTATTGCAGTTACACTGAATGTCTCTCTGCTCTCAAACATTACTTGTATAATGTAGCCTTAGATTCAGAAATTCGTTCTATGGTTCGTTTCTTTCGAGAAGTCATTATTAGTAGATAGATAAAAACTCTTCTTCTGCATATTCTAAAATTTTGGCATTATTTTTCACTTACCTCTGCAACTGAACTTTTCTGGCGTGAGATATAATCGTAAGATTGTTCAGAATTTTGGCAGTCCAAGGAGTAGATATTGAGCTTGAAAATCAACGGCCATTTGGAGTAAGAGACTGGAATTTGGCTCCTTGAACATATTGAATGTCCTATATCTGAATCACACACTTCAATACACAATTCCAAAGAGTTTACTTTATTTCCGAAATTCAGTGAGTTTTACTCTTACGAGGACATACTCTCTCTCAAAGCCCAAATTCAACAACTGTATCTATGAAAACATGGAGACTTAGCCATTTAGATTGAATATGTATTTGTGCAAAAAATCATTACAGCAATTAGAGTAGTATTCTCTTTCAAACCAATCAGTTTGAACTATACTGTGATGTTTTTCTTCCAGGGATTCGATCTTAAATTAAAGAAACATAGCATTTCTATAATCGTTTCCAAGTCTTCAATTATGTGTCCTGAACAGCATAAGATAATCTCGCTTAAATATTACATTATAATTCAAGTTCATTTTTCAAGAGGGGACAAGAAAGTTTTCAAGAAATCCTGCACCTCAAACTACTCTGAATATGATACATATTCGCTGTATTCCTTATTAATTAAAATAACACATGACTTACGTATATGCATGGCAATGTGAAAGGATATCCCGAAATTCCTCAGAATGGGCTTTGAGGGCATTTTCAGTACAAATGACTTTTATGTAACTCTTAAAATGTACGTGGAGTATATCTACCAAGACTTAAAGTGTATATCTAGTTACAATAAAATCTGTAATGTCAAAGAAGTATTTTGTGACTTTAACCACTTCACAGATATTCATTGTTTCTGTTTGGATTTTCAAATACTTAATTATTGTTTGTAGTAACATCTGGCCTTTTGTTTGCTTCTCGTTTCATGCCAAGAGTAAGTTTTAACTTTCAATGACTACCCCTTAAAACTCCACCTGACAATCACCGCAGTTCCCTGAATTTGTATGGTACCTGGAGGACAACTTGTAAAGAACCAATTCATGCTAAGGTTTTTCTGGACTAACACGAGGGAGATAAAACAACAAGTATTTATAGTACTATTTTGTAGAAGAAACAGACATGATGGCGAGTATAAAGGACATGTGAAAGTGCATGTATGTACTCCTTCTTTCTACTGCATAACTCTCCGTTATCTAGACCCAAAATATATGGCGATAGTGGGTCTTCCTGTCACTATTAAAACCTTCCTCTCTTTAGATGTATCCCATCTTTCTGAAGTACAGTTTTCAGTAATCAGTCGTATATAACCCTACCGGTACTAAACTTCATTAAAAAAATTACGCCTGAACAGGGATTCGAACCCTGGACCCTTAGGTGAAAAGCCTAATGCTCTACTGACTGAGCTATCCACGCTACGTCCTTCAGCTTATATTGCATATGTATAGATTCTGCGATAAGCACAGCAGCTGTATATTGTTTTAAATGACATATCTGCCATAATTAGCCACACCAAATTCCCCATAAGGCACGAGGAGACATAATATTACGTTTTAATTTATGAGTGCGTTCATCTTAACTTTTGACTAACAATTACCTTGTACGATTTACTTAAATTAATCTTAAGATTATAATGATGATGACAATGATAGTAATAATATTTTATGTCTCCCTTCCTAACCAATACTGGTTTTAGGAGACACTTGTGTTCCCTCAGAGGTAGGGAGCCAAAACATATTGACCTGATAGATGAGATCAGGATTGGGGGGTTGGCCCAACTCTTGTAATGAATGGAATGGAGCAATTGCTAGAATGACTGTGGGGAAACCGGAGAACACAGATGAAACTTCGTAGGTACTTTAAAACGGAGGGATGTTGCAAGTTAGGTGTGTGTAAGCTACTGATAATACACATTTTAGAGATAAAGAAAGAATTTTCAGAGTTTCAGCAATAACTAGCTACAGAGTGTGGGTAGATCTCTTAGGAATAGGAAATAAAAAATACGCTGGGTTTAGCTGGGATTTGAACCCGGGACCTCATGCACCAAAATCAGGAATCATACCGCTTGACCGTTGAGCCAGGTATTACAGCGTTAGAAATACAAGTGCTTAGTTATGCTACTATTTATCGTAAGTGACCTTCACTATTTTACTCGTACCTCATATTACGGCCTCCCTTCTTCTCGAAACTCTAAGTGTTTTAACTGAGCTAATATCGAAGACTATATAACTCTCAACTGCTAATATGAACAGAGTAGCCTACATAATTATTTGCTATCTGAGAGGAGAGTAAATGTACTTATATGATGTTCTTGCATAACTTTCAGGCTACATATGCCCTTTTATTAAAGACCTTATATTAGTTTTCCTTTAAATGCAGAGCTGTCAGACGGAGGACGGAACTACAGTCAGTAGGGAATGAAGATACGTAGCCTCCGTGGCGCAATCGGCCAGCGCGTTCGGCTGTTAACCGAAAGTTTGGTGGTTCGAGCCCACCCGGGGGCGTTAGTTTTATCTAATTTACAAATATATACGGACCAAAAAGCCCCCTAGCCTGTGCAGACACAGACCACGAGGCTTCCTTTTTTCTCTTTTAAATCCAGTAGCTAATTTATAAGCTGGACTTATTCAACAACTTTAAACTTGCAAATATACAAATATTGAAAATATTACAGAAGCATTTACTGCTACTTAGCAAGAATTCTCAAATGCATAGTAGTAAAGCTAGAAGCTGCAATTTCACTTCTTTTAATATATCCGCCAAGTGCCAGTGTATTGACATGACCTCTAAATTAATCTTGAAGGAACAATACCTCCTTGAGAGGCCATAAACTGTAATCTTAGTTGCAATGGAAACCGTGTACGCCACAGATGCTTCAAAGTGATTTTTAAGCCTCACTAAGCCATCAGTTTTGGAAATTTGGCTTACTCGCCCGAAATATACCTATACATTTAACAACGTTTGTAAGGAATATTATCGCATTAAGATAGTTACAATCCAGGCTCATAAAAATTGTAAATACTTGGCCACATTCTGGACATTTGACAAGATGACATTAATTCCTTTACTTTTTACAACAATCTTCAGCAAGTATGCCATTTGTGGCATCTAATCGTTCAGCGGGTAACTAGACTATACTCCCAGGATAAACAAAAGCTACTCATCCGGGTTTGGTAGCGTAGATGCTAGCGTGTCTGCCTGACGTTCAAGGGGTCCCGAGTTCGAATCTCGCTCAGCGTGAGTTACCTGGATAAGGTGTTTTTCCGGAGATTTCCCTTATCCTGATAGACGAATGCCGGGTAGCTCTAAGCTCCATGAACCCAGGATTCATTTGAGCATCATTTCACCCACTTCATTCATCGTCCGATATCACCTAACGTTGGAGGACGTAAATTGCATTAAAAAAGTACGCCTCCGGGTGGGCTCAAACCGCCAACCTTCCGGTTAACAGCCAAATTCGCTAGCCGATTGCGTCATGGAGGCTACGAAGATGGACTCGCACACTAACTCGTAGTATGCCAATCTCCGAAGGACATCTTTGGATCCGTCTGTGGTTACCTGCTGTTTCCCATTTCTTTCGCTCCTGAAGATTTGGTGTTTTCCTCTCTTGCAAATGCCTTTCTTTAATTATGTTAATTCTTCTGATGAATGACCTCAGTAGCGTAGTAGGTACATAGTTACCTTAGTAGTGCAAAACTCCGTTGGAATTATCCATTAGAAATGTTCCTTGTTTCTAATATACTGCTAATCTGTAGTAAACGTTCTGGTTTGATAGGGGCGTTCCTAGGCCAAGCTATGAAAATCATATACAGGGACATCTTCTTATTAGTATATATGGCAATATATCTTATATATAAACGCTGTATGTGGTTATAAAGACTGTTTCTTGTTGAAAGTACTTGTCGTTTGGTTTAGGCCTGCTAAAGGTTCTAGGGAATAAAGATTCTAACTACTTATACTTCGGAGTGATTTCTAACTAAACGCCCAGTGATCTAGGACAGGGTAAGAAGGCAGTGACGTCAGCTCCGTCAGCTCTGACCGCCAAATATGCTCCCGAACGAAAGGCAGGTTAACGTGTGACGTCGCCGCGCTGATTGTTGTTGCCCAAGAAGCAGGAAATAGTTTGATGTGTTGGGGTTCCGACAGCGTAGGAAGGACAGGAAACGTAACTGTTATTATTAATATGTACAACTTACCTATGATGTAATAATTGTAATATTAATGTAATATTAATTACACAATTGGTCACAGTTTATAAACAATTATATTTTGGTTCTGTGTTATGAGAAAATATTTAAAACTTCAACTCGTAGTTTATCTGAAGGTCAGGCAGGTTAAAAAGTAAATAAAATAAAATAAAATATAAAGTAATTTTCTCTGCAAAATAGGGAAGATTTATTTAGAACAAAATTATGTGGACGTTTTCCGTCACTTTCTGGTTCGTTTTTCTTTAAATTGTTTATCAATATCAGGATGTAATATCTGGAAAATTCGTAATCGAAGGATTCATGTTAGATCGTAATCCGGCAACGTACTTCGGAGTTTGAACTTAGCAAATCTCATAACTGAAAAAAGTTTTTCGCAGAGATATGTCGAGCTACACATACTCAATGTCCATGCGGCAAGTGAATACAACCTCGGAAATCTGGTTAGGGAGACATTCTTGTAAAAATCAGCCAAGTCTTTGTTGTGCGTATATTTGTCCTTCAATAAATCTCACATTGTAAATTTAACAGTTCCATTTTGTATGTGGCAGCTACATTGTTGTCATCGAGTGCGCTACACCAAACTGAACCCTCAGATTATGTACTCACAGCACATTTATATAGGCGGTTTGTACTACACGGCTCTTGTCTGACGTCACTCGTACTGCAGGCATCGCTCCCGGCTGAAATACGTCACAACTCTCAAAGCCGTCTTCCTCGGCTCTAGGGATATATTTCCTACTTTGGGGGCAAGAGATCCCTGATGTGCTCATTTATGCTTTTTCATCTATTATCTAACAGATAAAACCCACGCAATGTAGCGAAACTCCGGAAGATATTTCTTTACTCTAAAATACACATGTCCGTAGTTTATATGCGCTTGACATGCTGACATTCCTTTGCCTTGAAACATCTGTGAACTGCACAGTTTCCGTTGCAACAAAGCTTGCAGTTTTTGAACCCCCAAAAGGGATATTGTTTCTTTAAGATTAATTTAGAGGTCATAACAATATACTGGCAGTTGGTGGATTATTTAAAAGAAGTGAAATTGTATTGTCTAGTTTACTAATATGAATTTGAGAATTTTTTGTATGTAACGAAGTAAAACAATAACAGCAAACTATTCAGTGTGTATTTAAAATGTTAATTTAAATAAAACTAACGCCCCCGGGTTGGATCTAACCACCGACCTTTCGGTTAACAGCCGAACGCGCTAGCCGATTGCGCCACGGAGGCTAGGTACATACCTTTGTTCCCTACTGAATGGCTACTCCCATGCATCAACTTGAGAGCGCTGCATTATAAGGACAAATAATAAAAGATGTTTTATAAATGTTATTATGAAGCCCTGAATGTCTAATGCAAGGACATCATATTATTGCAAATGGTATGTGTAAACCCGGGGAGATACATATTATATGCTGTAAATAGGATTATGTATAGTTAAAGGGATTTGACCCTAAGGGTTTACAATCTACTTTGCAACCGGTAACTTAGCTGAAGGGATAGAGGATCATGTTAGAGCGAGTTTGTAGCTAGGTTAAACATAGATAAATAGAGACAACACAAGTTTCTATAAAATGCCAATTTACTATAGCTTAATAATTGTTTCTCAAGACAAGTCACTCCCGAAATCTTGAAGAGACTTTGGGCTGGAATGGTCTTGATAATTAGTTACATTGATATATCAACGAACCAATCGGTCTTACCTTGGAGATGTGTTTGTATATAGCTTAGGATGCAAAGTGTAGATTGCGACCAATAGTCGGCGGCATGATGAGACCAAATTTAAGACCAGCATGACCTCTGGAGGAACTAGACTCAGAGAGTGACCTGCCACATGTTCGCTGCATAATCTTCCAGCATAAGGCCCAGCCTAAAGTCCACTCGTGCGCTAACTCAGCCAAATTTAAATGGCAGTCCTACACAAAATGGCAGTTACTAGCCAAATCTGTAATTCCCACGCTAGATATTGTTTTCCTCCCAAACATTGAATCATCTTGTGTAATCACTGTTTACATAATTGAGAACGTGTTGAGACCTGTCACTGGCCAGCTGTGCATTATTTCCCTTGATCAGCAGGATGAGTGATTCAAGAGTCCAAAGTACAGGTTTTGTCAGTCAGCAAAATATAAGTTTAACCAAGAACGCTTTGTCCAAATTCAAGGCACACGAAATGAATTTAATAACAATGGTTATGGTAATTTCCATATCTTGCTCAGCCTCTATATATAACACATTTACTGCCCTCTCAGATATGTACGATATATGTAAATAATTATGCAGGCTACTCTGTTTGTATTGGCAGTTTTAGGGTTAACATGATACTTGTGGATATTAACCCTGCTAAAACATTTGTTGTTTGTAGAAGAAGGAAGACAACGTTATGAGGTACGAATAAAAGCATAAGGCATTGCTATTAAAATAACAGTAAGAAGAAGAACATTACACATAAAGGATTCAAAACTCATGTTGGTGTACTTCGAAACATATGGGCTACCATGCATAGCCGCAAAGCATCTCACTATCTATCGCATAACTTTGAAATGAAGCCGGAGTGATATAAAAATATATATTGGAAATTTGAGTTATTCCTTCACACTGGCCATGTATAGGTCAAACTTCAGCCTGCTTCTACCTCTTCACAGCGCGTAGGTATTGTGAACGCAGTGTCATCAAATGATTCCGATACTTTCGAATTGAACTTTAATTTTGGCGACTGCTCATTTATTTGTCTAAGGCTGTATATCGTAACCTCGAGATTTAATATTTCAAGGTGCTATTACTTATATTTGTGAAATTAATTACAAAGCGGTAGTCTATTTTTGAATGCATCATTTTGAATTGACATGTAGGTTATTCCAATCAGAATTTCGATTTCAAAATTTCACCAAAAAATATATGTTTTGTAATCAATTAAATGAAAAAGCCACTAGTATATTTTATAAAAGTGGCATGTGTGTATGTTTGCATGTGTCAACACGATTATACAACATTTTCATTAATACTGAACTCGTAAGTTTTAGATCTCACTGTCATCTTTAAAGATAAGATCTGAAGATTTTTAGAAATCTCACCAGTTGTTGTTCCAGTGTATAGCTTTTCGTTCCTGGTTCTAATTCGTATAATCAAATCATAAATCACACCGGTTAGTAAAAAGGAGTTTTTAAATCTTTGTGTTTTTTCACGAAGTTGATATTTACATTACTAATATTTAATTAGCTGTATTAATTCATAAAGAAACCAAAATGTTGTTGCTTTGCTAAAGCGGTAGTCACGGGAAAAACAAAAACAAGAACGACGAGGATGGGATTCGAACCCACGCGTGCAGAGCACATTGGATTAGCAGTCCAACGCCTCGGCCACCTCGTCCTGTGTTGTTTGTGTTTAAGACACAAAACATTTCTGTAGGTACAGTGAAATGGTGTTAAATTTGTAGTACTCTAATTAAACTGATAGGCAAGTAATGTTGATGACGATGACCAACAATGTGACGAAGGAACTTAACTGGCTTAATGAGGGCAACTTATAACCTTTTGTAGCCATAGCCAAATCTCGAGGGAACCTGTAGTTCTCTAACCTGGACCCCTATTGTAAGCTCTGTAGTATAGCACTTTATACTTTAGGGTTTTACATATCTCTAGGTTATATATTTAGGGTTATTACATATTTGTGTCCCACTAATGTAATTTTGTGACAGAAAAAATTAGTAAATACACTTGTTTTCTTTTACAGTGTGCATTAAAACTAAGTAACTTAAATTATCGTCTGGAAAGATATACCTTTTGGGACTTTTTTTAGCTATATATATATTAATGCACTAGGCTGAGGCCCTGTTTCCATTTGTATGCTGCTTTAAATCCTAAAACACTAGTTTTGAAAATGAATCCATTTGGTTAAAAATCTTAGTTTTACAGTCCCTCAAATAGTTTGCTCTCCTACATTTTCGCTACACATATTCTCCTGCCCTTCAAAGACATGCCCTGCAAACAAATATTCAGTTGGCACAGCAATACTGTATACCCTCCTAGCTCTAAAGATAGTTTGTTCCCGGACCTGAGACTTACGTTAGCGAAACAGAAATCTGACATTTTCTACTGATATGAACGTTGAAACAGAGACAACGATATACGTTTCTGGTGCAATTGTATAGCATTGTTTTAAGTTTATATGTATAGCCTTAATCACGAGCAGCACTCCTAGGTTAAAGATTTGCATTTTTTTCTTTACTTCATTTTGTGTTTAATGTCCAAAAGATATATAAGAACGTATACTCATAATGTATGTGCATATAAGGAATACTACACAATGCAGAATGTTACCTTAAAGAAAGGAATTGTGCGACGACTAAGTTAGCTCTCTTTAAATATAGATTTGTGAAAATTTGTTTGGTTTATACTTGAAAGCACAAAGGAGAAAACATTGGTCTTCAACTGTGTCAATACCATGATGCTGACCACCACTACGGGTCACAAGTCTACTGCAGCCACTACTATCTTATACAATAATGTCCAACAATTAAGCACAATCGTAAACCACGAAACTGAAAGGGAAAACGTGAAGCGAGCGCCATTAAACGTTATCAGGTATTTGCCACCCGATTAGTGGTCTCTGGTAAGGAGATAGACGCTTCAAAGGTGATCAAAACCAGAGTAACAAACAAATACTACAGTATCAGGTCCAGTGTATGGCTCATTCGTGCTGTTCTATTGGGAACAGAAAGTTGTTACTTCGCAAACTATTTACAGCACCAACATGCCACAAAGGCGTCAACTGGACCATATTTTGAACGATAGAATCATCGGAAGTATAGAGGCAGCTATCGCGGTCCCTGATTCGCCACTAAGTATTACTTCTAGGCTTTGGCGACGATCTCAAGAAAAAGGAGGTATTCGTGGGATCACTGCACTTGTTCGCTCACGTGTCACAACGCTGCAACAGGACCGATATATGACCACAACAGTACGATACGGGATAATGCCCGAAAGAAAATTGTCTTCGGACCTTGCAGTAGCTTCGAGCCTTCGAGGTTCGAAAGAAACTGTATACTGGAGTCTCAGAGCAGTCGTCCTCTATACGAGAGTCCAAAAGTGTATGTCCCACTTGATTACGCATCCGGTCCCACTTACAAAGGAGTCAGCAACGTCAATATTGGACATTGAATGAATGGAGGAACAGATGAGTCCAAATCCAGTTGGAACAACAGTTCTCGTAGCACAATACTCTGGAGAGAACGGGGAAACAGTTTCATCGCACCAACATCTTGGAAACACGCCCTTTGGGTGCTGGTAGAATACTCCTGTGAGCAGGTATAACGTACAATGAATGTAAAGATCTACACATCTTCGGCGGTTGTACTGTGAATGCCGAGAGATACAGAAACGAGATACTGACACCACATATGTGGCATTTTAGAGGTGTAGTTGGTCCATACTTCAACTTAATGAATGATAATATACTCGTACGTCCGCAGATAGCCCACCTGATGTACGACTGTCTTGACAGGGAAGATATCCAGTGCATGTACTAGCCAGCGATATCCACGGATATGAATCTCGTTGCGCATGCCTAGGATGCATTAAGAAGATGAGTTGCTTAGAGCCCGTCAACTCCCACTCCATACCTACAGATCTTCGACAATCCTTCCGTGAGGAATGGGAACTGCTTTCTGCCTGCAGAGTTCTTGAGTCACTATGCCACGTTACTGCGAGGCCTGCGTAACCATGAAGGTCACTTCTCAGCACCATATTAACCACTCAGCATCTTTGTGGAACTGATCACCAGATTTTGTGCTTCCGCAAAAAAATGTTCCGAGATTAACGTTGTCTGCTATTTGTCACTATATTGCATTCTCAATCATGTTAGACGCTTGGTAACAGTATATTTCATTATGCTTAAATATATATATATATATATATATATATATATATATATGTGTGTGTGTGTGTGTGTGTGTGTGTGTGTGTGTGTGTGTGTGTGTGTGTGTGTGTGTGTGTGTGTGTGTGATAGCTGGCAATAAAATATTGAATTAAGCTTAACTTTTGGACACTGTTATTTTTGTGTTGGTGTTATTATAAACAAACCAGAAAACCTTTTGTGTCAAACATTTAATAAATATCCTTGAGTTTGAGTTGACTCATTTTAAATTATTAGATATACACAGCACTTAGGTATATTCCATGCCTCTTATTTAGTTTCCACACAATTTAAACACAATAGAAATCAAGGCATATCCTGAAATTTATTGTGAGAAAATCTATGCAGTTTTATTACGGTTACACTGAATGACTCTCTGTTCTCAAACATTATTTGTATAATGTAGCCTTAGATTCAGAATTTGTCTTTGTGGGACTTCTTTTTCGAGAAATCATTTTTAGTAGATTGATAAATCCCCTTCTTCCGCATATTCTAAAATATTGGCACTATTTTTCTCTCACCTCTGTAACTTAACTTTTCTGGCATGTGACATTATCTTATGATTGTCCAAAATATTGGAAGTAGCAAGGATAAGATATTCAACTCGAAAATCAACGGCTATTTGGAGCAAAATTCTGAAATTTGGCCCCTTGAACATATTGAATGTCCTATGTCTGATTCATATACTTCAATACACCATTATAAAAAGTTAAATTTATTTCCGAAATTATGTGAATTTTACACCTACAAGGACCAGCCTGTGAACATACATGCCTTACAGGAACTGAAGACCCAGCGACCTTTTTGAATATATCGCACAAGCACTTTCTCAAGTTAAGCACAAACCAGGCTATAAGGCATTTTCCTCTTTTGTTCTGTGACTGTAAACTTTCTCGTTTTCACTTCATTTTCAGCATGAGCTATTAGCATAGTATCTTGTAGCCTTACGTGCAGATACCGCGTCTGTACTTTACTTGAGGTCTTTGCTTTTGATCAGCATTCATGTTTACGTAAACAAACAGACTGGTAGGTCACTCAGATATACACGGCTTGCAACCAGCAACCCCAAGTAGAAGTTGCTGAATGGCCATAAAATTGCCCAGGAGCATCACATACCTACTCTCACTCAGAGCACAAATTTAACAGCTGTATCTATGACAACATGGAGACTTAGCCATTTAAATGGAGCATGTATTTAAGGAAAAACTCATTACAGCAATTAGAACAGATTTCTCTTTCAAATCAATCGTTTGAATGGACCTTTTGTGCAAACAAACTCACGTACAAACTCACGTGCATCCTGCGCCGTGGCGTTGTGCACTAAGGCATCATACTTTGGTTTCCCGAAAACGGAATATAGCCCGAGTTCGATCTCACTCATGGAGGTGTGGATTTAAGTCCCAGGTATAGGACCAGTGCCCACTAAACATCGTGAGGAAACTGAGGAGCTTCCGTAAGGTAAACGACCCTGATCATGAAAGCTAACTTTCCTTTTGGAGGTGCAGAGATCCTGACCACATCTTCTCCTCCCCGTATCGGTTGGATGTTCGCCTAGCTCTACCTTGCTTATGTGGGCGTGAGGCCGGCAGTCGGGTTGGCACGCCCTGGTCCGATATGCACTGTAGTGTCACAGGCTTAACTTTAACAAACTCATGTGAAACATGTACTCTTTAGTTCTGAAGTACCTTTGGATCCTGTCCATTTTATGTCCCCTTAGTGGAGGGGATCCGTCCCCTTCAGCTTCCGTGGTGCGGAAGCTGCGGACCCCTAGCACTCGTGGTACCTCTGACGTTACTAGAGAAACATCGGGCCGAACGTTCGAGCCCCTCCCTGAATGGGAGTTGTTCGGATTGGGTTGGGCTCGGGGGCAGTGGTTCCCGATACGCGTGGGAAATCGGGTACGTCTCCGGACGGGGTTGAGGGAATCCATTAATATTCCTGCGTACTAGCCAGCATAGCTAGTAACAGGTGTGCTAGATCACCAGGCGGCCCACCGAGGCCATATCGGTAGCCTTCCCATTTGGGGTTGGCGCGTGTAAGTGGCGTATCCACTTCCATCCCGTCCTGAGTCCACAGGACCAGATGGGAGTGGGGGCTTGTTAGTCTCTAGGTCTTGCCCCTATGGAGAGCCCCACGGAGGCGCTGGCACCCTTTTGGGACAGCTCATTAACTCCCTTGTCGTCAGAGCGGGGGGGGGGGGTGGTCAGTATTCACTTTGTGTGGATTGCCCTGGTAGATAACCTCGAGTTTGTATATGTCCATTTTATGTGACTTCGCAAGGTTTTGTACACCAAATTCGTTCTTTGATTGGACATGATGAAATATGTTTGGAAAAGCTGTGTAGCTTTGGGGTGGTATGTAAATATAAAAAATTCAGTTCTTTACTACATAAACTGTAAAGACTATGACAACTTCTATGTTGGGAAACGTAAAAGAAATCTAAACATCTGGTTTCATGAATATTTTAGGAATATCATAAATAAAGAAATGGACATCTCTGAAGTAGCATACCATTTCTGGAAGCACGACCGCGATATAGGACATCACATTAATTTATTAAACACTGTTGAAATTTGAAGTACGTTATCCGCGTGGAAAAATATATTCATAAAGAACTTTAAATAGAGAACCAATGTGGATAATACATTTGACGAAAACTCGAACATCAGGATCACCGACAGAGGCGCCTTAATCGAAAGTTAGTAAAATTAAGTAAATTAAAATTCAGTAGTCAACTTGAGCTGATGATATTAGGAAAACCTAACAAAACGACCTCTTTTGTGTCATTTATAGTATGCGCGCGATAAGTAGAGCGATCAGGTTCCAAGTCCTCATTCGGTAAGTTTCGTTTAACTCCGTAAACATAAATGACAACTTTGAAATTTGAAATGCGCTATACACCGACATCTAGTGGCTAATACGCTAAGCTTTATCATGTCCGCCATATTTAGTTTTGATCAATTTCGTGGTTATATAGCTAACGAGTTTACAATAATCGTATGTTAGAATTAGAATTTTAGTTCGTCCTTGGCAACATATACATGTTATGAAACACGTTAAAATGTATAAATACAGTATATACAAGTAAAATTGATTACATACATAATATACAGTAAGCAGCTTTTCTATGGTTTCATGTGGTATTTACATAGATTAATTTACTCATGAAATGTCATAGTATAAATATTACAGGTTTGCGAATGTATTTTTTGTGTACATGATTAAACATTCATTAACCGTATAAAAACAGTGTGCATGCCAAAACTTCTTAACCTTATTCTTAAAGTGTTTTAATGATGCAGCTTGTTTAAATGAATTTGGAAGTTTATTGTATAACATTATCCCTTTGTAGTTAAAGCTTCCTTCATAAAGGCTCGTTTGGTACGCTCGAATTGCCAGTTTATCCTTGTTACGAGTGTGGTGGTAAGTATATCAATATTTACTTGAAAATGATTTATATTTGTATGAGCATTTGTAGATGTTATGGCTCTCGAAAAGGGAAACATTATTCGTCTACCTCTGTATAACTGTGATCTGAATGCAATTGAGCTGGCGTTGGCAAAACTAAGGAATGTTTTCAGAGGATGCAATGTTACTTGTGATACCTTCGCTTATCTCACACGCTATTTTTATGAACTGTGTTTATCTAGGTTGACCACCACACCACACCGTAAATCCAGCGCTCAAGAAAACATGCGCGTACTGTACGTCCTCCAAGAGAGCTCATATCGGACGGTGAATGAAATGATGCGAAAACGAGTCCAGAGTCCAAGGAGCTTAGACCTTATTTGTTTTAAGGATAAGGGGAAATCCTGGGAGAAACCTTATTCAGATAACTTACGCTGGCCGAGATCCGAACTCGTAACCTCTTGAGCGTGAGGCAGGCACGCTACCATCTATGTTACCGAGGTGGGCGAAACGATTCTAACTAAATACAAGCAATTAATGTAGCACCGAGTATTGCTTCGACTCAAATTATATTAATTTTGTTTAGCATGTTATCATAATCCAACACATTAGAATAATAAACATTACTGGCTTAGTGGCAGAAATCCATAACTTATTATTAATAACAATTTACTGGTATATAAACATACGCTGAAACGAGTATGAACATATAAACACTGGTTTTGAGCAGTGAGAAGGAGATATATGCCTATAAAGTATGCAAAAAGGTTTCAAAAGTAAGCTTTCAGAGTAGCGTTGTTGCATAGAGAATTCTGGATTAATGCAGTGGAAAAGAAATAAGAACGGCAGGTAATAAACATCGGAAAAGAGTACAAGAACATATGAACATTGAAATAATGAAGGTGTTAAAGAATTGCAATTATGATGAATTGGAAGATTTCAATAAACAGATGACTATCAATAATTATTTAGAGGTCGTCATTGGAGAACTTCAATACAGTGAATGTATGACTGAGCGGTTCAGTGGTGATTTGTCTATAAAGCTGTTGCAGAATGGGAAATTAAAGGAGTTGACATGTTGGTTTGATGTTAATTTGATTTTTTTTTTTTTTTTTGAGTGGATGGGGCAATGTATAACTTCAGAGTTCTACACTTCCCTTAAACTGATGTCTGCTAATCTACTACAAATATCTGTGTACTATGTTATATGTATTACGTATTTCAATAGATATAGTATGCATGTAAGCAAACATAAGCAGGAAGCTGTTTATGTTTATATAGCACAAAATTTCATACTTACTATTAATTTTAACTTACTATTACAGGAAGGCAAAGGCGCCAGAAAAACTACAATATTAAGGAATGTAGAATGTGCCAACTTACACTCAAACTTTAAAAGCTTTACATAAAACTATTAGAGACCAAAGTCTACCGAAATTTGAACTTTAATTAACACTCATTGATGTTTAACCCGCTATACGTGTGTTGCTAAGATTCGGCACTGGAGGTAAGTTGCTGTATTTGCGGAAATATGATAAATGGGACCTGTAGATCATAGGTAGGCTCGAACCACCCAAATTTCAGATAACTGTTGAGCGGAGTAGACAATTGTGCATCCGAGTGCTGTTCAGCAGCTGCTAATACATTATGCAAGAATGCGATACATTGATATGACTTTCTATATTAATGAAAATACATGTACTATTCTAATAAAGACGAATTCTTCTAACCTAGCTAGGAAACAACATGCTTAACATCATTTTAAAGTTGTTTCTTGGAAATGCACTTGCGCTGAAAATAAATGAAAAGAATAAGTGTATATGCAAATTTTTTGCAAAATTCCCAAAAGTATCAATAAGATGAATGTTACAGAAAGGAAAGAGAATGGCTACTAAATGGTCCATGTTACATTATGCTTCAACAATTGTGTTGAGTTCTCATTGGGTTGATGCACCATTAAACTCAAGTAAAATAGGTAAAATCTCCAGTAGAAATATCTACTGGTTTAAACATGCTAATGACAAGATTACAGGCCCAGCAAGTACCTACCCTTGAATTGCGATTTCAGCTATACGTGGCTCAGTAGTCTACAGGTATAATTCCTGCTTTTGGTGCAGGAGGTCCCGGGTTCAAATCCCGGCTGAGTCCTACTTTTTCATAAGTATTCCAAACGGGTATTTCTAATAGGAGAGGAGGAATTGTATTTTAGCAAAGTTTTCCACAGGTTCCTATTTGTTAAGTACATTTTGGAGCATACATATACCTAAGCTACCCATGAATTGGTGTAATAGCTAACAATGGCTAGTGGTCTAGGGGTATGATTCCTGCTTTGGGTGCAGGAGGTCCCGGGTTCAAATCCCGGCTGAGCCCTACTTCTTTATAAGTATTCTAAACTGGTATTTGCAGTAGGAGAGAAGGAATTGTACTATAACAACGTTTTGCATAGAGTTCGTATTTGTTAAGTACATTTTGGAGCACACATATAGCTATCCATGAATTCCTGTAGTAGCTGAGACTGGCTCAGTGGCCTGGGGGTATGATCCTGCTTTGGGTGCAGGCGGTCCTTGGTTCAAATCCCGGCTGAAAACTACTTTTTTATAAGTATTCTAAACTAGCATTTCTAGTAGGGAAGTAGGAATTGTATTTTAGCAACGTTATGCATAGAGTTCGTATTTGTTAAATAGATCTTGGAACACGCATGTAGCTGCCTAGAATTGTTATGATAGCTATCAGTGGCTCAGTGGTATAGGGGTATGATTTCTGCTTTGGGTGCAGGAGGTCCCAGATTCGAATCCCGGCTTATAAGTATTTTAAACTTGCATTTCTAGTAGGAGAGTAGGCATTGAATTCTAGCAATGCTTCTCATGGGGTTCGTATTTGTCGAGTACATTTTGGAGGACACATGCAAAGTACGAACCTTTATTCTTCGTTCAATGTACTTTCGGGAAGAAAGAAGAATGTAATACACTAGGAAAACAGGAAAGGAAAATGAAAAGAAGGAATGTAAAGTTGACAACTGGATCACCAATTCTATTGTTTTAAACTCGAAGGCTTTTAACACTGCGTAACTGATTGTAACTGACGGAGTGATTAACCACATATCTACAACTCAAACAGGAACCTTACCTACACCTTTCTGTTATATAATACATCTCCTATTACCTGCTTACAAAATTAAAAATGTGATCGCCCCCGGGTGGGCTCGAACCACCAAGCTTTCGGTTAACAGCCGAACGCGCTAACCGATTGCGTCACGGAGGCTACTTTGTCTCTTTCACAAATTAAATAAGGAAAAGACCAGTATGTTGCATTATAGACTTGAAGAATGACGAATTATATTGTGCTTATTTTATGCTATGTGACAAATAATGATATGTCTTCTGTCCTGGGTAAGAAATAACATGAGGAAACAACATTCATAAATATATCCATGACACACCTATACACACATACACATATGAGAGATTTTTTTCTACATGTGATCCTAAAAAATATATTTCATATAAAATATCAATAATTAATTCTTCTGTAATTAAATATTATCACATACTATACGAGTAGGAAGTACAAAGAATAGCTGCCAAAATAGAAGATATCACATGTGAGCTGAAACAAAGTTCCGTCACCTTCCCCATCTTTATTACTACGCAAATATACATTTTATAACAATAAATGTAAAAGGTTTATATGCATGGTTTTTGAAATTGTATAAGCAATTAAAAACATAATGGGGTAGGGCAAAATCTATAGATCAATGTGACAAAACTGGAAGAAAATGCATAGAACAAATGAGAGTAGGAATAATATATCTAAAAGGGTTGAGAGGTAGGAATATGTGAACTTTGTGGAGATGAAGAGAGCACTGTTCATTACCTGGTAGAATGTAAGGAGATAACAAATTGCAGGAGAAAAATAAGGGATAAGGGATAAGTGGGACAGTGTGAGCAAAGAAGTAGTGGCGTTACGCATGTTAACCGGGATGGGTGAAATGAAAAATAGATGTATAGGAGAATTCTTATATAAGTTAAGAGTAAAGTGGATTAGGGTAAAAGAAGTGAAGGTCAAGAAGAGATGACACCAAGCTGCTCAGGAAAACCAAAGGCTTATGGCGAGGGGACCTGAGTTATCGAGGAAATCTTAGATTCAGCAATTTTCATGCATTTGTACAGGATGTATAATAGTGCTCGATCTATGTTAAAATCATTCTAGTGAAACTGTAATGGAAACATTACAAATAAATATCATATCAATATCATGTCCATGGTCGCTTTAATGTCTTATTGTAAATGTGTAAAACATCAGTATGGGTTCCTTCGTTCTGAGAAAACAAATCAATCCGTCGCCAGGTTATGCGGAAGCATAATAGTGATAAATAGTGGGAAGCGCAAGGGATGATTGGCTAACGCGTAACTCCCAGCCCCTTGTTACCATGTAGGACTGTGTTCGTATCCGCTGATAAAGGTCAGTCCCGCGGAGTGACCATTGCATAAGCTGCTACACTCCTGAAGACGGTTGGGTCCCTCTGTCTTACACTGAGAGGTGTGACCCCGAGGTGAGCAAGGTCCCGGCCAGGACTCTCACCTAAGTCGGGGTGGCGCCCAGGACGTGAGCACGTCATCGGATACGGTTGCAATGGTGGAGGACATTACCGCCATGGCACCTAAATTTAAACTAACAACTTTGAATGGCAATGGAAAGGAAGTAGTCGAGCCCTGTGGTCCTCGCCACTTAGTCGTAAATAGAACTGAGAAAGGAAAGAACCTTCCGTGTCTGAACCCTTTTATCATACAAAAGGGTTTGGATAAGAGAGCTGATCCGGTGAAATCTTGTACTCGATCAAGGAATGGCACGCTCCTGGTGGAAGCTCATTCTGTCTCGCAGGCAGCAGTCATTTTGAAGGCAAACCTGTTGGGCAGTTACCCAGTGACCGTCACAGTCCATAAGAGCCTCAACTCCTTGCGCGGAGTGGTCATTACTCGTGTGTTGGACGGCATGCCGATCAACGAAATTGTGGAGAACCTTAAAGATCAAATTATGAAGGCTGTTTGCCGTGTACAGCGTAGAGAATGAGGGGAATTGGTGTCTACCCGTACCCTGTTCCTGCCTTTGATCGGGATGATCTCCCACAAAGTATTAGGGCAAGGTACGAGACCATTGAGGTATGCCCCTATATTCCCAACCCGCTGAGATGCTACAAATATCAGCGCTTTGGACAAACAAGCTCCATTTGTAACGCCGCACCTACGTGTTCTAACTGTGCGATGTCACAGTACGGTGGTGCGTTTTCGTCGTCATTTAGATGCGTTAACTGCGCTGGAAAACACCCATCCTTCTCTAGAGACTGCCCACGATTCGTTGAGGAAAAGGCGATTCAAGAGATCCGGGTGAAAGAGAAGGTTTCCTTCTCGGAAGCCCGGAAACTCGCGCGTACCCATATACAATCTCTCTCGTGGATCGCTAGATACAGCTCGGTAGTAGCTAGGTCGGTGCCGCGAAAAGAGATCACCACTCAGACCAGCGCTGTCGGTGAGGCAACGATTTCGGATAAAATCCTTACTCCATCTCCGAAGCCCGGCAAAACATCAGCCTTGTCTGCACCAACGACACCTAAACCTCCATCTGAAAGGAGATCGCCAGCAAAGTTACCGACTAAAGCCTCAACATCAAACAATGACAAACCAGTTGTATACGATGCACCTCCCAAAAAGGTCAAGACCACCTACAAGAGTTCCGACTTCCTGAAGGATACCAGCAAACCTGCCAGCAGTAAGAAGAGTCCCTGGGCATCAAAAAGTTCCTCCTCTGAAGAGACTTCCGGCGAGGACTCCGATCGACGCATATCGACCTCGTCGATCTCCGTGTCCAATCGGTTTGGGGCCCTTGAACCGAAGTTCTCGATCGGGAAAGGGGCCTCACTGGTGGAGGAAATGGAACAGGAGGATACGGACCACACTGCCAGGAAGTCTTCCAGAAAACGACCCGATGACCCGGCTGGGAACGTTAGCCCGAAACCGAAAAAGAAGGGCAAATTGATTCGGCCACCAACCAAGTCATCTTGAGGTGGAATACTCTCTAACATTGTATCCCACTGTTTAAGTGGCGATTCCCCATTGGAATATACGTGGGTTAGGGCACATCACCCAGAGCTTGATTGTCTGCTTAATAAGCACGACCCACTTGTAGTCTGCTTTCAGGAGAATAAAGGGCGTCCTAGGATTCCTTTGCACTAAGCTGGTATAATCCCTTGCGGCGTAATCTTGCTCCGGAAGAGGGTATTCCGGTGCACGGAGGGACGATGGTACTGGACAGCGATGATGTATACGTAGACGTGATACCTCTACGCACTAACATCCAGTCTGTTGCCACCCGTATAGTACTGCCGAAGATAGACCTGGTTATCTGCAACATGCATATTCCACCATCAGGTATCCTATCACTTACCACGCTCCAAGATCTGGTTGTTCAGATACCTACCCCCTTTCTGTTGGTGGTGGACTTCCATGCCCATCACCCTCTTTGGGGTTCCACTCGCACTTGTGCAAGGGGTAGAGTTCTCTACGAATTCCTGGACAATAACAACCTGGTTCACCTGAACACCGGAGAACCTGCGTTTCTTTCCGATGCCTTCAATACCTTTTCGCATGTGGATTTGGCAGTATGCTAACCGCAGTTAGCAGTGTCCCACCAATGGAACATCATCTCTGACCTCCACTCCAGTGACCACTGCCCGTGTCTCATTAGTCTCCTAGCACAAAACGTGTGTTCCACCCCCTTGCCAACCTGACGTTTCGATAACGCCAACTGGGCTCTTTACACCCAGTGGGCGGATTTTAGTTATGAGGAGCACTCCTCTGTTAACGAGCTAGTAGAACATCTTAGCGAGCGTATACTTCCCGCCGCAGAACGATCTATTCCGCGTTCGTCTTCAAATCCCCGTCGCCGTCCTGTGCCATGGTAGACGGACGTCTGCCGGAATGCAATCCGTGCTCGTCGGCGTACCCTTAAGGTTTTCCAACGCCACCCCAAACTGGAGAACCTCATCTGTTACAATACGATGCGTGCCAGGTCTCGACAAGTAATTAAGGATTACAAAAGTAAATCATGGACTGCCTTTATGACATCTTTTAATCGATATACACCTTGTTCTGTAGTGTGGGATAGGTTAAGGCTCGTGGCCGGAAAATCGACCCACATTCCGACTGCTGGTTTGAAAACTACTTTAAGTGTTGTTGTGGATCCGCTGGACGTGGCTAACATCCTTGGCAGTGCTTTCGCTCACGTGTATAGCTCAGATAATTAGGCACCTGAGTTTCTCTCAATTAAGAATCAGGTAGAGTCTGAAGGTTTCCGCTTTCTTTCTAGAAACCTTGAAGACTGCAATCACCCCTTCACCATGGCAGAGCTAGAACACGCACTTTCATCTTCGCGACCTTCTGCACCAGGACCAGACGGTATCCACGTGCAATTCTTACAACACCTCTCTCCAGAAGGGAGCGCGTTTCTTTTGGGGGTCTACAATCGTGTCTGGCTCGATGGTACTCTTCCTCACAGGTGACGCAAGCCACCCTAATGCCTATTTTAAAACCCGGAAAGGACCGTCATCTCTCCAGTAGCTACGGTCCTATTTACTACACTAGTTTTACATGCAAGGTGATGGAACGCATGGTAAATGGACGGTTGGTGTGGTGGCTGGAGCGACCCAACCTTCTTACCAACATCCAATGCGGTTTTCGTCGACGACGTTCCACAGTGGACCATCTTGTGTCCATATCGACACATATAATGAAGGGATTCGTTAAGAACTCTCAAACTGTTTGGATCTTCTTTGATCTGGAGAAAGCTTGTGACACGTATGGGCGGGCAGGAGTGCTACGCACTCTGCATACGTGGAACTTTCGTGGGCCTGTGCCACTGTTCCTCCAGGAGTTCCTGAAAGACCGCTGTTTCTGAGTTTGTGTCGGCTCGGTCCTGTCCAATCTCTTTCTTCAAGAGAACGGAGCGCCTCAGGGATCGGTACTTAGTGTTACACTCTTCGCTATCGCTATCAACTCCATCTCGCAATGGGTTCCTCCAGGATTTTCGTCCCGCTTATTCGTAGACGACTTTGCGTTCTAAGGTACCTCTCAGCGAACACCGTTTCTAGAGCGGCGTCTACAGCGATGCTTGGACAACCTTCGCAATTGGAACTTAAGAAATGTTTTTCGGTTCTCAGCTGCGAAAACCATTTGTGTGAACCTCTGGAGCCATCGGAGTCGATTACCACATACGCTCCGATTGGGTCGTCATAAACTACCGTTTGCAGATAAGAGGAGGTTCCTTGTTTTGATGCTTGATAGAAAGCTCAGCTGGTCCTCGCATATAACACAACTGAAGGCCAGCTGTCACCGTTTCCTAAATATCCTGCGGGTACTCAGTGGGAAATCCTGGGGAGCCGATCGCTCAGTGTTGCTGCGATTCTACGGCACTCTAATTCGCTCTATGTTGGACAATGGTTGCACCATTTACGCCTCAGCACGTCCATTTGTGCTGAAAATATTTGACGCAGTCCAAAATTGTGGCATAGTTATTGCTATTGGATCCTTCCCCACTAGCCCCGTTATAAGCCTCTATGCCAAATCTGCAGAATCTCCTCTGCAGTGCCGGCGTGATATTTTATTGGAGAATTATTGCTGTGGTCTACATTGCATGCAAATGCATCCATCGTTCGCTCCTTTTTTCAGCACCTCACAAGACGACCGTTATAGGAACACCTCGCATACCAAAGCCACCTGGTTTTCGCTTTCGTGAGTTTATTACAAGGATTCACCTCCATCTGCCTAAAATGTTCCTTAAGAGCGAGAGAGTGCACCCACCTTGGCTGCGTGAATTGTCCCACGTGGATCTGGGCATGACACGCTGCAAGAAGTCAATGATGGCTCCCAGTAGTATTCGTACGTGTTTTTTTGTTTTTGGAATTTTTATCCCGTTTTATCGATCGAATTTTATATTATTCTGATGGCTCCAAGGGCTCAGAAGGTGTAGGGTGTGCGTTTGTCTGTGGAACCGAACTCTATAAATTCGGCTTCCACAGCTGCACCTCAATTTTTAGTGCTGAAATTTATGCGCACTACCGAGCCATTTTATATGTACGACGACACCAGATAGGTGACTGTGTTATTTTTAGTGATTTCCTTACTGCCCTTCAGAGCCTTGGGCAACTGTACAGCTACCATCCCATTGTACAGCGTATCCAGTACGCCCTCCAAGTTTTAGACACCTCAGGTGTTATCGTGGTATCTGCATGGGTGCCTGGACACGTTGGCTTACCAGAGAATGAACTGGTGGATTCGGAGGCAAAGTCGGTAGTCATTCAGCCCAAGGTCAGCATACCGTTCGTCTCTTCACTTCCGTTTTGTGATGCGGAGTGCTGTGTTGTCCTCCTGGCGCGCAGAGTGGTCCGCTCTACGCGGAAATAAGCTCCGCTCTGTGAAGGGCGACCCAGCGTGTTGGGTAACTTCCTGCCGGCCATCCCGTCTATCTCGGTTGCGCATAGGGCACTGTTTTTTTTACTCTTTGTTATCGTTTAAAGAAGGACCCTGCTCCAGTTTGCCCGTTTTGCGGGGATGCCCTCTCGGTCCGCCATGTTTTGATAAACTGTTTTAACCTGGTTCGTCTTCGCCGGTCCGTCCAGCTGCCGGGCAGCTTGCCAGAGGTTTAGGCGGACGACCAAAAAGCAGTAGCCAGAGTTTTTAAGTTCTTCTTAACCCTGAATTTTAGAATTTAGCTTTTAAGTTTTTATCCGCTTTAACTAATGTATGTTTTTAATTATGTTTTAGTTTTGGCGCACCAAATGTGTGTGTTTTATTTAGGCTGAACACAACTCAGTTCTTTTAATATAGTTTTAGCATGATTAGTTTTTAGGGGCGCTGATGACGGCGCTGTTGGGCGCCCTAAACCACAAACATTCATTCATTCTTCGGGACAGCAAAGTGTCATACATCGGCAGGCGCGAGAAAACATATCATACAGACACACACAGCTTCCAATCGCTCTATTTGTGTTTCGTAACTTCCTGTATGTCGACTTACCAATATTTCACTCTTCTAATCGACCAGATGAAACCCGATAAGAAACGATCAGAGCGCTGGTCACCTGAAGGTCGATACTCCTCAACGTTCTATCGAGTAATAGTAACAGACGTCGAGGTTAAATGCCGGACTATAATGTTTAGAATATGCAGATGATGTTAGTGTATTGGCACATTGATTGACAAATATAAACTTCATGACCTATATAAATTTGCATCCACTGCTGGATTGTAATTAATTAAGATTAAAATGAAAGAAATGAGAATTAATATTAGAGTTGATTGTGCTCTTATATTATAAATAGAATGAAAAATGTAAAAATGAATGTACATATCTGGACAGCATAATCTCGGTGAATGGCGGTTCGGATGAAGATGTTCGTGCCAGAATAAAGAACGCTAGATACGCCTTCATCCAAATGAATACAATCCGACGGTCAAGGCAAATTTCCTTAATGTTTAAGTTAAGATTATTTGATTCAAATTTTATATCAATTTTACTATATGGTTGCAAAACTTGGAAAGCAACCAAACAAATTGGAAGAAAATGTCATGTCTTCAAAAACCGTTGCCTGAGAAATTTCAGGGTTATATGGTGGCTGGAAATTATAACCAACAAAGAACTATGGGGAATAGCAGATCTTTACGAAAGGTCTAAAGAAAAGAAATTTAGAAAGTGGAAGTGAATCGAACATGTATTGGGGAGAGAAAATGATATAAAAATGGCATTTCATTGCAACCACAAGGGAGTTAGTAGACGTAGAGGAAGACCTAGGACAAGATGATGAAAGAATGGCAGAGGTCAAGCTACACAGGCAAAGGAGACTAAAGCTTTGGCAAGCAACAGATTTCGATGCCGTTCTTTTATCAAAACCCTATGCTTCCCTGCTGAGGGAACAGGACTATCACTACTATATCGGAGCTAGAAGCATTAATTCGGAATTGCTGTCGACCGTTGATGAGGTTTAAAACGCTAAAAAATGAGTTGACAAGTTGAGGCGACATTTTACACCTTATTTGATTTCCATAATATTGTTGACAAAATTCCCCACGCTGAATAAGCTAAAGAATACTTTACGAAACTTGCTAATTTTACATGATAATATTGACTACTCAGGATTTAGTATGAGTATTTAATAAATTTATATTCGACAAAAGAAGAAAAGCAGACGCTAAGAAATGATAGTGCGACAATGTAATATCTACACTACATCTGGCTAAAATTCTAGAAGTGCAGTAACATCGAGGTCAAAACGGTTTAATGGATTACTAGATTACGTAAATAATAGTAATAACATAAATTATCGACGAGGATGGGATTCGAACCCATGCGTGCAGAGCACATTGGATTAGCAGTCCAACGCCTTAACCACTCGGCCACCTCGTCTTCTGCGTTCTAGCCTGGAGAAGACATGGGATATGTTCAGTTACAACAATAAAATGATCCTGAATTTGTAGTTTTCTAACTATTCTGATAATAAATAAGTCATAATCCGATTTATACAGGAGTACAGCATATATCCAGCAGTGAGTTAACGTGTACGACATTTGTTAAACTTCTGAGATTCCTCTTGAAAACGATTTAATACTAGTATTTTACTTTTGTTACCAAAAGCTCTGTTACTCACAAACGCAGTTATCTGACGCAATTAATCTGTAAATAAATTGATGTAAAACTAAATACAAAACTCTATATCAGTTAATGTCACCGCTAAAATGGCGCACCTACGTAATGTGGGTGTAGGGTGTCTGCTTCACATTCAACAGCCCGCCTCGGTAGCGTGGTAGTAGCGAGTCTGCCTCAAGTTCAAAAGGATGAGTTACCTGCGTAAGGTTTTTCCCAGAATTTTCCCTTATCCTGAAAGACGAATGTCGGGTAACTCTGAGCTCTATGCTTAACTTTTGTACACTGTTATTTTTGTATTGGTCTTATTATAAACAAACAGGAAACTCTTTTGTATCAAACATTTAATAAATATTCTTGAGTTTGAGTTGATCATTTTAAATCATTTGATATACAAAACACTTAGGTGTATTCGATGCCTCTTATTTAGTTTCCACACAATTTAAACCCAATAGAAATTAAGGCATATCCTGAAATTTATTGTGAGAAATGCTATGCAGTTTTATTGCAGTTGCACCGAATGACTCTCTGTTCTCAAACATTATTTGTATAATGTAACCTTAGATTCAGAAGTTCATTCTGTGGTTCGTTTCTTTCGAGAAATCATTATTAGTAGATTGATAAAAACTCTCCTTCTGCATATTCTAAAATTTTGTCATTACTTTTCCCTCACCTATGCAACTGAACTTTTCTGGCGTAAGATCATAAGATTGTTCAGAATTTTGGCAGTCACAGGAGTAGATATTGAGCTCAAGAATCAACGGCCATATGAAGTAAGAGACTGAAATTTGACCCCTTGAGCATATTGTATGTCCTATATCTGAATCATATACTTCATCACACCATTCCACAGAGTTTACTTTATTTCAGAAATTACGTAAGCTTTACATATACGAGGAAAAGCCTAGGAACTTACATGCCTTACAAGAACTGAAGACCCCGCGGTTTCTTTGAAGATATTGCAGAAGGACCTTCTCATATTTAGCACAAACAAGCCTATAAAGCATTTTCCTCTTTTATTTTGCGACTGTAAACTTTCTCGTTTTCACTTCATTTTCAGCACGTGCTATTAACAAAGTGTGCTGTAGCCTTAAATGCTGATACCACGACTGGACTATACCTGAGGTCTTTACTTTTCATCAGCATTCATGTTTACATATACAAACAGACTAGTACGTAACTCAGGTATACACGGCTTGCAACGAGATACCCCAAATAGAGGTTGCTGAATGACTAACAGTAACCAGGAGTATCACATACTCTCTCTCTCTCTCTCTCTCTCTCTCTCTCTCTCTCTCTCTCTCTCTCTCTCTCTCTCTCAGAACTCACATTCAACAACTGCATCTATGGCAACATGTATTATTGGCAATTAAAATATAATTTTTATTTGTGAAGAAAATCATTACAGCAATTAGAGCAGTATTCCTTTCGAACCAATGAGTTTGAATTATGCTGTGCTGTTTTTCTTCCAGAGATTTGATCTTTTTTTAAAACAATTATTATTTGACTGATCAGCAGTATTCCTATACAAGCCATTGATAAATTACATAAATATTGCATGCAAATCAACAACTGAGGAATTACTGTCATCTAACATATACAATAGGTGATAAATATATTATATAAACAGAAAACAATTAAGAACACGTTTAAATGAAAGATAATAAAAAACAAAGTATATAGCAGGATCACTAACACATACAATAATATTAAATAAGATGGATAGCAATTGAAAAGAGAGGTTAGAGAGGTATGCGAGGTTAGATTATGTTCAGTTGTGATATGAGAAAAGTAGGGAGTATACTTTGTATTAGTGAGAAAAGTCGCTATCTTCTAAATCAGTGAGTGGGATGTCTTGAGGCAGTTTTCTTTTCAATCTGGTCCTTTCGAAGTTTCGTCGTCCAATGTCTTTGATATCAATTTGAAGTGCAGATGTATGGGAAGAATACCAAGTTCCTATTGGAGTTGATCATTTCTAATGAACCATGGAGCCTTTGTAATACTGCGGAGAAATTTGTTTTGTATAACCTGAAGTCGATGAATGTGGGTTTTGCTGGCTGCACCCCATACAGCAGCAGCGTAAGAAATTATGGGGCGTATAAGAGACTTGCAGATCAATATTGATCACTCCAAACCAAGCTGTGATTTCTTCTGTAGCAATGGATACAGCTTTTTAATTCTAGAAATGGCTATTGTGGAAATGTAACATATATGAGAATTCCAGGTTAATTTAGTGTCAGGGATTCGATCTTAAATGAAACAAACATTATATATATATATATTATAATCGCTTCCGAGCCTTCAATTGTGTCCGTGAACAGCACAGGATAATCCTGCTAAATATTACATTATAATTTAAGTTCAGTTTTCAAGAGGGCACTTGAAAGTTTTCAAGAAATCCTGCACCTCAAACTACTCTGTATATGATAACTGTTCATTATATACCTTATTCATTAAAATAACACCTGACTTACGTATATGCATGTCAAAGTGAAAGGGTATACCGAACTTCCTCAGAGTAGCTTTTGAAGTCAATTTCAGTACAAATGACTTTTATGTAACTTTTAACAGGTACGTAAAGTATGTTACCTAGATATAAAGTGTATATCATGTTACAATAAAATCTGTACATCACAAAAGTATTTTGTGACTTTTACCAGTTCACAGATACTCGTTGAATCTGTTTGGATTTTCAGATACTTAATACTTCTTTGTAGTAATATCTGGCCTCTTGTTTGCTTCTCGTTTCAGGCCAAGGGTGATTTTTAACTTTCAATGGCTATGCCTTAAAGCTCCACTTGGCAATCACCGCAGTTTCCTGAATTTGTTGGATACCTGGAGGACAACTTGTAAAGAAGCAATTTCTGCTCAGGTTTTTCTGGACTAACACGAGGGAGATAAAACAACAAGTATTTGTGGTAATAGTTTGTAGAAGAAGCAAACAATGATGGCGAGTATAAAGGACATGTGAAACAGCATGTATGTACTCCTTCATTCTATTGCATAACTTTTCGTTATCTAGACTCAAAATAAAAGGTGGTAGTGGCTCTTCCTGTGACTATTATAATTTTCCTCTCCGTAGCTGTATTCCACCTTTCTGAGGTACAATTTTCAGTAAGCTGTCGTTCATAACCCTACGGGTACTAAACTTAATTTAAAAAAAATTACGCCTGAACAGGGATTCGAACCCTGGACCCTTAGGTTAAAAGCCTAATGCTCTACCAACTGAGCTATCCAGGCTACGAATTCCAGCTTATATTGCATACGTATAGATGTGACAAATACAGCAAATATATATCGTTTTCAATAACATGTCGGCCATACCTAGCCACACAATTTTCCGATAAAGGTCGAGGAGACATAATATTGCGTGTTAATTTATAACTGCATTCGTTTTAACCTTTGACTAACAATTGCCCTCTACGATTTACTTAAATGCATCTTAAAATTATAATGATGATGATAATGATAATAATAATGATTTATGTCTCTCTCCATCACCAATGCTAGTGTTAGGAGCGCTTGGGTTCCCTCAGAAGTAAGGAGCCGAAGCATATTGACCTGGTAGATGAGATCAGGTTTGGGGGGTCGGCCCAACGCTTGTGATGAATGAAATGGAGCAATTGGTAAAATGACGGTGGAGGAAACCGCAGGACCCGGAGGAAACTTCGTAGGCGCTTTAAAACGGAGAGATGTTGCAAGTTAGGTGTGTGTAAGCTTCTGATAATACATATTTTAGATATAAGAAAGAATTTTCAGAGTATCAGCTATAACTAACTACAGAGGTTGGGTAGTATCTCTTAGAGAACACGTGATGAAATGATAAAATGGGCTTAACCAGGATTTGAGCCCGGGACTTCCTGCACCCAAAGCAGGAATCATACTACTGGACCACTGAGCCACTTATTACAAGGTCTGAAATACAAGTACAGATATACTATTTTATCTTGTCAGGAATCCTGCCCGGTAGGGATGAGTAACAGCTGTGGTGGGGATATTGCACCTATCGTCACAATGCGTCATAACGATAACATTATGAGAGGCGAATGCGTTGGATAAGCTGTCTAAAAGCAACTCTTATTCTCGAAGCCAGTATTGCAGCTCTTATAAGCTAAGTTGTAACTTACTATTGTAGTAATCTCCACGCCTTTGTTGGATCTTAAATAGGACATAGGCGTTTGGAACAAAACCCTGTTCTCCTCCAGTAGGCATGATAACCAACTGTCGGACTTTTGACAACGCTGCAAAGTCCCTGTAATGAATTTCACTCCAGGCATAAGGTCCAGTACGTGCTACATTGATATACGTTTCATCCATATAAAGTATGTATACGTGACTTTGATATCTCCAAATATTTCGTAAAGACTTAAGCATTTTTGCCTGTATGGTACGATGTTCGATTAAAATTTGTCTGTCACGCTTAGTGTTTTTTTTTCATATAAATCCTAGCTTCAAAAGAAGTCTTCTTAATTTTCAAACACTGCCTTGGAAGTCAATAGAACTTTGAAGCTTCATAAGCACTTTATTCAGTGTTGGTCTTCGTTTTTCTATGCTTTAAAATTATTCGCAGTTCGCCTAACTACTTCTGAATTAAAACATTCAAGTTAGATTCTGTGCATGTTCTTAATCTTTGTTTACTGGGCATAGAGAAGGACGTTGTTGCACTAGCACCAATGGCTTTTCTTTCCTTAGTAAATCACCTTAACTACTTTCAGACACAACTGTTGCCTCAGATGCCCTTTCCCATATTTTTGTAGCAGACTTAAACCATTGTTCCTTTTTTATAAATCCATACATATTGGTTTATTACTTCTCGTGTTTTTAAATGCAGCTCTTTATTTTCCAAGTGCTGCTAGGAGGCGTCATTTCTAAACGCTCTCTTGGAACCAGGAGACACGCACATTTTGAAACAAGATGTAGTATTACCGAGTAGCTCTCCACTTGTTTACTTGCAAGCAACTGGTACGCAACTGACCTGCCCTCCCCTCCAGTTGCAACCGCTCTGTAGTGGACTCGTCCAGATATCACTGCGCATCGCTCTCCATCTGTGGAGATATAAAAATACGTATGTACCTAGTTCCGCTATTATTTAACATAGAGGACCTTCATCAATACTTTACTCGTACCTCATAATACGGCCTTTCTTCTTCTAGAAACTCCAAGTGTTTTAACTGAGCTAATATCCAAGAATATAAGTTAACTCTAATACCACTAATACGAACAGAGTAGCCTACATAATTATTTACATATGCCGTACATATCCGAGAGGAAAGTAAATGTACTATATATGATGTTCTTACATTAGCTTTGGAGGGCCACACATGCCCTTTCATTAAAGACCCTTTATTAGTTTTCCTTAAAATGCCCAACTGTCAGACGGAGGACGGGAACTGCAGTCAGTAGGGAACAAACATACACGGCCTCCGTGGCGCAATCGGCTAGCGCGTTCGGCTGTTAACCGAAAGGTTGGTGGTTCGAGCCCACCCGGGGGCGTTAATTTTATCTAACCTCACAAATATATACACACAGAAAAATTTACTGCTACTTAGCAAGAATTCTCAAGTGCATAGTAGGAAAGCTAGAGGTTACAGTTTCACTTATTTTAAAATATACGCCAAATACCAGTGTATTGGCAAGACTTCTAAACTACTCATAAAGGAACAATACCTCTTTAAAAGTTCAAAAACTGCAACTTATTTTGCAATTGAAGGGATACTATCGCTTTAAGATTAGTTTAAAGCCGGGCTCATAATAAATTGTAAATACTTGGCCACATCCTGGAATCTTTAGCAAGTACTCCATTTGTGCCATCTAATTGTTCAGCTGGTATCCAGACTATACTTTCAGGATAAACAAAAGCTACGCCCCCGGGTAGGCTCAAACCACCAACCTTTAGGTTAGCCAAATGCGTTAGCCGATTGCGTCATGGAGGTTACGGAGATTGACACGCCTACTAACTGGAGGTATGCAGTCTCTGAAGGATATCTGTGGATCTGTCTGGGTTTATCCGTTGTTTCCCATTTCTTTCGTTCCTGAAAATCAACATTCGGTAGGTTTGGTGTTTTCGTCGCTTGCAAATTCCTTTCTTTAGTTATGTTAATCCTTCTGATCTATGACATCAGTAGCGTAGTAGGTACATAATTACCTTACTAGTACAAAACTCCATTGAAATTATCCATTAGAAATATTCCTTGTTTCTAATATACTGCTACCTTGTAGTAAAAGTTCTGGAATTACACGGGCGTTCTTAGGCCACACTGTAAAAATCATAGGAACATCTTTCCTCTCATTATATACGACAATATATCTAACACATCAACGCTGTATCTGGACCGACTGTTTCTTGTTGAAAGATAATCTTTTGTTTTAGACCAGCTAATAAAGAGGAATAAAGAGTTTAACTAATTATACATCTTACGGATTTCTAACTAAAGGCCCAGTGATCTAGAGATGTGTTTCCTACTTATGTAACATGTGTCACCTATTACCTAACAGATAAAACCCACTTAGTATGCCGAAATTCGTGAAGATACTTCTTTAATTGATGGAAATCGTAGCAGAGATAGAGTCAACATAAAAAATTCAATGCCACGCCCGGGATTTGAACCACTGATCTCATGGTTCCCCTCCAGTTGCTCTTACCCATTGAGCTACCATGGCCAACTTGCCGTCATGACATCAAATTCTCCAGTTGACTCGCATATTTCCCCGGTAAGCCACTAGGGGCTCTCCTAGTGTCCTAAACATAAACCAACGCCTGGGCAACATGGAGGAATGCCTAGCAACTGCTGCCGCCCAACGCGGCACAACCAACGCCGCCCTCCAGGATATGCAAGACAGGCTGACCACGCTCTCCAGCCAACTCATGTACGGACTTACACCGCATGAACAGATAGAGTCAATCAACACCCATCTCCAGGACAGCGCAGCACAATATGAAGAAGGGATTGCCGCTCTTCTGTCCAAAATTAATCGCATCACCAGCGCCTTCTGCGACGACCCACCCAAAGACACACTAAGCTACTGCAAGGGCTAGCTTGAAAAGATTGTTGGATACATCAACGATACAGCACCCAACAAGAAGCTACACGAAGGCCTTCGCGAACATCAGGACCACATCACCCAGAGCATCTACGACTTGAAGATGTGTCTGGCTCCAGAGCACGGGGTCTCTCCGCCGCAATTTCTGCCACATCGATACACCCGCACACGCAGGACGCCGCCGCCATCAGACCTTCAACGCCGCCTGCCCCCCCCCCCCCACCCCGGCCATGAACTGTGACGGCCATGGCTCTTCGGCATCACCACAATCCAGTTCCACGAGGACTAACGACACCATCCAGTCACGCATATAACCATCACCACTCTACACAGGTCGTAGCCAGGGTCTCCTGGATCATGACTGCTACCTGATCACCACAAGCGGGTTTCCGCACAGCTAGTTTCTACCCACGAACAGCCGGGTTGCTCAGGCGGTACCGGCCACCAAATTCGCCTCATAATCCCAACTAAATTAGCACCACAGGCCTCAATAAATAGAATCACCTCAGAACAACATCCCTCCCATGCCCCCATCCTTCTTCCTACCCATACCCAATCCACACTGTTGTTGGTTTAAAAAAAAAAAGGCTCTCGCATTCGAGATACACCGTTTGTAGCGACTTACTATGGTAAGTACTTCAGTCCCAGGCATCATCAGACTTCTTTACTTTAAAATACAAATGTCCGTTGTTTTTATGCCCCTGAGATACTGGCATTCCTTTGCTTTGAAGCATCTCTGAACTATACAGTTTCCATTGCAACAAAGGGATATTGTTCCTTTAAGATTAATTTGGAGGTCATGCCGATATACAGCACTTGTCGGATTAGCTAAAAGAATTGAAAGTGTATCCTCTAGTTTTATTACTATACATTTGAGAATTCTTCTTATGTAACGAAGTGAAAAAGTAACAGTAAAATTTTCAGTGTGTATTTAAACTGTTGAGTTAAATAAAACTAACGCCCCCGGGTGGGCTCGAACCACCAACCTTTCGGTTAACAGCCGAACGCGCTAGCCGTTTGCGCCACGGAGGCTACATTCCTTTTCCTCATACTGAATTGCAGTTCCCATGCATTCGCATGACAAGGACCAATAATAAAAAGTCTCTAATAAAAGGGCGTATGTGGTCCTACAAGGCTAATGTATAAACATCATATATAATACATTTACTGCCCTCTCAGATATGTACGGAATATGTAAATAATTATGAAGTTTAGTCTGTTTATATTGGTAGATTTTGGAGTTTGCAGAAGAAGGATGAATGAATAACTTTGTTAAACTTCATTACATATACAAATTCTTATACATTTACAATTTAATAATATTTACCTTATATATACCGATACATATCTCTAGGCACATGTCACATTACAAATCTTTATTGAGTTGCTGAATTTCCTTGGCTCCATAGACCCTAACACCATGGTTTTTGAGCTATAGGACACTATGTACCACATTTGGTTCTCAATCTACATTATCATGATTATTCTTATTACCAATTTTTCTTTACCATATACTTCTCACTAATCCTAAGTACTTTCATATTTCCAATACATTGTTTCTTGATTTAACACTCAGTAACCTTTTAACTATAATTTCAATAGGTAACATAGTCTACTTCTTTTTGAGTACTTTTCTTCATATTCTATCAATAAATGACACAAACTATTTGTTTTCGTATTACACATTATATACCTTCCTTGTTCTTCTCTACCCCTAAGCCCCTTGCCACTCCTGTTCTGGCCCATGGGAAGCCTTCTCTTGTCATTTTGTCACAAATATCCATATACTTTTCTCTTTCCCAATTCATTTTTATATCCCTATAGGTACATATTGAGGTTTTGGAATTTAAACTACCCTTTCTATGTCTTCTATCCTTATTTTCACTATTTTACAGAAACCTTTCTCTAATCTATTACTATTCCTCCACGTATCCCCAAATCCTACTTCATTCAGAATTTCTTCTGTGCGTTTGTACTTTAATACATTTTTGCTGCATTTCTGAACACTGCTTCAAAATATTATTAGTTTCCAATTCTTTTATTCCGAACCAGTATTTCAATGCTCTTTCCATAATTTTAGCTTTGCTACCATATCTTCCTAACTGCGTTTGTGCAACCCCATTTGGTGATGCTCTTGGTAAGCCCAAAACTAGTTTGCAAAAGCTCCTATGCACCTTGTTTCCATTATCCCATCCTTCCTCTATGACCCAAATTTCAGCTTCATATAAAATTTTCGCCTCAACATTTTATTTGTATCCCTGGTGTTTTGTCAACTTATGTTCCTATAGCTTTCATTACCAGTTAACCTTTAGCTAATACTGTTTTCTTTTTATCAATCCATCTACCATTACTATTTAGCCTTACTCCTAGATAATTAAATTTTTTATCACCCCAATTTCATTCCCTTGCCAACTACATTTTTAATCCTTCCTTATCTTATTATCTTTTTTGAATACCGTTATTTCTGTTTTGTTAGTGTTTATTCTCAGACTCCATTTATTAAAAATCTCCTGTATGGCTCCCATAATTTTGTATACTGATACATTTGTTGTAGTTACTGAAACAAGATCATCAGCAAATAGCAAGCCCGGTATTTCTCAGTTTCCAGTTATTGGAAGGTGTCTATTTTCATAGTTGATTTACTCTAGAACATCATCGATGAACAAATTAAATAATACAGGACCTAACTTGCAACCTTGACTTAACCGTATGATGTAATTTGGGGTCGTGTTCGTCAATAAATTGTTTGCTGTTCTTATACAAATATTATTTAGAACAAGGAAGACAATATTATGAGGTACGAATAAAAACATAAGGCATAGTATCCAATTAACAATAATAAGAAGAAGCATACATATCAAGGATTTAGAGTGAGTCGATTTGACCATGACGTACAGGCTGGCTGTATATAGCCAGAAGGTTTTTGTTGCGTGCCCACCCGTAAAGGGTTTTACCGGAGGTAAGGTATTCGAACGGGATTTTGTAGGATGGATATGGTGTAGGTTTTGAGATTTGGAGAATTTTGTGAGGTTACAGTTGTTGTACCTTCGGGATGAAAGGACAGGATGCAATTCCCTGCACCCTGGTGTTTTTAATTTAGTTTTGGGTTGGGGTGAATTTTGTTGCCAAACAACTTAGGAGATTATGTGGAGCTCAGCTTTAGCTGCTGTTAGGATTAGCTCCTGGGTTATCTTGGGTGCCCGCATGCCATGCGGGGCCCCGATGTTGTCTAGAACGGCGTCTAGTGGGGTCATAATCTCCCAGTGATCTAACAAGGGCGCTTCTGTGAGTCGGTAAAGTTGCGTAGAATTTTGATGCTCGTCACCTAACTTCGTCCTCCACATATGGAAGTCCCGAGGCTACGTGAAGCAACCTGGTAGGAAAATAGCGACCCACAGAATAGATAGAACGTAGCCCTCTATTCTGTGCACGTTGAAGCCATGCCAACCAGCTGTCTGCGGCCATGCCCCAGATCTCGCAGGTATGTAGCATCACGGGGATTACCAGCGCTCGGAGGCCAAGCGGCATCGTGCTCAACCCTAGCATAGGATACAGGGAAGGAATAGCTCCCTGTGCCCTTGCCCGCTAGTTCTCTTATGTGTTGGCGAAAGGTTAGGCCTCTATCCAATGTTACTCCAAGGTATCGGACAGAGTTAGTCCACTCTATCCTTCGACCTCGGAAGCTGAAGTTGGGGCAGTCTGCGGGGGTGTGGCATCAAGGATTTGAACTCGCGTTCGTCTACTTAAGTAACACATGCGTTTTACTGCTCGGCTACCATGCATATGGCTAAAAGCTGCAAAGCATCTCCCTATCTGTAGCATAGACTTGAAATGAAGCCAGGGTGATATCAAAATACATATTGAAAAAATTAGTTGTTCTTTCACACTAGTCGTGTATAGGCCAAACCTCAGTCTGCTTCTACCTCTCTACAGCGTGTAGGTATTGCGAACGCAGTGTCATCAAATGCTTCCGATGTTTCCGAATCGAACATTCTTTTCGGCAGCTTCTCATTTTTTTTCTAAAGCTGTATATGCCAACCTCGAGACTTAATCTTTCAGACTGCTATTATATTTGTGAAATAAATTAATTACAAACCAGTATTCTCTGTTTGAGTGCATCATTTTGAATTGACATGAAGGGTATTCCAATCAGAATTTCGATTTCGAAATTTCACCAAAAATTACAGATTTTGTAATCAATTAAATGTAAAAAGCAACTATTATATTTTATAAAAGTGGCATGTGTGTATGTTTTCATGCGTCAACACGATAATATAACATTTTCATAATTACTGAACTTTAACTTTAACTTATTGTAACCATTAAAGATAAGACCTGAAGATTTTGTAAAAAGCTCTCCCACTCCAGTTACTGGTCATACTGAACAATCCACGTGGTGTTTTTTTCTTCTTCACGAAATGAATAAAGAATTTGAGTAAATCAACGGGTATTTTAAGTTTTACGTGTCCAAGTAGATCCAGATTTTCTGCGTCGGTATAGCATTATAAATTCCTTTCATTGTATATACATATTATAAAGAGCCGAAGTAGAGCTTTTTAGATATAAAACGTATAAACCATACACAAATGAATGTGTATATTTTAGCATTAAACACTTTATTGTCACTGTTTAATTTTCAAATACTCACATTTTGTTCTTTACTGAAATGTTATCTCATTTCTTTCCTTCACATTGATGAAAAGTCCTCCTTTGAAACCGCCGTTTAAACACTTGCCTATCGTCAATGTGTATAAAAACGCATGTGAATGCTGTATTCTCATCTTTCATTTCTAAGGCACAACTTATCCCTGTTTGTGCTCAAAAGATATGGTCACAGTGATACAACATTTCACCAAGGCACAGCTATAATTGTTAGTGTACACAACAAATTCCACCTCAGGAACTGGCATTTTCAGTCAGTTGTTAAGTACCCAATCTGGATACTCAACTTCCTTTATCCTGATTTTGTGTAAAAGCAATCGCCCGAACAGGGATTCGAACTCTGGACCCTTAGGTTAAAAGCCTAATGCTCTACCGACTGAGCTATCCGGACCGCTTTCCCGGTATACATTTTATAACCAGACAAAATAAGTAATTACATTTCAGCGAACTTGAAATAGAAAGTGAACTGCGAAATAAATTTGGTACTGAATGCCACGAATTTCAACATTCTTTCAACTTTGGATCAACTACTTCACATTTGTAAATATATATTTGTAGTCTTGGTAGGAGAATGTATAACGACATAATGCATCATTGTTCAGACGCATGCTGTAGTTCAATCTTAGGCAATTGCGAAATACAGCGTTATACATTTATTTTTAATGGAAAATGAGTACTGATAACCAAATCTAGTGAGTTAGAAGACGAAATATTTAGGTTTAATTTGTAACGCCTATATTTTGGTATTGTAACTGCTACTCGTTCTATCTTGTTCGGTTTACTCAGTTCAACCTAAATTTCATTTAATTTTAAGCAGAAAGTATGCAGTTCTCTGGAGTTGCTCGTCTGTACGGTGACTACAGAATGGAACCCAGACATTACTCTGAGGGTCAAGGAACGTCCCCTCATAAATATCTCAAACTTATCAAATTTATCTTGAGTAATTGTACACAGTTGTGTTTTATTTTTTAATTAATGTAATAACTTTTAGTGTAAATGTATGTTTATGATATCCATTTCACAACAATAGTTCTATAATTGCGACACTTGGGTGTGCTGGCCTGCAGTTTCATTGCTGGTGCAAGTTTATATGGTCAAAACTGCAAGCTGGGATTGAAATAATCATGGCCAGATTTTTACCATGTAGTAAGGAGTACATTTTAACAAGCTCTGGAATATCAATATATAATACCAATAAACAAGAAGTCCAATTTACTTCACTGGTTGAACTGACAAAGTTCTACATATTTCTGTTTTTGACATGATGATAGTTCCTACCTACGAACCCAGATTTGAGAAAGGGAGGTTGAACTTTAAAGCAATCTTCACTATATTTTCAGGAAAGCAAGACATTCATTTAAAAACCCAATAATAATGATGATGATGATCATGATCATGATAATAATAATAAAGCTTTTGTTGCTGTCTGAGTATTTATATCAGTATTGCACTCTATTAGTCCATAGAGATAACGATAGAATATAGCTAGGCTGTTATCTGGCAGGTGCGGGAGAATAAAAGAAGCATCGACGAGGATGGGATTCGAACCCACGCGTGCAGAGCACATTGGATTAGCAGTCCAACGCCTTAACCACTCGGCCACCTCGTCTTCTTCGTTCCTATTCTTCCAAATATACGTTTTCGGAGCTTACAGTTGAATAGCCCTGAATTTGTGGCACTATAAGCACCTACTTTGATGAACAAAATAACTGATTATTATAATTCGTAATTACATTTTTTTAAGTTTATGTCCTCCAGCGTTAAGTCATATCGGACGATGAATGGAATGGGTGAAATGATGCTCAAATGGGCCCAGAGTCCCTGGATTTTAGAGTTACCCGACATTCGTCTTTCAGGATAAGGGAAAAACCCCGGAAAAAACCTTATCCAAGTAACTCACCCTGACTGCGTAATTACATGAACGATTAACGTAAACTGCTATGTCATCTCGTTTTGTATGTCCTATTCCTGAGGTATAAGGACATATATTTCATTGTCCTTACATGGCAAAGCGAGAAAGCGTATTGACAAAAATTCACAACACAGAGATATTTACCTCAGCTTATCGCACATATACAGTGAGTCCAGTGAATGTATAGACTGTACAGATGTAATCATGTCTTTTGGACAGCAATGTGTCATACATCGACAGAAGCGAGAAATCATATATAAATACAAGCAGCTTCCAATCGCTCTATTTGTGTTTTGTAACTTACTGTATATCAACTGACTAATATTTCACTCTTCAAATCGACCAGATAAGACCCGATAAGGGCCGATCACAGCGCTGATCACCTGAACATCGATACGCCTCAACGCTCTGTCGAATATACATTGAAATGGTCCTCAATTTGTAGCGTCCTTACTAATCTAATATATAAACAGTTGATAACGTGACCGACGGTGGTCTGACAGACATAGAATTCGGCTACAGAAAGACAATAGAAGTGATACAGAAGTTATCACCAAAATTGCAGATAATCTGTGTGGAAATAGTTAACTTCCTGATCTATCATCCCCTAATTAGCTATGCAATGTCATATGCCTATGTAATACATATCACATATAGTACTTAGAATTACAAATATATGTTCTCACGTATGTTACCTGCCAATTCTATAAGTAAATGGAGTTATGTAGAACTGAATGTGTAATTCTACAACAACTAATTTCACCGCTAAAGGACCCCCCTACCTGGTTAGGGTGGCTTGCCTGCTTCACATTCAAAAGCCAGATTCCACTCCCGATTAGAGTAAGTTACCTGGATAAGAGTTGGCCAGGGCTTTGTATCTTAGATGTCAAGTATACATTAGGCCCTATGTATCCTTGGCTCATTTGTGTATCATTTCGCCCAACTCATTCACTGTCGGTTATTATATAACTGATTAATCTTTGTGGTAACCAAAATAACGAAGAAAACTTTCTCACTTTTTAGACACGAATGATATTACGGGATTTGTTTTCCCAAGTTTTAAGCCCCTGTTTTATTTTTGTTGCGAGAATATGGTAGGGAATTTCAACTTTCTGATTCAACATATAATTTCAACTGGCCAATAAATATATTTATGAACTGACAAAATTGAAGTGTTCACAAGGAGAGTCAATAAACAGTTCATAAAGCTGCAATGCACAAATTCTCCATTAGATGAAAACAAATTATCACCGCTATTTCAGCGACGAAGTTATGTCTCCTGAGTGCATACGAGTATGATAGTTCTGCAAATAACACTACGTAAACTACTACTGAGAAATATAGACATTAAACAAATTAAAAATGCTAAAGCATGCAAATTGTAGGAATAATATTGTATTTTCGGCATGCATAATAAAATTCAGAAGAAAAGTCCCCTAAGTTGGCTGCTATATTTATTTGATCTTGAGACAGATTATTCTTTGTGCCTTCATGATATAAAAATTAACGTGTAATGTATTAACTAATCTTCAGAGTAAAGCTCTGGTTTCAAATACAAGCGTTGGCCTGAAGATAACTTTTTATTTAGTTTCAGTAACATAACATTACTGTACTTGAAGTTCTGAAGCACAGTTTGAATAATTTGAACAACTATTCGTTTTTATCACATGCATCTTGGAGGTTATTCCTTTCGAAGTTTACGTGAGTTTTACTGAAATCAGAACTAACCTTAAAACACAAATATTTAAAAATTGAATACCTAGAGATCTTCTTGAACATCTTCGCAGATATGCATCAGAATTACTGGGCAAATTATGAGCACATTAGCATGATCCTCTCTTTTACTTTCCTATTTCTTTTTCATGCAGATAATTGATTGCTTTCTATTTTTTCCCTTTAGTAATAAACCATCCAGTTTTCAGACACACACACACACACACACACACACACACACACACACACACACACACACACACACACACACACACACACACACACACACACACACACACACACATTCAACGCCGAATTGCAGCAAAATACATAACCTGCTCTCGCAACTTTCAACGTATTGGTTATACAGTTTAGTTCGAAAAAAGCGGCGATTAATTTCCAGCGGCTCAGTGGTCTAAGGGTATGATTCCTGCTTTGGGTGCAGGAGGTCCCGGGTTCAAATCCTGGCTGAGCCCTTGTACCCTTTTACGCTAATTAAAGCTTCCTGTAATGAACACAGATAGTACTGTACTGCACCATCATTTTCATAGAGATATTTTACCGGAAGTGCAATTTTTACCTCTGAATAAAGGAAAAACATTTTTTGTAAAAGGATATATATATATATATATATATGTGTGTGTATATGTGTGTATGTGTGTGTGTGTGTGTGTGTGTGTGTGTGTGTGTGTGTGTGTGTGTGTGTGTGTGTGTGTGTGTGTGTGTGTGTGTGTGTGTGTGTGTGTGTGTGTGTGTGTGTGTGTGTGTGTGTGTGTGTGTGTGTGTGTGTGTGTGTTTGCCATCATGTCTGTCTGGTTGTTTGTATCATATCAATGAAAAACTTATTGTTCATATCTACATGAAAACAAGCATTGTATAATTTTCTATAAAAGGACAGTCTTAATGCATGATAAATATTGTTAAAATGCACATTGGTCATGTATTTTCTCACAGAAGTAGGCATTTTCAAAATAATCCATATTGCAAGAATATACATATACATACCTCTTGAAAACATCACGTCCGCCTCGGTAGCTTAAATGGTAGCATATCTGCCTCACGTTCAAGAGGTATCGTGTTCGAATCTCGGTCAGGGTGATTTACCTGCATAAGGTTTTTCCAGGGGTTTCCCTTATGCTGAAAGACGGATGTCTTGTATCTCTAAGTTCCATGGGCACTGGACACATTGGGGCACAGTTTCATTTATTGTCCGATATGACTTAACGTTGAAGGACGTAAAATAACAAAAAAAAAAAAAAAAACAAAAAAAAAAAAAACATCAGTTTACGTGCAGGCATAACAGTCCAGATCCCTTTCTTCTATCTCCCTTTATGTTTATTTTCATTGTCAGAGACTATTATCAGGAATAAACTTTTCAATGCCGTTCTACAAGTTATAAATTTTATGCAAGTTAAAAATGTATCTTTAGTAAAGCGTGGATAAGAGACATGTGTTTTGTTATCAATATTACGCGTCTGACACATTTTTCAATAGAAGTTCTATATATTCAATCAGGAACAACTTATTTTCTCTTTGCTTAACCCGATAAAAGCCCAACAAAGCCATACGGTGTTTATACACCCGAATTCTTGAAAATTTCGATAAATAGAAGGAAATAACTAGTAAACAGCTAATGCTACAAAAATTGTGTAGTTTAATTAACTCCATATTTTTAACGATGCTTTGTTTGTACCTTACACTTCCATATGTATTCATTTTCTGAATTGGGGAATCTTCAGAAATTATTCTCTGGAAGTTCAAGATATATACTTCATCCATTATCTAAATATGACACTATGTAATATTTAATGACGTCTCTTTTGGAAAAAAATGAAAAGAAATAACCTTTCACATCTAAAAGACTAACTCATAAGAAGGACGAAGAAATTCGTAAAAGAATTACTTTACATTCTTAGACGACATAGAATTATAACCATCAGCGTTTTCTGTTTTTGGCCATTGCAGAACAATGCCAAATGATTTCATGAATGGAATGCTGGTAACATTTCGATATCAATTTTTTAAAACAGCATCTTGTCCACCAGCTCGACCTTCTCTCTATGAAATGGTGGGATGAAATCTCTAACAGACCGATTGTTGTCTTATCTTTTTTCTTTCATTCCCTTTTCATCTTTCAGGATTACTTGTCAGTTTGAAAATTTGGCTGTGGGCAGGGTGCAGTTTCAGGAGCTATGTACACCTTGTTTCTTGGCCCACCATGGAGTAACTATCCAGGATGCTGGGGACATCCCATTGTCCTGTCCTAGCTGCTGAGAATTTTCGGTGGTGCGTTAGGTGATAATGTACTAAACTTCTGAGAAATTCTACATATCTGTGCGGCTCTGCTGACTCCTTTGCCGGCCAGGGTTCTTTCATAAGCCCATGCTTTCCCCCTGGGGAGTGATATAATACACAGCCCGTAATAGTTCTCAGCGTGGCTGTTGTTCTTCTTTCCTTACATAACATCTACCATTTGGTAAGTGCGGAAAAGGTATTATGATTAAGGAATATATGTAATAACGGTGAAAGGGTTGAACTTAGCGTTAGAAAATACGCAGGTTCAGTAGAATGTTACAGATATTGGTGATTTAACAAGATTATGAAAGAAAATAAAATAAATTATATGTGCTTCTATTTCACCATGTAATATTTATTTAAAGCAATTCAGATCAGTTTAAGCCTGCCTCGGTGGCGTAGATAGTAGCGTGTCTGCCTCACGTTCAAGAGGTCCGAGTTGTAATCTCGGTCAGGGTGAGTTACCTAGATAAGGTTTTTCCGTGGTTTTCCCTTATCCTGAAAGACGAATGTCGGTCACTCTAAGCTCTATAACCCTGGGCTCTTTGAGCATCATTTCACCCATTTCATTCATCGTCCGATGTGTCTTAACGTTGGACGACGTAAATTAAGATAAGAAAAGTCAGTACAAGTTGGCTTGTATAGTGGGTGTTCCGTCACAAACACAAAACTACTGTTATGTAGTTGCAAGTAGTAATTTTAGAACAAATGACATTTTCAGTTTAGGAATTACAATTTCTGTGAGATGTCACGAATACCGAATATCGAAATTTTCCCCCTCCCCTCATTTACTCTGTGACCGAACAAAAACACAGAAACACAATTTGAACTTCCTACTGAAGTATAGTGCCTGGATTAAACAAATGAGAAGATTCTACAGCGTCCAAAGATGAGAAGGTATTGTTCTAAATATCCTTATAATATAACATGCTTAGATTCATTTGGTTGTTATTAGAATACTCCAAAATTAAACAACTTACGTCAGGATAATATTGAAATCAAAATAAACTCTAAGATGTTCCCATAATATGTGCATGTTAGAGACAATTTGTAGAGGGTCGCGTCTTCAATGTAGCTCGCTAGCTGAATCGGTAGGGCATTAGTTTCAGAGTTCTGCGTTCAAGTTCCTGTTCCGGGAATGCATATTTTTTCATAGATTTGCTTTGTTTGAATGCAATATGATCAGGACAGTCATTTGATCAGGACGTTTGATTACTGTTATATTCAAATGACAAACGTAAGATGTACTTACTTGAATGAAGGGTCAGACACATCTCAACCACATGACCTGCAATATGCACGAAACAGAAACCCAGTAGCTTATACAAGAATATAATACAGGAATACACATTGTTGAATTCTTAAACAACACATTTAAACAATTGGTAATCGGTATACCTGCCAAAGGCATAACCTGCTTCAACGGCTGCAAGACTAGATAGAAGAAGCTCTGAAACTGATGCATTTTGCTGTGTCTACCATCTAACACTAGAGCAAGAATTATATTTAACTCAAAAACTTGGTATACTTGAGATTTAAAATAAAAATATATTTTGAGGATATTTGAATAGATTATAACATTAAAAAAAGACGTTTTGTGTTCGTTTGCGCTTATTTTTGAAGAGTTAAAGCCCGCCGTTACGCTACATGGTATTACAGACAACAGGCACCAATGATTCATCAAATGAAATCGTCATTGGCAAAGGAAATTTGGGAGAAAATTATCTAGGCCTGCATTTAAGTTAGCCGTCCCGTATTTTCTGGTTATGAAGACTGGGAAAATGCCTCAGTAAGGGAGGACTGTCATGACGGGATGTAAACCGCACACCGCCTATTCTCAAATCGATGATCTATGACTTTCGCCCCCGATTCCATAAGCACATGTATGTGTTGTTGTACATGTGGATATGTGTACTAAACTATAAGTAGTTGGAAGAAGATAAATTCAAAACGACTGAACTGTAGAGCTCTCATTCTATTTAATATCCATTTAAATAAAAATGTGAAATGTTAGTGGTTTACTCGATATTGAAGGCAAACATCAAAGTACAACAGCGATTCTTTTCACTTCCTGTAGTACTGCATTACAACATTTTATTCCACACAAGAATTGCATAGGGAAATTTTACCTTAAATATAAGTTTTGTATATGCGTGGCATATTTTGTCTTAGGTGAATTTGATAATGTATTATACGCAGGTTTACTTTATTTCTGCATCAAATACAGCAGCCTGCGTGGCGCAATCGGTTAGCGCGTTCGGCTGTTAACCGAAAGGTCGGTGGTTCGAGCCCACCCGGAGGCGGTTGATTTTTACTAATGTGTGAACAAGTAATTAAGAAGAGTTGAACCAGATAACAAAGGTATGAATAAAGTTCACGTTTTAAATATTTCCGTAATGATCCAGATTTTTCACTGTAACAAAAACAGTCATGTTACACAGTTGAGCGTTAAGTAGTACTTTTCATTTAATTTTATAACTTTATATTCCCTGTTCTACTTAACTGCTCACATTTTATCAATGTTTTTTTTTTTTTCCTTCTTTCTACAACACAGCATACTAATCGAATATGAAGGTTTGTTTTCTGAACGTTGTACAATATACAGTGTGGCCCAGAATTTACTTGTAGTATAGCAGCTCTACGGAATGCTATAGTGATGGTTCCAAGAGGTCAAATGGTGTTGGTTGTGCTTACGTGTGTGGAACCGAACCGTATATATACGGATTACATACTAGCACTTCTATTTATACTGCAGAGCTTTATGTAATATACCGAGCCATTTTACACGTACGTCGACGAAAATTGGGGGACTGCTTAATCCTGAGTGATTCCCTCAGTGCACTTTTTTTTCTTATTTTATTCTTTTTATTTTTTTAATTTTGTAATTAAAATATATATCTATGTATATAGATACATATTTTTTTCCTTATTATCCGATTTTTGATTATTTCTGTTTATTTTCTTATCTATTTTCCTAATTTCACAAATATTGAATCCCAAGGCGGGATTCAAACTCGCGACCCCCTACGCTGCGGAACGCTAGAGACATACGCTTTAGCGACCATGGCTGCGAGAGTCGGCTTCAAAGCCTAGTACAACTACCACCCTATTGTGCAGCGTATCCAAGACGCCCTCCACGTTTTACACGTTTCCGGCATTAGCGTGGTGTGTGCATGGATTCCTGGTCACGTAGGCTTGCGGGGGAATGAAATGGCGGATTTAGTAGCCAGGAAGTATACCATGAAGCCCAGGGTTCGAGTACCACCTGTGACATCGGAAGATTTTAGGAATGTAATGCGGAGAGCTGTGCAAACCTGCTGGCAGGAAGAGTAGTCCGCTCTCCGCAGCAATAAACTTAGATCTGTGACAGAGCATCCGATTCCCTGGGTTACCTCCTGTCGTTCATCTCGTCGTGAGAAGGTGAGTTTGGCTAGTTGCGCATTGTGTGTATGTGTGTAGTGTTTAACGATCGCTTTTACTAAATACGGCACCGCAGGCGGTGACACTGATGATACATGAGATGAAGATGGAGCACCGGTGGAATGAGATGGCAGGGGAAACCGGAGGTCCCGGAGAAAACCCGCCCCAGCGCCGTGTTGTTCACAACAAATCTCACTTTGCGGTCGCCTGGTATCGAACCCGGCCGCCTTGGTGAGAGCCAAGCGGTCTAACCACTGAGCCACGGCGCGGCCACTAGTTGCACATTGGGCACAGCGTTTTTACCCTAGTTTTCTGTTTAGAAAGGAGCCTGCTCCACTGTGTCCTTTTTGCAACGAAGCGTTATCTGTCCGACACGTGCTGCTAGAGTGCTGTTGCCTAGCACACCTTAGGACGTCTCTGCAGCTGCCGGCCTATTTGCAGAATTGCTAGCGGATGACAACGAATTAGTGGAGAAGATTTTAGGCTCTTTTCAAGGTACTTTAGAATTTAGTGAAGGGGATTTTTTAAAGTATGGATTTATATTTATTTTTTATGGTCGTTTTTGTTTCGTTTTTTGTTATCTACATGTATTTTTGTAAAATTATTTACACTTGTATAGTTTTAGAACCATTTATATCTGGCTGTTGCCATGACTAAAATTTCAAAAAGCGCTGAAAACCTCTGTAGTTGAGCGCCTTTATACACATAGCATCATCATCATCTACGGAATGCTCAACCAACTAAAGTGGGCATCGCATCACTATAACACTGAGGTGTTGTTACTTAAATGGAGAATTAGAAGAACTGGAACAATGGAATTGAAATTGTGTAGAAATCAGTATGAGTGGACCTTCTGTGCTTGACTCATTAGGAATGAGTTCAAATCCCGGCTGAGCCCTACTTTTTTATAAGTATTTTAAACTGGCATTTCTAGTAGGGGAGGAGGAATTGTATTTTAGCAACGTTTTCCACAGGTTCATACTTGTTAAGTGCATTTTGGAGCATACACATCCCTTGAATTTGTTGGGGTAGCTATCAGTGGCTCAGTGGTCTAGGGGTATGATTCCTGCTTTGGGTGCAGGAGGTCCCGGGTTCAAATCCCGGCTGAGCCCTAATTTTTATAAGTATTCCAAACTGGCATTTCTAGTAGGAGAGGAGGAATTGTATTTTAACAAAGTTTTCCACAGATTCGTATTTGTTAAGTACATTTTGGAGCATACATATATCTACCCCTGAATTGCTGTGGTAGCTATCAGTGGCTCAGTGGTCTAGGGGTATGATTCCTGCTTTGGGTGCAGGAGGTCACGGGTTCAAATCCCGACTTAGCCCTACTTCTTTATAAGTATTACAAATTGGCATTTCTAGTAGGAGAAAAGGAATTGTATTTTAGCAAAGTTTTCCACAGACTCATATTTGTTAAGTACATTTTGGAGCATGCATATCCCTTGAATTTGTTGGGGTAGCCATCAGTGGCTCAGTGGTCTAGGGGTATGATTCCTGCTTTGGGTGCAGGAGGTGCCGGGTTCAAATCCCGACTTAGCCCTACTTCTTTATAAGTATTACAAATTGGCATTTCTAGTAGGAGAAAAGGAATTGTATTTTAGCAAAGTTTTCCACAGACTCATATTTGTTAAGTACATTTTGGAGCATGCATATCCCTTGAATTTGTTGGGGTAGCCATCAGTGGCTCAGTGGTCTAGGGGTATGATTCCTGCTTTGGGTGCAGGAGGTCACGGGTTCAAATCCCGACTTAGCCCTACTTCTTTATAAGTATTACAAATTGGCATTTCTAGTAGGAGAAAAGGAATTGTATTTTAGCAAAGTTTTCCACAGACTCATATTTGTTAAGTACATTTTGGAGCATGCATATCCCTTGAATTTGTTGGGGTAGCCATCAGTGGCTCAGTGGTCTAGGGGTATGATTCCTGCTTTGGGTGCAGGAGGTCCCGGGTTCAAATCCCGACTTAGCCCTACTTCTTTATAAGTATTACAAATTGGCATTTCTAGTAGGAGAAAAGGAATTGTATTTTAGCAAAGTTTTCCACAGACTCATATTTGTTAAGTACATTTTGGAGCATGCATATCCCTTGAATTTGTTGGGGTAGCCATCAGTGGCTCAGTGGTCTAGGGGTATGATTCCTGCTTTGGGTGCAGGAGGTCACGGGTTCAAATCCCGACTCAGCCCTACTTCTTTATAAGTATTACAAATTGCCATTTCTAGTAGGAGAAAAGGAATTGTATTTTAGCAAAGTTTTCCACAGGTTCATATTTGTTAAGTACATTTTGGAGCATATATATCCCTTGAATTTGTTGGGGTAGCCATCAGTGGCTCAGTGGTCTAGGGCTATGATTCCTGCTTTGGGTGCAGGAGGTCCCGGGTTCAAATCCCGAATGAGCCCTACTTTTTTATAAGTATTCCTAACTGGTATTTCTAGTAGGAGAGTAGGAATTGTATTGTAGCAAAGTTTTCCACAGGTTGTGTTTGTTAAGTACATTTTGGAGCTTCTTGGATTTGATAATATACCTAAATGCGAAATAGCTGTAGGTAGATCCAGACTCGTCATCGAATATCTTATATCATCTCTTTCGGGATATATGGATTAAGGAAAAAATACCGAAAAGGTAGGGTAGAGGAGTAATTAAGTATTGTCACGTCCTATTTATTAGATGACCATGGATTCGGAATTTTTAACACAAGTTTCATACCGAGACAATGTGGGGGAAATAGCTGAGGTTGGAAATACTTGCTTAGCCCACAGATGAGGAATCTTAGGAGTTTTATATAAAAAGGAGGATTACACAGAGATACAATTAAAACATGATTAAAAAGAGGTTTGCTTATAAGACATATATTTAATTACAAACATTGCCCAATGGGCCTCATACCATGAAATCTGAGGCGAGACGCCCGTCCCAACTGAAGGCTGCTATCACATTGAGAGAGAACACATGGCTAATACTTCCTACCTCGTCACCAGAGGTAACGTCACATGTACAAGCCATCACTCAAGTCAACTATGTGACAATATAACCTTATTATCCACTCCAAGTAAACTTTTCACCAGAATCATTTTGAATAGAATGAAAGATGGATGGAAACTAAACTAAGGAAATCACAACATGGCTTTAGACCAAGGAAATCTTGATCTCATTAACACCGTGAGAATAACAATGCAACAATCCTCAGAGTAGAATAATCTACTACACCTGAAGTTTATTACTTTGTCAGGGCCTGCAATCTGCTGGATGGAGAAACAGTTTGGTAAACGTTAAACAAGGTCAAAATCTCAAGCAAAATTGTACTACCCAACAACAAAACAACAAAAATGTCATACTTCCTCAATAAAGGCAGATGATTCTTAAGGGATAAAAATTGCTGATTTTGAAAATTGCCTCAGAAATCTCCTATCACATCACCTTAAAATGATATGAAGACATTTATGTTGTCACCCTATGATTTCAGATAAGACATCTTACATTTATTGTTGTGGTATAATGATAAGTGGTATGGTGCCATATATCATACTGAATTTCTCGCCTCGGTAGCGTACATGGTAGCATGTCTGCTTCACATTCAAGAGGTCCCGTGTTCGAATCTCGGTCAGAGTGAGTTACCTGGAAAAGGTTTTTTCCGAGGTTTTCCCTTATCCTTACGGACGAATATCGGGTAGCTCTAAGATCCATAGATCCTGGACACATTTGAGCATTATTTCACCCATTTCATTCACCGTCCGATATGACAACGTTGGAGGCGTAAAATTAAAAAAAAAAAAAAAAAAAAAACATAGTGAATTAAGATTAATTGAAAAAGCCGTTTTAACACGTGTGCAGTAATATTTTTACTACATATTTCAGCGATACATGTAACCATGCCTAAAAGTTCTTGATGACATGTGATTGCCTCTTATATTGCTATCTGCTTTCCTGGGTCCTCGCGCCCTTGGTGCCTCTTCTCCATCACGGAAATGTCCTGATAAAACCGTTCCCCTTGTTCATCACTAGTATCACCCTGATATTCTGGAAGAAGTTCTGAATGTGAGTGGAGAAAATGAATTTTCAAAGACATTTTACAACCTATACCTTTGTAGCGTTTCAGCAAACAAGGGCACTAATATTTTATCATTTTCTTTCTTTTTATTTCCAAGAAAACAGACAAAACCCCTGTAAATGATAGCCAATCTGCTAATTCCTACGGTTGTAACACCTTTTCAAACATTTTCTCCTCACGAGTCTTCAGATTTGAGGTGCTACCTTCAATTTTGCGTAAGTTAACTGTGGAAACTTGTCTTGCAAATATGCAAACCACTACCATCTTTGTTTACACCTTAGCATAATTCTTCATCAGCAAAGTTTTATATCTAAGGAAGGAGAAGAATCTATCGTGCTGAACCAATGGTGTTTATTCTACATTACCCTCGCATGAGATATATTCATATCGCCCGCCCCACTGTTGTACCATATAATGTTTTTGCATATCACTGCTGTCCCACAAAGACAAAAAACATCATTTTAACCAGCTTGTAATCCAAGCAGGAAACCAATTATTTTAAGGTCAGTACGTATTTGACTGGAATGAACCTCATATTTTACAGCACGTACAATTTCGGCCAAACGTTCATAACCTTTTTGGAGTATACAGAAGTGAAGTTCCTTACCATTATGAAGTAATACAGCGTTTAAGATGAGCTTTGATGAATCTATCAGCAAATCGCAGGCCATCTGTATTATGTTCAATTCCTGTCCACTGATTAAAACATTTGTCTCCACAGAAGCATATATTCTCTTCCATTGAAAAATATTTTCAAAATTTCTGATATCTATTTCAAAACTGTAATTTTTGTATCAGGTGGAAGTAATTGTCCTTGTTGTAGCCTGGAACCTATAAGTTCAAATTATTTTTGACAAATTTATATCGCATGCCAAATCATTCAACTTCACTTGCTCTACAAAATGCCTTCCAAGTTCAGAATTTTCTGGTTAAAAGTCAGGATCTTTGGAAGTAGAGGACTGGTTAAATTGAATAACATATATTCATCTTAAATTTTGTAATTAACTGCTTAGGCAACCCTGTAGGGCAAGGACAGGCAACCTATGACACGCCTGTTACCGGCTAGAGCTCGAACAAATTTGGAATTATGTATATCTAAAATATTTAACGATTGTGACGCGATGTGCCATTTTAAGCACCATTTTCATAATCTATATGTGAAAATGCATTGAAAACATATATTATTCTCGTGGAGATAAACTCCCTGTTGGGTAGTGTTATTAATATGTTAAAGACATTTACAATAATAACGGGAAATTTTCTGACCCTTTTACAACTAAAAAGAATTTAAACAGGTTTGCTTGCTATCCCCATCGTTGTTTATTTTATTTATGGATTATATTATGAATAGTGTACGTACTACATGGCAAAGTGAGAAGTCGTATCGGAAAAAATTCGCAACTCAGAGATGTTCACGTCAGCTTATCACACAAACACGGATAGTCCAATGTATAGTCTGTTCAGATATAGTCATGTCTTCGGGCAGCAAAGTGTCATACATCGACAGGCGCGAGAAAACATATCATACGGACACACGCAGCTTTCAATCGCTCTATTTGTGTTTCTTAACTTACTGTACGTCAACTTACTAATATATCAATCTTCTAATCGACTGTAAAAGACCCGATAAGGAACGATCAGAGCGCTGGTCACCTGAAGGTCGATACTCCTCAACGCTCTGTCGAGTAATAGTAACAGACGTCGAGGTTAAATGCCGGACTAGAAAGTTTAGAATATGCAGATGATGTCAGTGTATTGGCACATTGATTCACAAATGTAAACTTCATGACCTACATAAATTTGCATCCACTGCTGGATTGTAATTAGATAAGCATCAAGTTAAAGAAATGAGAATTAATAATAGAGTTGATCGTGCTCTTATGTTATAAATAGAATGAAAAAGGTACAAATGAATGTACATATCTGGACAGCATAATTTCTATGAATGGTGGTTCGGATGAAGATGTTGGTGCCAGAATAAAGAACGCTAGATATGCTTTCATCCAAATGAATACAATCCGACGCTCAAGGAAAATTACCTTAAGGTATAAATTAAGATCATTTGATTCAAATTTTAAATCAATTTTACTATATGGTTGCAAAACTTGAAACGCAACCAAGCAAATTGTAAGAAAATTTCATGTCTTCATAAACCGTTGCCTGAGAAATATCAGGGGTATCTGGCGGCTGAAAATTATAACCAACAAAGAACTATGGGAAATAGCAGATCTGTACGAAACCTCTAAAGAAAAGAAATTTAGAAAGTGAATGTGAATCGGACATGTATTGGGGAGAGAAAATGACATCAAAAATTGTATTTCATTGCAACCCCAAGGGAGTTAGTAGACGTAGAGGAAGAAACAAGGGCAGAGATCAAGCGACACAGGCAAAGGAGACTAAAACTGGTAAGCAACAGATTTCGATGCCGTTCTTTTATCAAAGCAGATACTTCTTTGCGGAGTGAACAGGACTATCACTACTAGATCGGAGCTAGAAGCATTAAATCGGAACTATTTCCTTTATTATATTCTTAATCCTGTAATTATTAAAACTTGAGATGATATCCTTTATCAATAAAAATTAATAAAGGTAATAATGATATTATTATTGTTCTTCCAGTATTACCTAAAAGAGTTATTAAAAGGTGTCCTGACCGTTGATGAGGTTTAAAACGCTAAAAAATGAGTTGACAAGTTGAGGCGACATTTTGCACCTTAATTGATATCCACAATATTGTTGACAAAAAACTCTACGCTGAATAAGTCAAGAAATACTTTACAAAACTTGCTAATTTTATGTGGTAATGTTGACTACTCAGGATTTATTATGAGTATTTAATAAATTTATATTCGATAAAGAAGAAAAGCAGACGGTAAGAAATGATAGTACAACATTGTAGTATCTATACATCTTGCTAAATTTCTAGAAATGCAGTAACATGTAGATCAAAACGATTTAATGGATTACTAGATTACGTAAATTAATATTAATAATATAGATTATCGACGAGGATGGGATTCGAACCCACGCGTGCAGAGCACATTGGATTAGCAGTCCAACGCCTTAACCACTCGGCCACCTCGTCTTCTGCGTTCTAGCTTCGAGAAGACACGTGATCTGTTCAGTTACAACAGCAAAACGTTCCTGAATTTGTAGTCTTCTAACTATTCTGATAACAAATAAGTGATAATCTGATTTATACAGTAGTGCAGCACATATCCAGCGGTGAGTTAACGTGTACGCCACTTGTTAAACTTCTGGGATTCCTCTTGAAAACGATGCAATGCTAATATTTTACTTTTGTTACTAAAAACTCTGTTATTCACAAACGCAGTTATCTGACGGAATTACTCTGTAAATAAATGAATTTATGTAAAACTAAATACAGAACTCTATGTAGTTAATGTCACCGCTAAAAAGGCGCACCTCCGTGATGTGGGTGTAGTGTGTCTGCTTCACATTCAACAGCCCGCCTCTGTAGCGTGGTAGTAGGATTAACAAAAAGGTATGTCAAAATTTTGGAAAAACATTTCTTGTGTCTAGAGAATAAAAAATGTTATGTGAATATAGGTCACGAAATTGTTTGTTTTTCCCTTCTTTTTTCGCCCTATGGTAAAGCTCACTTTCAACAACTCTGCTTCTACGGTGAGCAATGTAATTATGTAGCTGTTCTGTAGCCATAACCTCACAACAGAACAGTAGTTTAATAGTGTAGTAGTAAACATTCGATTTTATATCTGATTAAATTATGTCAAAGTGACATTTCACCGTTGTGTCACAGTGCAGTACGTAGTAAACCATAAGCAGCAGGGAAACAAATTTGAAAGAATGAACTTCGAAAATGTAGTTATTGGGTTTAAAGCAACAAAAGTGAAACTTGACTGTTTTATTCGACTTCGGCGTTGAGATTCTTTTCACTTTCTCTAGACTAAATTATAATGTGTTCCACACAAAAATGAGATGGTGAGATTTTAAATACGAGTATATGACTTGTAACCTTCTGTAGAGAAACTTACGCCAGTGTGTTTCTTAGCTGTGATAGTAAACATACTACATTTGATTTGAGTAGTACAAATTACGTATCTTAGGTCAAGTAACGCAATGCATCACTGTTTTGCACAGAAGTACTGAGCAGTAGCCTCCGTGGCGCAACCGGCTAGCGCGTTCGGCTGTTAACCGAAAGGTTGGTGGTTCGAGCCCACCTGGGGACGGCTTATTTTTTGTAATATTGTCACAGATTGTATTAATTTACTCTGTTGACTCAAGTAGTAGGTGACGTCACTCCCTCCCCTCCTTTATGACTAGATGAATAATCTTTAAGAGAGAGACGGTCTCTCTGTGACTGCCAACTGAATGAACAACATGTAACTGTAGGCAGCTCCGCTTCTGGGCAGGTAAACGGCCGTTATGGCCGCTTTTGTAAATCTGTTTGTTGTAGTAAATATTCTTATTAAGTGAATTACACTTTTAATTAGCTTTACCCTACCTTTTTACCAATGGACCATTATAGAAAAGATCCCATCCTCTCGCTAAAGCCTGTAGTTCTGCTCTGAGTGTTTGCTCCCGAGTTAAAGGACAATTGGAGTGTAAATGAAGCAATGAAATTTCAATATTTTTTAGCTTCTATGATTGCAACTTTACTTTTACTTACCAACATAATGAAAATTTAACGCTCTCATCAAACTTAAGTGTGAGGTCTACCTTTTAGTAGATATTTTTGGTCATTTCTGTGGCATTCATGTCTTTCGTACCTTTTATGTGATTTCTGAAGTTTTTGGATACTGAGAGTAATAAAGAATTTTTGGAAAGGTTGTGTATCTGTGGAGTGATATGTTAATATCAAAACTTCAGTTCTTAACCGCAAAAATGTAGAGTCTATGACCACTTCTAGATTGGTAAAATGTATTTAATTTAAATATTAAGTTTAAAGGACATTTGCAGAATGTCATAAACAAACAAAAATCGATAAATCTGCAGTACCATACCACTTCTGTAAGGAAGACCACAATTGATACAGAATGGGAATTTGATTTATCAAAGTGTTCAGGACTGACAGTACATTTATGTGGAAAAAGAACTTCATTTATACAATGGAAAGTTCATCTAAATTCGAACTTCAAATTTAAGGTCACCGACAGAGGTGAAAATTAGCTAAAGCTAGCTGAATCAAAATTCAATAGTTGATATAAGTTAATGATGTAAGGGAAGATAGAACGAAATGACTTTGGGTAAATAATAGCAACTAATGGAGCATTGATTATTAGGACTACTCATTTTATATTATTAATTTTGCGTTTCAGTATATCATAGCCCTACACATTAGAAGAATTAGCATTATTGACTTAATGACTTTGGACTTAGTCATTACTAACAATTTACCGGTATATAAATATATGTTAACCAGTATCTATGGGGTCATTTAACACAGGTTTTGGGCTGTGGGAAGAAGACTTACATGAAACGTACACAAAAGTTTCAAGATAAGCCTCTAAGATCAACAGTAAATGTGCATATTCATAATTTACAATAAGGCCTCGGCATTAATTCATTTGGAGAAGTAAGAAAGGCGGTTATTATACATGAGGAAACACTACAATAATTGAGATAATAACATGATGAAAGGTTAAATAAGTGTCAAGTGCGAAGATTATAATGAAATAAAACGTTTTAGTTAATTTGTGGTATAAGTAAAGATGTGGGAATCAACATTGGACAATAGCTCAATAAAATAAAACTAAACATAACATTAATTTAAGTAGTTAACCACAAACTCTAAGTTGTCATTTGTGTACAAAATGTTCCAAGGAGGGTTAAAGTAGTCAATGGCTATATTTGTATTTTGAAGAGAAAACTTCTTTAGGTGCGTTTAGCACTTTTTCTGGGTAGTGAATTAAACTAAGCAGTCACTCTGGAATATGTGACGCTCATTCGGGTGAAGTCGGCTCGAGTCGGCTCAATCCGAACTAACTCCCCGACACTCATTCGTTATTTTTTCAGTCTTATGTTGTCCGTACCACTATACACCGTAGATTTTCTGTCGCACTCAATAGCGTATCAACAATACGCATCCAGGTATGTTTAATATATTTCTTCAAGTACTCCAGAACAGATATCTCCGCACAACAATAGGTGCTGATTGGTACATACCAAATGCAAACATACACTCTGACCTATCCTTTCCTACATTGACTGACTACATCCTTGACCTTTCACGCAAATTCTATGCCACCCTTCCAGACAGTTTCAATCAGCTAATCCGTGGCCTCGGGGAGTATGATATTGACCCAGGAAACACCTACCCTCATCCCAGAGCTGTTCTAGACACCTAACATCATCCCATCATTGAAACTCCAAATTTCAAATTATTCTCTCGCATCCTCTCTACCGGACTATACATTATACTTCTAGAAATAAAACTCACCGCCTAACCACCATCTTTCTATTACTTTGTTTAATGTCAGTAAGGGACAATGTCCCGGGATGGCTAAATGTCGAAGGCCCCTGCTCTTCAGAGTAGGGTGCACCTTCAACGACACCACTGCTGCTGCTGGTTTTAATATATTTCAAATACTATGAAAAATTCAGAAACCCTACAGGAATTTCATTAAAAAATAATTGTCTTAGTGCCGTTCTTACAAACGCCTGCCAAGTGCCGGTAACCGATCTGGTCAGATAACCTTCTGTCATTTAACAAGTAGACAACGTGGCAAATTCCACTTTAAACAATAATAATAGTCAAAAGAAACAGACAATATCACCGAAGTTCGGTATTTGAATAATTAAAACCATAATAACGAAAAATAAAACGTGTGTGCTAATTGGAAATAAAAGTGTTCTTTTAAAAGATATGGTTACTTTTATTGACAATTTGTCTTTATTATGAGTAGTAAAACGTTAAAAAACAATAAATTAAATGTAATAACACGTAAATAATAACATTTTCACGTATTAAAATGACGTTTTGCGTTTATTTTCATTTACAACTTTTAGGTTATGTTTTTCCAAGAACTGAAAGACCGACCAAGGGCCAAAGGATTTGATATATAAATTTGATTTTTTATAGAAAGAATATTTAAATATATATTATTTAGTTTGTAAAATAAAGGTTTAAGTAAAAAACATCCGGAAAAAACATTTGAATTGATTTGAAAATGTATTATCAGTATCAATTGTAACAAAACATTTGAAATGAATATGAAAAATGTGTACGAACGTGTAATAAAATATGGAGTAATGAGTATATGTACGGACATGTAATAACATGTGTAAAATGTATATGTAACCAAACATTTCCGAATATTAAAAAATAAGCAAATGAATATAATGTAATTATGTTATAAGATATGTATGAATTTGTACTTTTATTAAAAATAAGAATGCAATGAAATATGTGTGTCAGCAAAGAACAAAATATGAAAACTGATTGTGAAATAGCATATATTTTAAAATAACAATAAAATACATGTAATACGGTATATTATGTGATTTTATTTTACTTCCTTTATAGATCCTTTATGTATAAACCTCTTCGCACGGTCGCAAGTCCGTGGTCATTCAGTTGTTTCAGAGTATTTTCATTTGCGAGAACACTTAGCGTAAGGCATGAAATGTTTAGCTCGCAACTGGCCTCCTTGCGCAAGAATAAGTGTCAAAATTAAATTTTTTAAATAATTTTAATAATAATTTATAATAAATAGTTTTTAAGTTTTCACTTCTGTCGTGTGGTCAGAAATGTGTCCAAAATGTGCCTATAAGCAAACACAACTTTTTGTTTATATAGTTTGACCTTCATTACACATTTTGTTTTATATATAAGAAGAACGCAGCAGGCTTTAAGCGATAATCAGATGTTTCAAGAGCTGGACGATTTTAATTTCTTGGGGAATGTAATGCATTCCTATAAAATTCCAGAGGCCTCAGCTGATGTCTGCTGCTCTACTGTAGGATGTGTATACCATGCTATTCGTATTATGTGTTTCATTGGCAATAATATATATGTAAACTCAGGTGAAATAAATGTGATGCTTTACACTGGATTTTCATGCAGGTGTGAGGGAGGAGGAGAATCCTACTGGGTTTGAACCTTGATTAATGCCTCCTGCCCTGAAGCTGCTACATGTCTTGTGTTAGGATTCGGCAATGCAGATAAACCTGTATCGTTGCGGAAATATTTAAAATGAAACTAGCAGCTCTGGGTAAGCTCGAATTACACAAATTTGAGATAACTGCCGAAGGCTCTAAATGATTGCGTCACTGAATCTATCATTAGTGGTAAATAAATGATGGAAAACAAGTAATGTGACACATTTATACGACTTTCTCTATTAACGACGAATATCTCACCATTCAAATAAAGATTGATTCTTCTAGCTATCTAGATAACAATACCCAATTAGCATTTAATAGCTGGTTCTTGGGAATGCGCTTGTGCGCTTAAGAAAGGAAAAGGAGACGAGAAATAAGGTGAAATATTTTGTATAGGAAAACCACAGAATGGATCCAGCAAATTGTAGGCGAATAAGTGCTTTTCCATCTTCCCCAAAACTTTTGAACGTTCTGTTTCTGCTTCGTCTATTAGAGGCTGTTGAAGATTTAAATACTACCTTCCAGTTTTGCTTCACGTAACAAGATTCTTGCCCGCAACAGCTATTTAGAATCACAGATGCTATGCTTGACAACTATGAAAAACAATCAGTCAGCTCAGGGCTTTTCTTGAACACAGAGAAAACTTTTGATAAATTCTGATGTTAAGCTCTATTGTATACATTTAAAACTAACACTTCAGACGCTTACTACAGAATACTTAAATCCTGCCTCTCTAATCGCGCTGTGACTTTGTGGGTTCGTAGACTTAAAAATCCAATTTGCAGAAATTCTAAATGTTCTTTATTTCCGTAGAAATACAGTGATAAATTCTCTCGTAATAGCATTACGTCACATACACACCGCAACAAACAACGTTCAGCCCTCGTTACAACACTCTTGTTACACTACTCAACTCACTTTTTTACAAACTGTCCTGCTGGTGTGTCCCAATCGCTTATATATCTCATTCAGAATTCGAGAGACTTCTCGAGCAAATAAGAAAAACAAATATTCTCTATCAATCGAGATATCTCTCGAAACTTCCAAACATGACATCCTACCTGTGCCGGCGAGTCCTTTATCTGAGATATCTTCATTTGCCGGCCGCTTTGTGTACACCAGCCGCGCTATTGTTTACTGCTATACTTCTGACTTTCATAACATGAAAACGTTATTGTTGCACATTATGCTGACGATATTGCAATCCAAGCAAAGCTGTGAATCAGGAGCCAGACAATTTAATACTTTCTGTGAAGACATAGAAGTCTGGTGCGAACGTTGGAGAGTTGCTATGAGTCCTTCAAAATCTAAATTAAATTCACGTAACGTAACTGATAATCCTGTTATATTAAGCGGCACACTAATGGTCACATCTCAAACTGTCAGATATCTTGGCCTAATTTTAGAAGTAGATATATTAATTTAGTACAGAAAATAAGACATCGTGCTCTACTTCTGAACCCAAACATCGCAAGGAAGTCATTTTTAGCTCTGCAGTACAAGAAGTTGTTATACATTTCCCTCATTCAACCTTTCTGGCAGTATGCTTCTGCAGTATGGGAATCTGCTTCATCAACACACATAAAAAGAATTCAAACCTTAAATTACATATGTTTATGAATCACAATTGATACACCTTGATATATTCGTAACATCACTCTCCATAGTGACTTTAGATGTATCTGCAGTTCTCCAAGAGCGTTATAAAAGACTATCCAACTCTTTCCTACAACATATTCTCATCCCTTGTTATGACAAATGCCAGCAAACCCTTCACCAAATCGAGGCATTAGAAGTTGGAAAAGAAAACGACACAAATATCTAATATAATCTTAAATATTATAAGGAATTTCGGTGGTTAACACGTTTTATGTTATTTAATTTATTTTAAGTAATTTTCCAAACTATAAATATATAGTTCAAGCTATGTAAAGAAAAGTTTTCATCAATAGAAACAAATTTAGGAACCCCTAAACAATTACTTAAATTGAACTTTTAGTGTTAATACTCGGGTAAGAATCAAGTAAAACAAATTCCAGTCTTACAAATTTCAATGTAACAGTGAGCTAAGATTACATATATAAGGGTAAATTATACTTGGTACGGAACTACAGCAGGTCGTGGCTCAGTGGTCTAGGGGTATGATTCCTGCTTTGGGTGCAGGAGGTCCCGGGTTCAAATCCCGGCTGAGCCCTTGCGCTTTTTATATTCCTTTCTACTTACTATTGGTAACAGACGAGGAATTATATTCTAATGAAACGTCAATATCAAGACATTGTGGCTGATGTAACGCTTCACAGCAAATACAGGTACTTTGGAAGTTTATTTCAGAAGGATGTGCCCTGCTTTTGCATAATTAGTCACAAAAATTATTAATTTTTCAACGATACTAGGTACTACCTACAATGCAATGCAAATTATAAAACAAATGCTGCAGATAAATTGTAGTGTGTATTTCAGGTAAACAATATCATGTTCATTCCTAAACAGATTTGAACTTAATAATGAGTTGTGGTGATAAACACAGAACTTTGAAACAGACTGCAGAGAAAATTAGTTAAGTGTCCTGAAATTAGATAAATATTATTTATGGCAATAGATAGTATTTTAAATATATTTAAGAGAGCCGTTCCTGTGCTGTGCTGGATGCAAATCGTTGTGTAGGCCGAGATCAGCGATTTATGAAGTAAATACAGTTTTTGTGAGGGCGAAAATTACAGTGCCAATAAATGTGGCCCAGGTGATAGTGTCTGGGACCCATATTCGGAAACTCGTGGATTTTATTCCCATAGATGCCTTCCTAACCTTTATAAATGTCCCTGGTCAAATTGTTAGAAGAATATTTCATCTCACATGTTTCCGCTCCCTCAACTTATTTTCACATATCATCTTACATCCTGCCTGCTGTTTCCTGAGATCTAAGTGTTGTTAGGAGTTTTAGCAGGCATGGCAGGGGATGTACTCTATGTAAATCCTCATCCTCCTGATCGGGAAAGGTTTCCGCATCCTGGGCCTACCAGGGAATGTGCATCTAAGCCTTAAGGGAGGAGAGAGGAAACAGTTAAACGAACCACTACCAGAGAGTCTAGCAATTGGGGACCCTGCCCTTTAACGTCATCTTTCCTCAGGTCTGGAATCCTTAGTATTCTCCCATGTTCATCCTCCTCGCTGAGAGACCCCCGTTAAGGGCATAGACGTAAAAGATTTTGTAACTCTAGGTGCTAAGTTCCCCCCCGAACTTTATTATAGTTATAGACAACATTTCACAGGGAGCCCTAAGAGACTAATTCACTATGTACTACATGGCAAATCGCATCCACAAAAATTCACAACAGAGAGATGTTTACCTCAGCCTAACGCACATACACGGTGAGTCCAGTGTATGTATAGTCCGTTCAGATATAATCATGTCTTCTGGACAGCAATGTGCCATACATCGGCAGGCGCGAGAAAACATATAATATAGACACACGCAGCTTTCAATTGCTCTATTTGTGTTTTTTAACTTACTGTACATGAACTTACTAATATTTCACTCCCCTAATCGACCAGATAAGACCCGATAAGGAACGATGGCAGCACTGGTCACCTGAAGGTCGATACACCTTAACGTTCTGTCGAGTAATATAAAGATAGAGTGGAATAGCAAGGAATATGTTCATAAATTTTAAAAGGTACATACTTTTGTCCATACCAGAAGGTATGCACCCGCTAGTTTGCTCAGGACTAAAGATTTGAAAATATTAATATCTAGGCCGCGTTATGGCTGAGTGGATAGACGGCTTGGCTCTCACCAAGGCGGCCCCGGTTCGATCCCAGGCAACCGCAAAGTGTGATTTGTGGTGGACAACATGGCGCTGGGACGGATTTTCTCCGGGTCTTCCAGTTTGCCCCCGTAAGTGTTCCACCAGCAAGAAAAGAAACAAACGTAAATGCAAACTATATCATTGAAGTTTGCACTGACGGAAGCAAAACATCACTGGGTAGGTTCTGGAGTGGTAATATACAAGAATAAAGAATTAACTCACCAATTACAGTACAAACTAAACAAAAACTGCTCAAATAACGAAACAGAACAACTTGCAATCTTAAATGCCTTGAAGCAATACAGAGTGTCCCAAATTGATGTATAATTTCATTGAACTGTTATTTCTGCTCAACGAAATGAGACAGAAATGTAGATTTCGTTATGCATGATTCAAAGGCACTGGGAAAGCATAACAACATGCTCATAGATCTTCAAGTACTTTTAAACAGCAATGGCGGCAAGATTATCATTCGAGGAATGTAAGTGGATACTGAAGTGTTATTGGAAAGTGGAGAATGTCGTTGAACTGCGACGACGTTGGATGGTTGAGTTTGGCAACCACAACCAACAAAGGTAACAATAACAAGAATTCGAGATAACTTTGAAGACGATGGAACGGTGCAAGATGTGTTGAATTGTCGGTGCGGAAGAAACAGAAGTTGCACTGAAAGATAAGTATTGAGAGTATTGTTGCAATCATACAGGTTTTTGCACAATCCCCAAAGAAGTCAGTGAGGCAATGATCTCATGAGGCTGGTATCAAGAAAAGCAGTGTTCATCGAATTTTGTAGGGCCAAAAATGGAAGCCTTACCTTCCGAGACTTCTCCACACACTAAATGAGGCGCTCCAGATAGGCGACTACAATTTTGTGAGCGGTTCCTGTAGAAGTGTGACGATAGAGAAGATTTCCCAGGCATTTTGAACATTTACGGGCTTAAGAAATAAAACACAACAAAAATTGTACTTCTGTCTAATTTGGTTGCGGAGAAATAACAGTTCAAAGAGTGTATACATATCAATTTGGGACACTATATATAATATGGGAATAGTACAAGCTAACTTAAAAACAGCAGCAATATATACGGACAGCAAAATTACACTGCAGCTATTACAAAATACCAAAAATCATAACCAACTGATAGAAGCTGTAAGAGACAAACTAGGAGAATTAAATAAAAAAGAATGAATAATAATAATTGAATGATAAACGCCCATATAGGAATAGAAGGAAACGCAATCGCAGATATACTTGCGAAACAAGCAACAACAAATGATAGCATAGAAAGCTACATGGAATCCCAAAAGGTGCCATCAGGAAAAAAAAAATTACGAAACCAGAACAAAAAAGATGGGAAAGAGAATGCAAACCAAATCAAAAGGGCGAGAGACAAAACAATATATTTCCACGGTAGGAAAACGACTAGAACTAAGAATTAACCTAAAAACAAACCTTACTGTCATCTGCAAGACAAAAAGCTTATTACAAGAGTTTCCACATAATCGCTGATGCTACATGCACCTGCAGCAGAGGAGACCAAACTACCTGTATTACTACATCAAATGTAAGGACCAAAGGCAAAAAAAAAAAAAAAAACTAAGGATGCAAATAAACAAGAAAGGGGAGAAGTGGAAAGTACTTCACCAGAACTTGTGGGGCAGTATCTAAAGGACCTCAGTGAACAGGTCAACAGCATCAATCGGTAAATTATTGAATAATTAAAACAGAAGCGTAAATAAGTAAATGACTTCAGTGTTTATATGAACACAATCTTAAAAACACATAACAATTTTAAGACTTCAACTAATGTGAACATTCAATCCGGGAAGTATACAATTGAAATTTTTGATTTAGTAAACGAATTTGTTAATCAAGGAATACAAATGGTACACAAAAAACAGAAGATATAATATTAATAATGTAATGGAACATGTGAAAATAAAGGGAATTAAAGCACAAACACGCGCAATAGCAGGATTTTGCAAAAATGACAAGATATTGAAGTAAACCTCAAAAAATATATCTCCGCTAAAACTTTCGGTATTGGAACTGAACCAGAATACCCAGATTCTCTACTTACAGGAATCAAACGGCAGAGAATACATAAAAATGTTCAGGGTTCAGCCGGGATTTGAACCCGCCTCCTGCACCCAAAGCAGGAATCATACCCCGAGACCACTGAGCCAGACAGCTTCGATACATCAGTGTAACAATTAAAAAAGGTGCTATATATACAGAGAGAGAGAGAGAGAGAGTGTGTGTGTGTGTGTGTGTGTGTGTGTGTGTGTGTGTGTGTGTGTGTGTGTGTGTGTGTGTGTGTGTGTGTGTGTGTGTGTGTGTGTGTGTGTGTGTGTGTGTGTTACTTATTAATATGCTTTTGGTATTCCGGTAGGAAGAGTTCCGTATAACTTTCTTCTGCTTTAATTTCTTTGCAAATGCATTCCAAGGAACAAATTTTGGATGTTGTAAAGCATTTGTTTATTGGTTAGAACAGCTGAATCACTTCTTACTTGAATACACGTAGGTACGCGAATTTGTTATTGGAAGAGGAATTCCTATAAATGTTTCTCATTCCATATTTGTAATTTTTTATTTGGCGTTACCGCTATAGAGCCTTCGTGGCGCAATCGGTTAGCGCGTTCGGCTGTTAACCGAAAGTTTGGTGGTTCGAGCCCACCCGGGGGCGTATGATTTTTGGTAAATTGGACTGGCAAAAATGAGATAAATACGAAATATGAGCACAAATTTCTCATTTCGAATTTTTCTGTACTCATTTAACCCTAACTTGGTGTTAAGCAGTATGGAAGATGAACACTGCACATATGGTAGGTGTTCATATCCTCGTATACTTTGTACCTTATGGTGTACGCTCAAAACTTGAGTGTAAAGCAACCAATTTAATTCATATGCTATCTGTACAGTTTATTTAATTGTTATACATTTTCTCTGTGTTTTATGTTCTATTTTTACATAAATAAAACAGATAATGAAGTGTACACGTACTACAGTATACCTTACTACTTGCAAGCTTGCATAATATGAGATCGTATTTCATATCGGAAGTAATTTTGCAAGGGATCATATTCATGTGCGATTAACTCGCACAACTGTAAACTTAGTATGTAGGAAATACTCGCCTCGATCCATGCTTTACGAAAGCTTTAAACTGCCTTCGAAATCTACGACTATAAGGCGAGATATTTACAGTAGTTGGCGAGAAACATCTTTGTATATCAGCGAGGGGTGAAAATCGGTTTTGCCATTGTAATGTGTTCACTGTACATGAACAGGGGAAGTAGTAGAAATCTCTCATACTGGGGAAGGATTCTGTGTCTCCTGGTAAGCAGAGTCATGTTATGTAGCAGTAAATGACATAATGGCAGACCGACGCTTTCAAAAGCGGAAAATCATAGCCAATCGGGAAAATGGGTATTGAACTTAGGCTCGGAGTAGATATTAAACCTTATAAGCTTTTAGAAATCCTCAAAGCAGGTCATTCGTCAGTCTTATGCTCAGTCTTACTTCTAAAGTGTCAGCCAGTCAGTCGTTCTCCGAAATTGCCAGTAAGCATTAAGGAACTCCGTGTCATTGAGGAAGTATATCTACGCAAAATTAATGATTGTGTTCCGCAAGAAGTGCGCTTGCCTTAAAGTGATAGCGGCCTGAGTTAAGTGACAACACGAAGAAATGGAATGGTACTTTGTTTAACAAGTTACGATGTGCCACTGATACAAGGAGTAAGCTAATTGATGGAAATCATTCATTTCTTCACACTAGCCGTATACAGGCTAAGGTATATTGGATTGGTATAGTCGACATGAAAGGTTCAATGTCACGGCCGGGATTTGAACCGCGGATCTACTGGTTTCAGTCCAGTCACTCTTACCCATTGAGCTACCATGACATTAAATTCTCCAATCGACTCATATATTTCCCGGTAAACCACTAGAGTCTCTCGCATCCGAGATACACCGTTTGTGGCGACTTACTATCTACTACTAATAATTTCTTAAAATAATGATCATGTTACAAAGGTGGAGATTAAAGAAATCGGTGCGTTTTAAGTTTCATATTAATTTGCCTTTAAATGGACATAAATTAAGTAAATATCACCTAGTCATCAAGCGATGTGAGTGGTTCCATCCACGGATGGTTCAGAAAGTTATATGAATGACAGTTCATCTGGTTTATCTTGAAACACGGGAATTAGAGACAGACCGGGGGGGGGGGAGGCAGGACGCATTATTGCCCACTTAGGTAACCCATGACTGCTTAATCCCACATCACATTACTTTCATGCAATATTCCAATCGATTCCATGTGATTATATTGCAGCTATCAATGTAATATTCTCAAGCGCATCGCTGTTAGATGGTGGCAGTATACCTAGATATACGGTCTATTATGAATTATTTTGGAGAGTCACTTTTTCTAAATGTATGATGAAATGGTCCGACACATGAATTAATCGGCTTTTCCTCAATACATCCTTTCTAGCTCCTTCATTGATAGTGCCTATATTAGCTCGATAGCATTCGTAACACAATGACACGGGATAGCGTATGTCCATTTCAATCAGCTATGAGTATATTGTATACAATTTGAACTAATCCTTGTTTCTCTTAATCATCTCGTACGACACAGGTTTTGATATATCTCCATTATTACCATATTCCACTGACAATATAAAGCACTATTTGTAAATAAGCAAGCCATACACTGGTTGCAGCATCTGTCGCTGTCTGGGAACTAGGAGGTCGCGGATTGCAGTGGCAATGCATTTACCACTCAGCTCTCATCAAGGCGGCTGGAGTTTGATCCCTCGTGACAGCAAACTGAGACTTGTGAGGACAACACTGCGCTGCGGCGCGTTTTCTCCGGGATCTCCGGTTTTCCCCGCCATCTCATTCCACCGGTGCTCCATCTTCATCTCATTAATCATCAATGTCACCGCCTGCGGTGCCGTATGTAGTAAAGGTAGGCGTTAAACTCTACACACAAAACCAAATTATGCTGGCATATGATGGCAAAACCATCGCATGCAATAGTTGGGTATACCATAGCACTTACATAGCTCATTCATTGCTTTATTTGTGTAAAAACAGCACACAAGCGATGAGAAAAATATAAAACGTAAGTAAACAAAATGAATGAATTTAACATATGAATCAAATTTGTCGCTTTACACTAGTTTTTGAGAATACACCGAAAGGCACCAAAATAAAGAAGAACATGCACTGGAGAGTTAATACCTGGTATATGTGAGGTGTTAAACTTCACTATCACGTAAAACAAAAGTAAAGCTTGAATTCGAAATGGGAAATCTGTGCCAATAGTTCGTATTTATCTCTGTACTTGCCGAAATTATAAAAAACCACTCGCCCCCGGGTGGGCTTGAACCACCAACCTTTCGGTTAACAGCCGAACGCGCTAGCCGATTGCGCCACGGGGGCTCTATGACTCGAAAGCAAATAAATAATCAGAAATATGTGATAAGCTACATTCATAGAAATTCTTCTTCCAATGACAAATTCACGTGCCTACAGTGTTCAAATAAGTTATTCCTCTGTTTTAACTAATGAACAACATGCTTTACAACATCCAAAATTTGTTCGTTGGAATGCATTTACAAAGAAATTAAAACAGAACAAACGTATTACAGGGTTCTTTCTACAAGAATCCCAAAACACATATTAAATAGAAGTGCATTACACATACACACACACACACACACACACACACACACACACACACACACACACACACACACACACACACACACACACACACACACACCATTACAGTTTCGCAACTAAGTAAATTTAGAGTGACAACAGTCGTTTATCAGGCTCAGTGGTCTAGGGGGATGATTCCTGCTTTGGCTGCAGGAGGTCCCGTGTTCAAATCCCGGCTGAGCCCTCTATTATTTTATACATTCACTCCTGTTTGCTTACTCTAAATAAAGGATCTAGATACTACAGCTGGATTTTCATATCGCAATTTTATCGAAGATACACTTTCAAGGTTACTTCTGTAGCGGGATTTTTATAGTAATGCTGTGTGTGGCGGGATGATACGTGCTTTCGTCCCGCGTTGTAGGTTAGGTTGCGGGTTGAATTCAGCCCTCCGAGAAGAAGATGATGAAGCCATGGGTTGCTAACTCATCTTGGACCAATGTGGCACTCAGATTGTCTAAAATCTTCTGTGTAGCTTTAGTAGTTACATAAGAAACCTTTACTCAGGCGTGGTCGCAAGCGAAAGAATTCTTTAGTTAAATAAATACAGAAATAGATATATTCTTTTAATTTATAAAAATACAAACTTGTAATTTAATTTAAATTATAGTTCGCCGGTTTTCGTACAGAACTCTACACAAGAATGATGTTTCGTCGATCCAAATTTCAGATTCATTTATATTCCATTTATGTTCGTTATCCTTGATAGCTGGGGCTGTCATCATACACTAGCTGTGACAATGTGTTTTGCAGTGCTCTTATCTTAACAGTGAGGTGTATTATATAGTATTTTTTTAGTTTTTTTTCCAGGTTCTGAAAAATAAATTTGGTGCTTCAGCAGTTGTTGACGTATCCTGTGCTACATGGACGAGGTGGCGCTGGTGGGTTCTGAATACGTGACTGGTGGTTGGGCGTGCTGCAGGATGTTGCCTATTCTACTGCGTCGGTATGGTGTAAAGTCTATCTACTCAACGCGAGTGCAGTTGCCGCTCAAAGAAAACGGAACCTACCACCCACTAATGTCCGTCATAAATTTACCTTCACACTTCAGAAATGGAACACTGTCTTTGAGGACCAATAGGAACCCTGATTTTCTGGAAATGACAGTCGCATATTTACTCCACGTGGAGTCTCAGTTGCCAAAGTTCCAACTTATAGTTGATCCGTTTCATTACGTGCAGAAGTCTAAAAAAGCGCTTGTTTTGAACACATATAAATATGTGCTGAAAAATAATCTTGGTAAAGGGTCATGCAATGAACCTGATAAATTCTGGGTATTCACAGAAATACAGTAACAACAACTGTCACGACAGGAATGCCAAAGACACCGATCAAGTGTGAAAATAAAAGGAAACGTTTCTCTAACGTTTCTATAATTTCACATGCGATTTAATTCACCGAGAAATTTACAGATTCTGTGCAAAAGGCACACCGCCCACCTTAGATGAACTGGTTGCTCATTTTCAAGAAATTTGTGATTTTCCTTATGGGCACTGCACTTTTGCGCGGCCCCTTAAAGGAGCTGGTTTTCAAATAGCGCACTTTGAATAAGATAAGGGTTATTACGGAATCCAGTACAATTGTAGTATATATATGCCAAAAATAAGGAAGTTTCACAGTAATGGAGATAAGATAATTTATTTAGACGAAACCTCGTACGATAACCATGACGTATCGAGAAAGGCGGCAAACTTGCAGAAAGGTCTGGGAGAAGGAGGGCCTGTGTTGTAAAACGATTATAAGGGTTCGAGAGGTGGCCGAACTGCACTCTTGTTAACTAGACTTTATGACTGTGCGGATATAGCAGGCAGCAGATCAACCAATGAAGTAATCTGGTAACAGTTCGTTGCTGTGTGCGCTTCTATGTGTAAACATTATTGTCAAATTCAATGTGGATGAAAGCTAAATATGCTATAATTGTGTATAACATGGTAATAGTAAAATACGGTACGAAATTCTTATTAATATTAGAGAAAAATACACGATAAAACTTTCCTTTATTGAATATATATATATATATATATATATATATATATATATATATATATATAGTACAAAAATAATACCACTTGATAGCGGAAGACAAACACTGCTACCAATTTCAGTCACAGTTCTTTCTTTCTTATCCTCAATCAGTGAAATCAACTCATACCTGTGATTACTGAATATATTTAGAGTCTGTTTAATTAACACATGTGTACGTCAGCCTCCTTCTTTGACGAACCCTTATAATCGTTTTACAACCCCGGCCTTCCTTGTCCCAGTCAGTTCTGCAAGTTTGCCACCTTTCTCGACACGTCATGGGTAAAGTACGAGGTTTCGTCTAAATAAATTATCTTATGTCCATTTCTGCGAAACTTCCTTAGTTTTGACATACAATATTAATCGCCAAGCTACAATTCTACTGGATTCCATAATGTATGTATTTATTTGCTACAATTGGGTACTATCCGGTGGCAGAGTTAAGAATACAGATCAAATTACAAATACTAGATTTACAACAATAACACAATAAACAATACAAACATGATTTTATTTTAACTTTAGTCACTTAAAACATATCTAATTACTTCTCTATTTACATATTATATACCATTATAATTTAAAAGTTAAACTATAAACCATCTAGATTTTTTCTAAATTTCTTCAGCGACAGGGGACAGCCCTGAAAGACTGCTACAGGTAATTCATTCCATTCTTCAATGGTTCTATTAACAAAAGAAAATTTTCATCCGTCGGTTCTGTATTTTCTACCCTTAATTTTATACCTATGATCGTTTCGTCCATAATAATCCGGATTATCTAACCTTACACTAACGTCCACCCATGCCTTTACACCAGCATTAGCTTTGAATAATGCTACCAACCTATGTATTTTACGCCTAATTCTTAATTCCTCCCATTTAGTCTCATCTCCTTTTATAGGCCCAAAATACTTGCCTCTTTTTATGAATTTTATTGCCCTCTTCTGTCTTTTTTTCTAATGGATCGATTTGGTTAGCTCTATACGGGTCCCAGCATGCTACTCCATATTCCATAGCCGGCCGCACTAAGGCCTTGTAGGCCTTATGTCAATGTCCTTATGTATTCTTATGTCCATTACTGCGAAACTTCCTTAGTTTTGATATATAATATATATCGCCAAGCTATAATTCTACTGGATTCCATAATAACCCTTATCTTATTCAAAGTGCGGTATTCGAAACCTAGCTCCTTTAGGAGGCCGCGCAAAGTGCAGTGCCCATAAGGAAAATCACAAATTTCTAGCAAATGTGCAACTAATTCGTCTAAGGTGGGCGCTCTCCCTTTTGCATAGAATCTATAATCTTTGATTATTTGCACTTGACTGAAAGTTATCTACTACTTCATTTGCATTTACCACTATTTCCCTCCCTAGGTTCTCATGACACAACGAATTTCTGCACGTAATGAAACACATCAACTGGAGGTTGGAACTTTGGCAACTGAAACTCCAAGTGGAGTAAATATGCGACTGTCATTTCCAGAAAATCAGGGTTAGTATTGGTCCTCAACGACAGCGTTCCATTTCTGAAGTTTGGGGATAGATATATATATATATATACTTTACCTTATTTATAAGCATTATTAGAAATATAAGAAGTAGATGACATTGTTATGCTTGTATATGCAACACAGTCTTTTGTTTTGTATTCATTTGAGATGCAGAATACAGATGTGTCTTCGAGTGCGCTAGATGTCAACTGTATCCTGAAGCTTTAGTGCAAATACTAGTTCCGTCGTAACTTTCTTATGGCACTTAATATCACCAAGTTGCTCAGAAGTATGTAAATTAAGACCAAATGTTAAAATAAATTTTTATTCATTTTAATATGTCTAAAAGTTTCAGATTAATTAAAAAACTTTAAACTACGTGGAGAAACACTTTTTTCCCTTGAACAAGGACTTAAACTCTTTTGTCCTTATGTGAGACGCTACCTAATGAGCCACAACTTTCTCAGTGTTATTTATTATACAAAACAACTAGACTTCATAGAATTGGCAAGAAAGTCTTCTGCAGCAAAATGTGTGTCACCATAGTTTTCTTGGTCTTCCTGGATGTCATCTATTTTAGACTTATTAAATTCTTTCATCTGTGAGGACATCATGTCGATTTGCTGCCTCCCCTATTTATTGTAATCTGTAATGTTTTCTTCCAGATTAATCATACTTCAAATTTATCTTCCGATTTCATTGTTTCGAATCTCCGTTTACCGTTACACTCATTGTTGATTGGTAGTCTATTGTTGATGCTTCCATCTGTTATTTTTAACTTCCAAGTAGGACTTATTGTTGATTATTACAATTCATTGCTGAAGTGAAATAATGATTGGGCAATGAATTTAGTGCTTATGGCAAGAGATAATATAATTTAGCTATGGTACGCTTTTTATGCATTTTAAGGCTTAGATTTACGAAGTAGGCTCAAGTATCGCCACAGATGTACTTCAGAGACTATGTGGTATTATGCCTTAGCTACATCCGGAAAGAGATTGTATTCCATGATGCTTACATGCTTGAACATTTTTTGCGTATGAAATTTCATACGCGGGCACTCGGAGGTTAGAACTCCTTTTCAGGTATAACGTTGAAACAAATGCAGAGGCTATTCTCAATCACTTAGAGACCTCAAAGTTGATGATAATGATTGTATATTTCAAGCAAGTGAACTGGGAGTAATGTTAACAGGTGCAATATATGGTAATGAATAATGACGTACCTGGTGATAATGATGGACTTGCAACTACATGGGATATTATGACAGGGTGCAGAAGTTAGATGCATCAAGAACTTAGGGGATGACTTTCTTGAGAAACAAGATGCTCAGTTTCTAAGACTTCTATAGGGACTATATTAGAAGAAAGTGAGTAGGACCTCCAATCAAAACGTTAAACGGTATAAGGCGTCACTGTTAGAAACCAGAATCAAGAGAGAGCTAAACCACACAGAAGATAAAAGAAAGAAAAATCATGAATAACAAAGAAACTGGAGAAATCTACACAATTCAATACAAAAGAGCTAACATGTATACACGAAAGGCGTGAAAGAAATTATGTTCCTGTGGATTATTTCCGACACATTTGATGACACATTCTGGTACTCAAAGTCAATGTGCTAAATGTGGGAATGTGCCAAATTTAAGTGCATCAAGTGCAATACTGGATTCATCCTAAGAAGTACTTTTTCAATACCACTTGAAGAAATGCACTAGATGGATGAAATGTGAAACTGATTTATTTATTGCATAACATTATATTCTTTTCTTGCACACTTGTATTTAGATTTTCGAATTATTAATGTTAATTTTAAATAACATTTCACAAATAAAAGTTGAAAATAAAATTATCAGTAGGATATGCCATATTTTTAAATTATTGTTGCCTAGTGTATCAAAATCCATACATAAATAACTTTTACTTGTTACTGTCCAGCATATGAAATATCATAGGTTGTAACTTAGGCACTTGAAATTGTTGAAATTCCAAAATTCGGCTTTACCTGTTATTATAATCGCTTACTAATATTAAAACTTAAAATTCATACAAAATTAAAAACCTAAGTGTGTCTTTTCAGTTATGATGTTCACAAACAAGCAGGCATACACACCCAAACATACATAAGCACAGAGATACCAACTTATAAAAATGATATGTTGAAACAAATTTCGAAAAGTGTATATTCGATCAAATTACGATATGAAAATTGAGCTGCAACACCTAGTTCATCTATTTAGTGTAAGCAAACAGGAGATAGTATATAAAATATACCAAGGGCTCAGCCGGGATTTGAACCCTGGACCTCCTGCACCCAAAGCAGGAATCATACCCCTAGACCACTGAGCCACTGAAAAGCTTCTTTTCAATAAAGATATATATTTACGGTACGTCAAAATTTATACCTCTTAGCACATATTTATTCTTCTCTGGTGTAAAATGTTAATCAAATTTAAAATTCTTTCAAAAGCAAGAACAAAATTTTAACATCCTTTACACATGTTAACTGCTAAAGTATGTATGAATGTATGTAGGAGGTACGCATTTTCCCCAAAAATTCAGCTAAACTATACATTTTGAAAGTAATGTATAAAGAGTTCTATTATACTTTTGTTCTGTTTTAATTTCTTTGTAAAGCAAACGCTTTCGCAGGAATCAAATTTTGAATAGTGCTAAGCATGTTGTTCAGTATCTGGAATAGAATTGATTATTATTTGAATTTAGTATGTGAATTTGTTATTAAAATGATTCGTATAGTGTATCACGTGGTATACTTACATTGTTTTGTGTTCTTGGTACACAGCCTCCGTGGCGCAATCGGCTAGCGCGTTCGGCTGTTAACCGAAAGGTTGGTGGTTCGAGCCCACCCGGGGGCGGCCGATTTTTGATAAAATGAACAGGGACACAGAAATGATACAAATATGAACTATGTGACAAACTTTCCGTTTTGAATATTTCTGTACGATTCAAGCTTTATCTAGGTGTTAGGTAGTACTAAAGTTTAACACTTCAATGTTAACTTTCCAGTAAATTTTGTCCTTTATTTTTGTGTGTCTTTCGGTATATCTCCAAAAACCTTGATTGTAACGCAACAAATTTAATTATATGTAAAATATCAACTTGAAGAGGATTAAAATGGACGATTCCTAAAGGAGGTCAAGAAGATCCTAATTCAATAGCGGGAGCTAGTCTTCTATGATAAAAATATTATTTTAATATATTTAAATGTTATAGAATTATTATTTTTTCAGGTTCTATATGATTTATACCTTTAATTTTATAATATTGTATATTTACCTTTTATATTTTTCTCAGTGCTTTACTCTCCTTTTTATTTTTACACAAATAAAGCGGTTATTAACGGTATACCTAAGTACTTGCATGTTTGCCAGCATATGGTTAACGAAGCACTTAATACCCGGCGGAATATTGTCGCCTAGAACGGAAGAATCACTTTTTATTCCAACACTTAATATAAATAAATGAATTTGCTAGCATTACAGGGAGTCGAATAAATGTAAACATTACCTAAACACTTGTATGTTGATTATTTAGCGCCGTTAATCAGCAGTCTCCGTGGCGCAATCGGTTAGCGCGTTCGGCTGTTAACCGAAAGGTTGGTGGTTCGAGCCCACCCGGGGACGTAAGTTTTTTAATAATGTGAGAACGTAATGAGAAATGAAATGAATAATGATATGTTGAAATGTCCTACTTGGAATATTTCCGCAATTATTCAGGCTTATCAGTGTGTCGTTATACGTATACATCGTCTGGCGCTCGTCCTCCTTTTGAAATGAATTTTATCTTTATCCTAATTTCATATTTAAGACGTCGAGTTCTTCAATTTCCACGTTTGTAGCAAATGGTTATTTAAAATTATTAACGGTTAATAATGTAAATTGATCAGTCCATAATTAATGTACATACAGTCATCAAACTTTTATCTTCTACTGCTACTAATACATTCACTTCAGTTCTTAAGTAAGGACATATTTCTTTGCTCTATGTTCTGTGTAAATAATATATGTTAAAGTAAACCCATGGCGTGACAGCCCGAAGTGGACCTGAGCATGCCAAGGCGAATACCGGTCTCACGCCCACATACACTAGGAATAAGTGCGCGATGATCCAACCTATGCTGTGAGGAGGTGTGATTAGCATCTCGGCAAAACAAGTATAGTATTAACATTTTATTGCATTTCTCTAAAAAAAATAAAATTCCTTGAATATGAACATAATCATATTGTTAAACTGATTAACAATCAGTTTAATTGTTTCGATTGTGATAATGTTTATATTGGAAATACAAAACTTAATTTAGAAACCAGAACGAAAGAACATTTTCATAACATTAAGGATAAACAGGCTCATAAATCGGCCGTAGCAGATCATTTTTGGTCATTTAAACATGAAATAAATCCAGAAGTTAAATTATTAAAACAATTAAATGATCCGATGGATTTAATAGTTTGCGAAATGATATTTATTTTGAAAAACAAACATCGCGTAATGGATTTTGAAATACCGGCAGTCGATTCTCTTTTCTGATTTGTTTTATTTTCAGATTTTGGTAGTACTGACAAGCGTTCGTAACGATGACGACAGCTTTGTTTCCGGCTGAGGATGTGTAAAAGTTTTACATGAAATCGCGATCCGCACAATTTATATAAAAAAATCATTTCTTATAAGATAAGAGAAGTTTCAGGTTACAAATTGTTATGTTTGTATATATTTGTTTGCTTGACTGTTAATGGCTTCATATTTTACGTATTTATTGTTGAATATAGTGAAAGTTGCACATAATGGTTAATAAAAATGTTTATTTTTCGTTTCAACTACTGTTAATAACTATTTGTTTTAACTCCAACAGGTCCCGAGTTCGAATCTCGGTCAGGGTGAGTTACCTGGATAAGGTTTTTTCCCGGGTTTTCCCTTATCCTTCAAGACGAATCTCGGGTAACTCTAAGCTCCAAGGACCCTGGACTCATTGAGCATCATTTCATCCAATTCATTCACCGTCCGATATAACAACGTTGGGGCAGACGTAAATTAAAAAAGTAAAAAAACACACACACACACAAGCACACACATGCGATAGAATGCTGTTCTTTGGTTCGCTGCCACGGAATGTACCCGGAATCAATCCCACCCCTCCGGGGTGTGGATTTGTAGTCCCGGGTATAGAAGCGGGACCCACTCAGCATCGTGAGTAAATTGAGGAGCTATGCTAAGTAGCGAATTCTGGAGTAGAAAGCCAACTTTCCCGCTGTGGCTGCCGAGATGCTAATCGCACCTCTTCACCATATAGGTTGGATCATCGCCCACTTATGCCTTGCGTATGTGGGCGTGAGACCGGCATTCGGGTTGGCATGCTCAGGTCCACTTCGGGCTGTTACAACATGAGTTTACTTTTACATATATTATTTACACAGAACATATTCAGTACAAAGAAATATGTCCTTGCTTAAGGACTGAAGTGAATGTATTTTGTAGCAGCAGAAGATAAATGATGATTATATGACCCTTAATTATAGACCGATAAATTTACATTATTAGCCATTAATGGTTTCTTAAGATAACAATTTCTTACAAACATGGAAATTGAAGAACTCGACATCTTAAGTATGATATCAGGATAAAGCCAAGATTAAATTCACAAAGCCATTTTAGTGACGTGTTTGGTTCTATTCCAAGGTTGAGCACAGGACAATATATGAGTACAGTGATAAAATTGAATAATTGCGGAAATATTCCACGCAGAAAATTTCAGCACATCATTGTTCATTTTATTGCTCATTACGTTCTCACATTATTAAAAATTAACGCCCCCGGGTGGGCTCGAAACACCAACCTTTCGGTTAACAGCCCAACGCGCTAACCAATTGCGCCACGGAGGCTGCTGTTTAACGAATCTAAATAAACAATATAACAGATATAACGTAATGTTTACATTTAATGGACTCCTTCTACTGCTAGCTCATTCACTTATTTGTGTTAAGTGTTGGAATAAAAAGTGATTCATCCGTCCTAGGTGACAATATTCTTAGCAGCCCGCTTTCAATCCTTCGATTCCCATAGAAATTAAAGCGAAATGAATAGAGTGAGGGAACTTTTTCTTCAGTTACTCCAAACGCATACTTAAAGGGATTTTTTTTTTGGAGGGGGGGCATGTATTAGCTCATGTGAAAGGAGATAGAATTTCTAGTAAGGAACAGATTCTACCTCTGAACAAGCTATGTGAAGTCCTCAAGTGACAAATACTCAAGATCTAAATGTCACTCTTGCTATTTAAACCCTCCACTGACAGTAAGTATTGCAGTTTTGTTTTATTAACAAGTGAATTCGTGTCTTGTTAACGTTGGCTCAGTGGTCTTGGGGTATGATTTCTGCTTTGGGTGCAAGAGATCCCGGTTGAGCCCAGCTTTTTTATTCTCTATTGACATAATAAGTAAGTAGCTCAATTAAGTATCTCAACCAATACTTGTTTTACATAAGCTTGCCCGGTATGTGTTAACGGTCACGTGACCTTATCACATCTCATTGGCTGCTGTTGTGGTGCAGACTGTTGTGCGGTAAAAATTATTTCGTTATTTAACATGGTGATATGTCTCTATATGTTGGAGGAGAATTGCCAAATTTATATTTTCGTAACTGTTTTAATGAAATATATTACGCAACAGAGTTGATTTATCTGAAATGCATGTTAATTCTTAAGTGAAGTAAAGAGGAGGTTCCTTTGCTCTCAAGCACATGGCACGATATCACGTGATTTAGGGGTAGTAATGACATATTTGTTTATATGACTTTTATCACTGACCTTGTTTTGAACTGCATTGGTCATATATCGCCATTCGAAGGTGTGTTGTGCCGATTGCGAGAGCTAAATTATTTTATTGATCGTTTAAAGCGCGTGTACTTATTATATGTATAATGGCAGAGTCTACCGCCAGTTTTTCGCTGAAACATCGCAAGGGAAAACCTTTACAAAGCGGTGCATGTGTTTAATGCACTCACAGAGAAGAATCCGACTTTGCGAGTGAGAGAAGTCGAACAGCTATGCTCTGAACTTACAGGTGTGTTAGATGCGTAGGAACATGCGACATGAAATTGAGACAACAGGAAAACTTACCACTCCAGGGGCGATATTGCTGTGTGGCGAAGACGTTATTTAAGGACAATCAGATTGTACCGGGACACAAATCATTCACTTGGGTGAATGAAGGACACACAAGTATGGCGTGACAAGACTTTTGAGACTGAAAGACAAGCTTTTTTGCAAGGTATGTGTAGTGGTTTTAAAAAATCCCAGTAGAAAAGGCCGAAAGCCTTTAATTTAAACTTGTTCCACTTTCATTGCTCATTCATTCAGTTTCAACTTGTTCAGTTTCATTATAAATTTCATTACTTTTGCATTGCTTCATAATCTTATTTGTATGATTTTATATATCTTCCTGGCAATTATTATTATTATTATTATTATTATTATTATTATTATTATTATTATTATTATTATTATTATTATTATTATTATTATTATTATTATTATTATTATTATTATTATTATTATTATTATTATTATTATTATTATTATTATTATTATTATTATTATTATTATTATTATTATTATTATTATTATTATTATTATTATTATTATTATTATTATTATTATTATTATTATTATTATTATTATTATTATTATTATTATTATTATTATTATTATTATTATTATTATTATTATTATTATTATTATTATTATTATTATTATTATTATTATTATTATTATTATTATTATTATTATTATTATTATTATTATTATTATTATTATTATTATTATTATTATTATTATTATTATTATTATTATTATTATTATTATTATTATTATTATTATTATTATTATTATTATTATTATTATTATTATTATTATTATTATTATTATTATTATTATTATTATTATTATTATTATTATTATTATTATTATTATTATTATTATTATTATTATTATTATTATTATTATTATTATTATTATTATTATTATTATTATTATTATTATTATTATTATTATTATTATTATTATTATTATTATTATTATTATTATCAATTATTATGACGTTTGAAGAAGAAAAAAAAGTTTGGGGTTTGAGATGTACAATCATTATAGAATGTTAACTTTTCATTGTAAGTTTATACACCTAATTTCTTAAAATAACGATCATGTTACAAAAGTGTAGGTTAAAGAAATCGGTGCGTTTTCAGGTTCATATTATTTGTCTTTAAATGGACACAAATTAAGTAAATATCACCTAGTCATCAACTGATGAGAGTGGTTCCATCCACGGATGGTACAGAAAGTTATATGAATTACAGTTCGTCTGATTTATCTTGAAACACGGGAGTTAGAGACAGGGTGCCCTATTGTCCGCACTGTTGTAGGTATCCTACGACTGCCTACTCCCACGTCGCATCACTTTTAAATACAGTTTTTCAGGTTTATCTTGAAACGTTGGAACTAGAAGCAGAGGGCCGAGAAGAGAACACATTATTCCCCACTTAGGTAACCCATGACTGCTTAATCCCACATCACATTACTTCCATGCAATATTCCGATCGATTCATTGTGATTATATTGCAGCTATCAATGAAATACTCTCAAGCGCAGCGCTGGTAGATGGCGGAACTATAGATATACTGTCTATTAGGAATTTTTTTGGAGAGTCACTTTTTCTAAACGTATGATGAAATTGTCCAACACATGAATTAATCGGCCTTTCCTCAATACATCTTTTCTACCTCCTTCATTGATAGTGCCTATATTAGCTCGATAGCATTCGTATCACAGTGACACGAGGTAGCGTATGTCCATTTAAATCAGCTATGAGTCGATTGTATATAATTTGAACTAATCATTCTTTCTCTTAATCATCTCGTACAACACAAGTTTTGATACCATATTTCCATTATTACCATATTTCACTGTCAATATAAAGCACTGTTTGTAAATAAGCAAGTCCTGCACTGGTTGCAGTACCTGAAGACTAGGAGGTCGCGGATTGCAGTGGCAATGCCTTTACCACTCAGTTCTCGACAAGGAGGCTGGACTTTGATCCCAGGTGACCGCAAAGTGAGACTTGTGGAGACAACACTGCACTGCGACGCGTTTTCTCCGGGATCTCCGGTTTTCCCGCCATCTCATTCCACCGGTACTCCATCTTCATCTCATTAATCATCAATGTCACCGCCTGCGGTGCCGTATGTAGTAAAAGTAGGTGTTACACTCTACACACAAAACCATAATATGCTGGCAAAATCATTACATGCAATATTTGGGTGTACCGTAACACTTACATAGTTCATTCATTGCTTTATTTGAGTAAAAACAGCACACAAGCGATGAGAAAAATATAAAATATAAGTAAACAAAATGAATGAATTAAACATATGAATCTAATTTGTCGCTTTACACCCTAGTTTTTGAGCATATACCGAAAGGCACAAAAATAAAGGAGAACATGCACTGGAAACTTAACCACGAGGCACAGAAGCCTTACCCAATATGAGAGACTTCTGCTACTACTCCTGGTCACGTACAGTGAACATATTAAAATAGCAAAACAGATTTTCACCCCTCGCTGAAATACAAAGATGTTTCTCGCCAACTACTGTAAATATCTCGCCTTATAGTCGTAGATTTCGAAGGCAGTTTAAAGCTTTCGTAAAGCATGGATCGAGGCGAGTACTTCCTACATACTAAGTTTACAGTTGTGCGAGTTAATCGCACATGAATATGATCCCTTGCAAAACTATTTCCGAGATGAAATACGATCTCATATTATGCAAGCATGCAAGTAGTAAGGTATACCGTAGTACCTGCACAGTATATTAGCTGTTTTATTTATGTAAAAAGATGACATAAAACACCGAGAAAATGTATAACAATTAAATAAACTGTACAGTTAGCATATTAATTAAATTGGTTGCATTACACTTAAGTTTTAAGTGTACACCATAAGGTACAAAATATATTGGAATATGAACACCTACCATATGTGCAGTGTTCAACTTACATACTGCTTAACACCAAGTTAAGGCTTAAATGCGTACAGAAATATTCGAAATGAGAAATTTGTGCTCATAGTTCGTATTTATCTCATTTTTGCCAGTCCAATTTTCCAAAAATCATACGCCCCCGGGTGGGCTCGAACCACCAACCTTTCGGTTAACAGCCGAACGCGCTAACCGATTGCGCCACGGAGGCTCTGTAGCGATCAGGAGCAGTACACAATTACAAATATGGAAAGACATACATTTATAGGAATTCCTCTTCCAATAACAGATTCACGTACCTACGTGTATTCAAATAAGAAGTGATCCATCTATGCTAACCAGCAAACAAATGCTTTACAACATCCAAAATTTGTTCCTTGGAATGCATTTGCAAAGAAATTAAAACAGAAGAAAGGTATACGGAACTCTTCCTACCGGAAGAGTGCAAAACACGCTTACACACACACACACACACACACACACACACACACACACACACACGCGCGCGCGCGCGCGCGCGCACACACGCACACGCACACGCACACACACACGCACACACACACTCTCTCTCGCTCTCTCTCTCTCTCCCCTGCATTTATAGCATCGTTTTTAATTGTTACACTAATATATCGAAACTGTCTGGCTCAGTGGTCTAGGGGTATGATTCCTGCTTTGGGTGCAGGAGGTCCCGGGTTCAAATCCCGGCTGAGCCCTGAACGTTTTTATATATTCTCTGCCGTTTGCTTACTGCAAGTAGAGTGAGTGAGTGTGTGGTGTTTTAGGGCCCGTCGACAACAAGGTCATTTGAACCTAGGTATTCTGGTTCAATTCCAATTCCAAAAGTTTAGCGGAAATACATTGTTTGAGGTATACTTCACAATATCTTGTCATTTTTGCAAAATCTTGCTTTTGCCCGTGTTTGTGCTTTAATTTACTTTATTTCCACATGTTCCATTACATTATTAATATTATATCTTCTGTTTTTGTGTACCATTTGTATTCCTTGATTAACAAATTCGTTTACTAAATCAAAAATTTCAATTGTATACTTCCCGGATTGAATGTTCACATTAATGAACTCTTAAAATTGTTATGTGTGTTTAAGATTGTGTTCACATAATCACTGAAGTCATTTACTTATTTACGCTTCTGTTTTAATTATTCAACAATTTACCGATTGATGATGTTGACATATTCACTGAGGTCCCTTAGACACAGTCCCAAAAGTCCTGGTGAAGTAGTTTCCAAATCTGCCCTTTCATGTTTATTTGCATCCTTAGTTTTTTGCCTTTGGTTCTTCCATTTGATGTAGTCATACAGGACTGATCTATCGTTTGGTCTCCTCTGATGCAGGTGCATGTAGCATCATCGATTATGTGGAAACTCTTGTAATAAACTTTTAGTATTGCAGATGATAGTGAGGTTTGTCCTTAGGTTAATTCTTCGTTCTAGTCGGTTTGCTAACGTGGGAATATGTTGTTTTGTCTCTCGCCCTTTTAATGTGGTTTCTTTCCCATTATTTTTTAAATTTACGTCCTCCAACATTAAGTCATATCGGACGTGAATGAATTAGGGGGAAAGATGCTCAAATGAGTCCAGGGTCTATGGAGCTTACAGTTACTCGACATTCGCCTTCAAGGATAAGGGAAAACCCCTGAAAAACCTTATCCAGGTAACTCACCCTGACCGAGATTCGAACTCGAGACCTCTTGAACGTGAGGCAGACACGCTACCATCTCCGCTACCGAGGCGGGCATTTTGTTCTGTTCTCGTATTGTTTTTTACCTGAAGGCACCCTTTGGGACTCCGTGTAGCTTTCTATGCTACCATTTGTTATTGCTTGTTTTGCAAGTTTATCTGTGATAGCGTTTCCTTCTATTCCTATATGGACGTTTATCATCCAATTACTGTTATTCATTCTTTTTTATTTAATTCTCCTTGTTTGCCTCTTACAGCTTCTATCAGCTAGTTATGATTTTTGCTAGTTTGTAATGGCTGCAGTGTAATTTTGCTGTCCATATATATTGCTGCTGTTTTCAAGTTAGCTTGTATTATTCCCATATTATATATAGTGTCCCAAATTGATGTAAACACTCTTTGAACTGTTATATCTCCGCAACCAAATTAGACAGAAGTACAATTTTTGTTGTGTTATATTTCTTAAGCCCGTAAATGGTCAAAATGCCTGGAAAATCTTCTCTGTCGTCACACTTCTCCAGGAACCGCTCACAAAATTGTAGTCGCCTATCTGGAGCACCTCATTTAGTGTGTGGAGAAGTCTCGGAAGTTAAGGCTTCCATTTTTGGCCCTACAAAATTCGATGAACACTGCTTTTCTTGATACCAACCTCACGATATCATTGCCTCACAGACTTCTTTGGGGATTGTGCAAAAACCTGCATGACTGCAACAGTAATCTCAATGCTTCTCTTTCAGTGCAAGTTCTCTTTCTTCCGCACCGACAATTCAACACATCTTGCACCGTACCATCTTCTTCAAACTAATCTCGAATTCTTGTTATTGTTATCTTTGTTGGTTGTGGTTGCCAAACTCAACCATCGAAAGTCGTTGCAGTTCAACGACATTCTCCACTTTCCAGTAACACTTCAGTATCCACTTACATTCCTCGAATGATAGGTAATCTTGCCTCCATTGCTGTTTATAAGGACTTAAAGATCTAGGAACATGTTGCTCTGCTTGTCCAGTGCCTTTGCATCAGACATAACAAAATCTGCATTTCTGTCTCATTTCGTTGCGCACAAGTAACATTTCAGTGAGTATATACATCAATTTGCGACACTTTGTATTGCTTCAAGGCCTTTAAGATTGCAAGTTGTTCTGTTTCGTTATTTGAGCAGTTTTTGTTTAGTTTGTACTGTAATTGGTGAGTTAATTCTTTGTTCATGTATATTACCACTCCAGAACCTACCCCGTGATGTTTTGCTTCCGTCAGTGTAAACTTCAATGATATAGTTTGCATTTACGTTTGTTTCTTTTCTTGCTGCAATATCTGACAGATGTGGCCAATTCTTGTAACATAGTGCAGCATTTAGTTCGCAGTCTGTGACCTGTTTTGCTTGTTTTTATACTCCGGGGCGATCTGCTGGATTTTCAGCATACTAGGTGTCAGTACACCGGAAGAATAATTATAAAACCGAGATATTAATACTTCTTATTCTGCTTTAACTTCCCAAACTGTACAGTTGTATTAGGGGATTCTTGTTTCTCTATCCCTTTTAAGCTCGAGCCTCACGAACCGAAGCTTTGGATCCGATAGAGAACCAGGATAGGTGATCAGTCCAATGCCTGGTGTGAAGGTGAAGGAAGTAGATTATATATAAGGACTAGTTGAAAGTCAGGAAAGATGATGATGGAGCAACTGGTGGAATACTTACGGGGGCAAACTGGAGGACCCGGAGAAAATCCTTTCCAGCGCCATGTTGTCCACCACAAATCTCACTTTGTGGTTGGCTGGGATTGAACTGGGCTGCCTTAGTGAGAGCCAAGCCGTCTAACCACTCAGCCATGACGCGGCCTAGATATTTCCGGTTTCCCCACCATCTCATTCCACCGGTGCTCCATCTTCATCTCATGTATCATCAGTGTCACCGCCTGCGGCGCCATATGTAGTAAACTATTAATATTAATTAATTAATATTTACGAATCTTCAGTCCTGAGCAACCTAGCGGGTGCATTCCTTCTGGTATGGACGAAAGTATGCACCTCTTAAAATTCATAAACATATTCCTTGCTATTCCACTCTATCTTTATATTACTCAGCAGAACGTTAAGGTGAATCGACCTTCAGGGGACCAGTGCCGCCATCGTTCCTTATCGGGTGTAGTGTAGTGTTTAACGCCCGCTTTTACTACATACGGCACCGCAGGCGATGAAACTGATGATACATGAGATGAAGATGGAGCACCGGTGGAATGAAATGGCGGGGGAAACAGGAGATCCCGGAGCAAACCCGTCCCAGCGCCGTGTTGTCCACCACAAATCTCACTTTGCGGTCGCCTGGGATCGAACCCGGGCCGCCTTGGTGAGAGCCAAGCGGTCTAAGCCCTGAGGCACGGCGTGTACCCTTATCGGGTCTTATCTGGTCGATTAGAGGTGTGAAATATTAGTAAGTTCATGTACACTAAGTTAAGAAACACAAATAGAGCGATTGGAAGCTGCGTGTGTCTGTAATACATGTTTTCTCGCGCCTGCCGATGTATGGCACATTGCTGTCCAGAAGACATGATTATATCTGAACGGACTATACATACACTGGACTCACCGTGCATGTGCGATAGGCTGAGGTAAACATCTCTGTGTTGTTAATTTTTGTCGATACGATTTGCCATGTAGTACATAGTGAATTGGTCTCTTAGGGCTCCCTGTGAAATGTTGTCTATAACTATAATAAAGTTCGGAGGGGGGACTTAGCAACTAGAGTTACAAAATCTTTTACGTCTATGCCCTTAACGGGGGTCTCTCAGCGAGGAGGATGAACATGGGAGAATACTAAGGATTCCAGATCTGTGGAAAGATGACGTCAAAGGGCAGGGTCCCCAATTGCTAGACTCTCTGGTAGTGGTTCTTTTAACTGTTTCCTCTCTCCTCCCCTAGGGCTTAGATGCACATTCGCTGGTAAGCCCAGGATGCGGAAACCTTTCCCGATCAGGAGGATGAGGATTTACATAGAGTACATCCCCTGCCATGCCTGCTAAAACTCCTAACAACACTTATATCTCAGAAACAGCAGGCAGGATGTAAGATGATATGTGAAAATAAGTCGAGGGAGAGGAAACATGTGAGATGAAATATTCTTCTAAGAATTTGACCAGGGAGATTTAAAAAGGTTAGGAAGGCTATCTATGGGAATAAAATCCACGAGTTTCCGAATATGGGTCCCAGACACTACCACCTGGGCCATACTTATTGGCACTGTAATTTTCGCCCTCACAAAGAGGGTATTTACTTCATAAATCGCTGATCTTGGCCTACACAACGATTTGGATTCAGCACAGCACAGGAACGGCTCTCTTAAATATATTTAAAATACTATCTATTGCCATAAATAATTATTATCTAATTTCAGGACACTTAACTAATAATCTCTGCAGTCTGTTTCAAAGTTCTGTGTTTATCACCACAAACCATTATTAAGTTCAAATCTGTTTAGGAGTGAGCATGATATTGTTTACCTGAAATACACACTACAATTTATCTGCAGCATTTGTTTTATAATTTGCATTACATTGTAGGCAGTACCTAGTATCGTTGACAAATTAATTATTTTTGTGGCTAATTATGCAAAAGCAGGGCACATCCTACTGAAATAAACTTCCAAAGTACCTGTATTTGCTGTGAAGCGTTTCATCAGCCACAATGTCTTGATATTGACGTTTCGTTAGAATATAATTCCTCCTCTGTTACCAATAGTAAGTAGAAAAGAATATAAGAAGCGTAAGGGCTCAGCCGGGATTTGAACCCGGGACCTCCTGCACCCAAAGCAGGAATCATACCCCTAGACCACTGAGCCACTGAAATGCTGCTTTTCAATATAGATATATCTACGGTAGGTCATAATTTATCCCTCTTAGCACATATTTATTCTTCTCTGGTGTAAAGTGTTAATCAAATTTAAAATTCTTTCAAAAGCAAGAACAAAATTTTAACATCCTTTATACATGTTAATTGCTGAAGTATGTATGTATGTATGTATGTATGTATGTATGTATGTATGTATGTATGTATGTATGTATGTATGTATGTATGTATGTATGTATGTATGTATGTATGTATGTATGTATGTATGTATGTATGTATGTATGTATGTATGTATGTATGTATGTATGTATGTATGTATGTATGTATGTATGTATGTATGTATGTATGTATGTATGTATGTATGTATGTATGTATGTATGTATGTATGTATGTATGTATGTATGTATGTATGTATGTATGTATGTATGTATGTATGTATGTATGTATGTATGTATGTATGTATGTATGTATGTATGTATGTATGTATGTATGTATGTATGTATGTATGTATGTATGTATGTATGTATGTATGTATGTATGTATGTATGTATGTATGTATGTATGTATGTATGTATGTATGTATGTATGTATGTATGTATGTATGTATGTATGTATGTATGTATGTATGTATGTATGTATGTATGTATGTATGTATGTATGTATGTATGTATGTATGTATGTATGTATGTATGTATGTATGTATGTATGTATGTATGTATGTATGTATGTATGTATGTATGTATGTATGTATGTATGTATGTATGTATGTATGTATGTATGTATGTATGTATGTATGTATGTATGTATGTATGTATGTATGTATGTATGTATGTATGTATGTATGTATGTATGTATGTATGTATGTATGTATGTATGTATGTATGTATGTATGTATGTATGTATGTATGTATGTATGTATGTATGTATGTATGTATGTATGTATGTATGTATGTATGTATGTATGTATGTATGTATGTATGTATGTATGTATGTATGTATGTATGTATGTATGTATGTATGTATGTATGTATGTATGTATGTATGTATGTATGTATGTATGTATGTATGTATGTATGTATGTATGTATGTATGTATGTATGTATGTATGTATGTATGTATGTATGTATGTATGTATGTATGTATGTATGTATGTATGTATGTATGTATGTATGTATGTATGTATGTATGTATGTATGTATGTATGTATGTATGTATGTATGTATGTATGTATGTATGTATGTATGTATGTATGTATGTATGTATGTATGTATGTATGTATGTATGTATGTATGTATGTATGTATGTATGTATGTATGTATGTATGTATGTATGTATGTATGTATGTATGTATGTATGTATGTATGTATGTATGTATGTATGTATGTATGTATGTATGTATGTATGTATGTATGTATGTATGTATGTATGTATGTATGTATGTATGTATGTATGTATGTATGTATGTATGTATGTAGGAGGTACGCATTTTCCCCAAAAATTCAACTAAAATATACATTTTGAAAGTAATGTATAAAGATTTCTCTTATACTTTAATTTTGTTTTAATTTCTTTGTAAAACAAACGCTTTCACACAAATCAAATTTTGAATAGCGCTAAGCATGTTGTTCAGTATCTGGAATAGAATTCATTTTTATTTGAATTCAGTATGTGAATTTGTTATTAAAATGATTCGTATAGTGTATCACGTGAATACTTAGATTGTTTTGCTTTCTTGGTACACAGCCTCCGTGACGCAATCGGCTAGCGCGTTCGGCTGTTAACCGAAAGTTTGGTGGTTCGAGCCCACCCGGGGGCGGACGATTTTTGATAAATTGAACAGGGAAACAGAAATGATACAAATACGAACTATGTGACAAATTTTCCGTTTGGAATATTTCTGTACGACCTAGGATTTATGTAGGTGTTAAGTAGTACTAAACTTTAACACTTCAATGTTATCTTTCCTTACATTTTGTCCTTTATTTTTGTGTGTATTTCGCTATACCCCCAAAAACCTTGATTGTAAGGCAACCAATTTAATTATATGTAAAATAGCAACTTGAAGAGCGTTAAAATGGATGATTCCTAAAGGAGGTCAAGAATATCCTAATTCAATAGCGGGAGCTAGTCTTCTATGATAAAAATATTATTTTAATGTATTTAAATATTATAGAATTATGATTTTTTCAGGTTCTATATGATTTATACCTTTAATTTTGTAATGTTGTATATTTTTCTCAGTGCTTTACGCTCGTTTTTTACACAACTAAAGCAGTGATTAACGGTATACCTAAGTACTTGCATGTATGTCAGCAAATCATGGTTAAAGAAGCACTTAATACCCAGCGGAACGTCTCACGCGGTTTCGTCTGTGGCCGTCACTGAGAACGCCAGGGTTTGATTCCCGTGGCCGACCTAACTGACCCATGGACTTTTTCCGGGGCTTTCCAGGGTTGCCTGACGAGTGGCTGTTAGATTAATCATCTCTCGCGAATTTCCCGTCCCTCAGTTTTATCTCCATTATTCTTTCACATCATCTCTCATCTGGTGGTCTCTTTCAGGGTAGAAAGTGTCGGCAGTACATAGCAGGCTGATGTGCTCCGAGTAAACCATTTCTTCCTCCGATAGGACGATTGTCGGTCTCCGAAACCAGGTCTCGTGGTGGGGACTCTTTTTGTAATTTACGTCCTCCAGCGTTAAGACATATCGGGCGATGAATGGAATGGACGAAATTATGCTCAAATGAGCCCAGGGTCCATAGAGCTTACAGTTACCCGACAATCGTCTTTCAGGATAAGGGAAAAGCCCAGAAAAAACCTTATCCAGGCAATTCTCCCTGACCGAGATATGAACTCGGGACCTCTTGAAAGTAAGGCAAGACGCTACCATCTACGCTACCGAGGCTGGCGTGGTGGAGCTGTTTCCGAACCACAGCCGATAGGATATACGTTGCCCTGGCCTGCCTGGGGAGTTATCGTCTAATAAAATGTAGTAACCTTGCCTTCTGCAATGTCGTGACTCCTTGCGTTAGCCGCCCTTTCTCTTCTCGCCTCATGCTTCCTAACGGGGAAGCTCCGACTTGGGGGCACGGGTACAGTAAGCTAAGTCTGGTTGGTACCAGATGTATCTTACCTTCAGTGTGTCCAGGTTAGGTCTCCTGGGAACTATCAATCTAGACAACGCCGTCTAAAGCGGTACCAGGTACCCGCATGGCTTGCTGGCACAGTTGCTATTCCAATTTCAAAATTATACCCATCCAAGAATTACTCTGCAATCTCATAATTATCTCATTACCAAACAGTGGTGTACATTGCCGTTGTACCCGAGTCCGTAGTCGTTGAGGAGCTGAGACTACCACCTTTCATTCCACTCACCTAAATTTAACCGGCCATCCTGTACATGCACAATCCGTTATTACGTTGCTGTCCCTTCTAGGACAGGTACAGGCATAACATATCCTGGGCAGTCCCTCAGTCTGCGAACTCCTCTGTTGCTGCTTTGCTAGAAACAGAATGATCAACTGTGCAAGAAATCAACAAAGTGAAACCAGTACGTTACCTCTCTGGACTACACTTGGTGTTTAAGTTGTCAATTGTGTCATGAGGCTTTAGTTCGTCGTAAGGATGTTATGGTATATGATAGTAATAGTGATGCACACAAGTATTCCAATTAAAAACTTCTTAGAGTAGAAATTTGTTACTGATAATAGTCTCATATCTGAGATTATTCTGTTCATAATCGTTTGAAGTACTAAAAGTTTAACTTCATGAAAAATTAACTCTTTGATTCCAATACGGCTTTAAACAAGGAAACCTTTCGACTAAGCTATCCCGGTTACAAAATATAAAGTCCCTGAAAATTAGCACACTGCTATTTAGTAGACAAACCGGTAACCAGACTTCAGATAATGGGCACCAAGGCCTGCTACGGTTTCAAAATGTGTGATCATAGTTCCTTTGTTCTTTACGGATATCGTCTATTTTATCCCTGTAGTTAAATTGTTTCCTTTGCTGTGACCTTCGCCGACTTTCTGCCTCTTTTCTTAGTTGTAATCATTGCTTCCAGACTAATCATCTCTTATGTCTGGTCCAGGGGCGGCTCGTCCTTACGTGCTGCAGTACGCTATTTTCTGTTCTATAAATCAAAATTTATACATTTTGAAAGACCATGTAAATAACAGTGCGTTAGTGCAGGTATAAGAAAACGAGCACGACCAATAATACACAGTCGTTGCATGGAAAACACCTGCGTAGCTAATGGAACGCACGCGACGTGTTGTGAGCCAGCAAGCTCGCTAAACAGTACAGCGCATGCGTACAACCTTTCCCTCTTGCCTATCAAATGGCCTTAGTTCCCTAAATTTTCGCACAAATGCGTGCTGCACATCGATGTAGCACGGTGTCCATTCGTTGCGTACGCTGGAGCTAGCGAAGCAGGGCCACCAACATTCATAGTTATTGTTCCAGAAGTTGAATATGCATTGAAATTTATTAAGTAGTTTGTCATTACCTTATATTTTAGTTCCAGGAATAACCTAATGATTATTAAATTGCGGGGCAGACTGCTGTCAAGTAGCATGTTGGCACGATACTCCATTCCCGCGAACATGCTGATATCAGTTTATTTTTTGTGTGAGTGTGAAACGTGTTATAAATTCACTTCATTCATTTTATGAGTAATTTAATATTACGAAAGATTTAACCAATAATGTACTCGATTAATGCACTTTTAAAAACTCTTTCCTTAGCGAACATTAGAAGAAAAGATTATTATAAAAATGTTAGGGCGTGTGGATCTGTAGCTATGAAATTAGAAATGCCCTGGTTTGCTATCCTTGCCTTCTGTTCGAAGTACTGATTCATGGTCTAAGACGGATGTTAAAGATCTTGGTAACATTGAGTACATAAAAAGAATCCAAATAGCGAGAAGCACATAAAAATACATAGAGCACATAATAGCACACAACAATACACATATTATATTTGATATTTAACTAAAGTGCGTTTTTCAGTTATGTTTATAGACCGGCGCGCGCCCATTCTCACATAAAACGTTTTTATAAAATTGATTACTATAGTGATGTATATATCATAAGGTGCATTTTCGGTGAAATTTCCATTCCGAAATTTAGTTGAGCTACTAATTCCGCCAATAGAGAATAAAAAGCTGGACTCAGCCGGGGCTTGAACCCGGGACTTCCTGCACCCAAATGCAGGAATCAGACTCCTAGACCACTAAGCCACCGATAGCGACCGCGGAAAGTCACTTGTTACTAAAAGAGAACGGCAATATCCACAGTCAGTGAGGACTTCACATAGCTTGTTCTGAGGTAGAATTAATTCCCTACTAGGAATTCTTTCTCCTGTCAAATGTACTTAAAAACACCTTGAATATGCTTTTGGAGTACCTGAAGAAAAAGTCCTCTCACTCTATTATTTTCTCTTTCATTTCTATGGAAATCATTGGACAATTCTGATATCAGCACTTGAATGCTGGCTGCTAGGAATATCGTCACCTAGCACGGAAGAACCACTTTTTATTCCAACACTTAACATAAAAAGTGAATTTTCTAGCATGACAGGGAGTTGAATAAATGTAAACATTACCTAAAATCTTTGATATTGATTATTTAGCCTCGGTATCCAGCAGCCTCCGTGGCGCAATCGGTTAGCGCGTTCGGCTGTTAACCGAAAGGTTGGTGGTTCGAGCCCACCCGGGGGCGTAAGTTTTTATAGTAATGTGAGAACGTAATGAGAAATGAAATTAATAATGATCTGCTGAAATGTCCTACTTGGAATACTTCCGCAATTATTCAGGCTTATCAGTGTGTCGTTATACGTATATATCGTCTGGCGCTCGTCCTCCTTTTGAAATTAATTTTATCTTTATCCTAATTTCACACTTAAGACGTCGAGTTCTTCAATTTCCACGTTTGTAACAAATGGTTATTTAAAATTATTAACGGTTAATAACGTAAATTTATCAGTCCATAATTAATGTACATAGAGTCATCAAACTTCTATCTTCTACTGCTACAAATACATTCACTTCAGTTCTTAAGTAAGAACATATTTCTTTTCTCTATGTTCTGTGTAAATAATATATGTTAAAGTAAACCAATGGCGTAACAGCCCGAAGTGGACCTGAGCTTGCCAAGGCGAATACCGGTCTCACGCCCACATACACTAGGCATAAGTGCGCGATGATGCAATCTATACTGTGAGGAGGTGCGATTAGCATCTCGCTAAAATAAATATAGTATTAACATTTTATTGCATTTGTATAAAAAATAAAATTCCTAGTAATAAAAGATTCGGTATTTAACAGTTTAATTGTTTCGATTGTGATAAAGCTTATATTGGAAAGACAAAACGTAATTTAGAAACCAGAAAGAACATTTTCATAACATTAAGTATAAGCAGACTGATAAATCGGCCGTAGCAGATCATCTTTGGTCATTTAACCATGAAATAGATCCAGAAGTTAAATTATTAAAAAATTTAATGGTGCGTTGGATTTAATGGTTTGGGAAATGATATTTATTTTAAAGAACAAACATCGCGTAATGAATTTTGAAATACCGGTACTCGATTCTGTTTCTAAATTTGTTTTATTTTCAGATTTTGGTAGTACTAACAAGAACATATCAACATCTAGCGTTCGTAATGATGACGACAGCTTTATTTCCGGCTGAGGATGTGTAAAAGTTTTACATGAAATCGTGATCCGCACAATTTATAAATATACATAATCATTTCTTATAACATATGTGAAGTTTTAAGTTACAAATAGTTATGTTTGCATGTATTTGTTTCCTTCACTGTTAATGGCTTCATATTTTACATATTTATTGATGAATAGAGTGAAAGTTGCACATAATGGATTTAAGAATGTTTATTTTTCGTTTCAACTACTGTTAATAACTATTTGTTGTAACTCCAACACACACACACACACACACACACACACACACACACACACACACACACACACACACACACACACACACACACACACACACACACCGTGCGCGAGTTAGGGTGTTGTACTTCAGTTCTCTGCCACGGAATGTACCCGGAATCGATCTCACCCCTCAGGGGTGTGGATTTGTAGTCCCGGGTATAGAACCGGGATCCACTCAGCGTCGTGAGGACACTGAGGAGCTATGCAAGGTAGCGAATTCTGTAGTAGAAAGCCAACTTTCCGGCTGTGGCTGCCAAGATGCTAATCACACCTACTCCCCGTATAGGTTGGATCAACGCCTACTTATGCCTTGAGTATGTGGGCGTGAGACCGGCATTCGGCTTCGCATGCTCAGGTCCACTTCGGGCTATTACGCCATGGGTTTACTTGTACATATATTTACACAGAACATATTCAGAACAAAGAAATATATCCTTGCTTAAGGACAGAAGTGAATGTATTTGTAGTAGCAGAAGATAAATGTTTCATGATTATATGACCATTAATTATAGACTGATAAATTTACATTATTAACCATTAATGATTTCTTAAAATAACAATTTGTTACAAACGTGGAAATTGAAGAACTCGACGTCTTAAGTATGAAATCAGAATAAAGCTAAGATTAAATTCACAAAGCTGTGTTTGGTTCTATTCCAAGGTTGAGCACAGGACGATATATGATTACAGTGAAAAACTTGAATATTTGCGGAAAAATTCCAAGCAGAAAATTTCAGCAGGTCATTATTCATTTCATTTCTCATTACGTTCTCACATTATTAAAAACTAACGCCCCCGGGTGGGCTCGAACCACCAACCTTTCCGTTAACAGCCGAACGCGCTAACCAATTGCGCCACGGAGGCTGCTGCTTAACGAAGCTAAATAAACAATATAATAAACATTAGGTAATGATTACATTTATTCGACTCCTTATACAGCTTGCAAATACACGTATTTGTGTTAAGTGTTGGAATAAAAAGTGATTCTTCCGTTCTAGGTGACAATATTCCTGGCAGCCCGCATTCAATCCTTTGACTTCCATAGAAATTAAAGCGAAATGAATAGAGTGAGGGAACTTTTTCTTCAGGTACTCCAAACGCATATTTAGACGGATTTTTTGGGGGGAGGGGGTGGGGGGACAAGTATTAAGCTCATGTGAAAAGAGAGAGAATTCCTAGTGAGGAACAGATTCTACCTCTGAACAAGCTATGTGAAGTACTCAAGTGACATAAATACTCAAGGCCAAATAAGTAAAGACCTAAATGTCACTCTTGCTATTTAAGACCTCCACTGACAGTAAATATTGCGGTTTTGTTTTATTAACAGGTGAATTTGTGTCTTGTTAACGTTGGCTCAGTGGTCTTGAGGTATGATTTCTGCTTTGGGTGCAAGAGATCCCGGTTGAGCCCAGCTTTTTTATTCTCTATTGACATAATAAGTACGTAGCTCAATTAAGTATCTCAACTAGTCCTTGTTTCACATAAGCTTGCCCGGTACCTCTTAACGGTCACGTGACCTTTTCACAAAAATTAGTTCGTTATTTAACATGGTGATATATCTTTATATGTTGGAAGAGAATTGTCATATTTATATTTTCGTAACTGGTTTAGTTAAATATATTACGCAACAGAGTTGATTTATCTGGAATGCATGTTAATTCTTAAACGAAGTAAGGAGGAGGTTCCTTTGCTCTCAAGCACATGGCACGATATCACGTGATTTAGGGATAGTAATGACATATTTGTTTATATGACTTTTATCACTGACCTTGTTTTGAACTGGATTAGCCATATATCGCCATTCGAAGGAGTGTTGTGTCGAGTGCGAGAGCTAAATTATTTTATTGATTGTTTAAAGCGCGTGTACTTATTGTGTGTATAATGGCAGAGTCTACCGCCAGTTTTTCGCTGAAGCATCGCAAGGGAAAACCTTTACAAAGCGGCGAAAAAAGAATTGTGTTGCATGTGTTTAATGCACTCACAGAAAAGAATCCGTCTTTGTCAGTGAGAGAAGTCGAACAGCTGTGCTCTGAACTTACAGGTGTGTTAGATGCGTAGGAACATCGCGACATGAAATTGAGACACAGGAAAACTTACCACTCCAGGGGCAATATTCTTGTTTGGCGAAGACGTTATTTAAGGACAATCAGATTGTAACGGGATACAAATCACAAAATATACTTCCTTGACGATACTTGGGTGAATGAAGGACACACAAGTATGGTGTGACACGACTTTTAAGACTGAAAGACGAGTATTTTTACAAGGTATGTGTACTGGTTTAAAAAAAAAATCCCAGTGGAGAAGGCCGAAGGCCTTTCATTATAAACTTGTTTCAGTTTCATTGCTCATTCATTCAGTTTCCACTTGCTCAGTTTCTTTATAAACTTCATTATGTTTGCATGCCTTCATATTCTTATTTGTATGATTTTATATATCTACCTGGCAATTATTATGACGTTTACTGCAGTTTTAAATGTGACGGGAAAGCACCGCCTATGACCTATGGCGCGAAAGCATTAGCCAATTAGGATGAGGGGGAAGGTAGTTGTACGTTATAGTTGCACAAGGTTATATGAAACAGAGATTTAATTTCGGTATGGAAATTTCACCAAAAATGCACCATATGAGATTTACATCACTATGGACATCAATTTTATAAAAAGCTTTTATGTGAGTATGGGCGAGCGTCGGTTTATAAACATCATAACTAAAAAACGCAGATTAGTTAAATATCAAATCATTGTATGATTAAGTATAGCGAGGACCTTCAATACCTTTTTGGTTCCATAAGAGTGCTGCGGACAACAGGACGTCTGGCATTGGCTGTGTCCTGCAGCAACCTTTAAATCTATGAACATGTCAAAATTGCAGGATTCTGGTTATAAATTAATGTATAAAATAATTGTTCAGTTATGTTCATAGTATTTCTCTCAGATGGAGGCATCATTACCTGTAACGTGTGTCATACAGAAATAAGCCGAAGAAAGCGAGAGCATATAAATGAACACTGTCCCAACTAAAAATAAAACAAATATTCAGATAATAAAGCAAGAGAGGTGTGTTTTTTAAATATTTGTTTATGTAGTGGGATGGCTTAGGCGGTTTCGTTTTTTGCCTGCATTCGGGAGGCCCGGATTCGATTCCCATGGCCGATCTACCTGACCAATGGATTTTTCATGGGTTTTACCGGGTCTTAAGGTGAATGCTGGGTAATTTAATTACATCCTCCAAATTTCCTGTACCTCCATTTCATGTCCATTATCATTTCACATCATCTCTCATCTAGCGGTCACATTCAGGGTAGAAATCTGGGCGTTGCTTGGCAGGATGCAACTTCCTCCTCCAGTCTGTTCTAGTCTGCTGGGGCCGTTTCTGGACCATAGTAGATGGGGATGCCCATTGT